>CM061142.1:269772980-270290546 GCA_030789695.1 Scilla litardierei | reverse complement strand
GAGTGTGACAAGAGAGATTCACGCCTTTCGGTTTGTGGGTGGCCAAACCTGCCAAGCCGAGGGAACGCTCAATCTTCCTCCACCCAAAGTGCTCAAGACAAGACAACCAGAGATCACCCTCGCATGGTGGGTACCTAAAACGCCCGTAGGCTTCCGTGACATGACATAACAGAGTTGCAAGAAAGTTCAATCTAGGGTGTCCACACGCACGCACACATAGAATAACCCTAAGGTGTCAGTTGTTGTTGTTGTTGTGCTTAGACTTCGTCGTCAAGTCTAAGTTGTCAAGGAGGGTTCCGAACGCTATCGTTTCACGTTCGGTTCTCTTTGCTTACGTTTTAACAGTTCTAAGAGTCTATGGCCTAAACACGGCCGAAAGTACAAGTGACTACACTTGCCTGCGGTGGCGAGTGCGTCGTCTGTCCGGAGCGTCCCGTCGAAACGTCACGTCGATGATGGTCGGTCTGAAACAGTATCACGACGATGTCAGATCGCGCTTTTTGGTCAACCTATTATGGTTTGTTTCTAAATTTGGCGGGACTAACCTATCAGTCAAAAAGTCACGGTTTTGATGTTTGTTCAGTCTAGATCGACGTCTACCCTATGTGCACAGAAAAATAGTCCGTTCTTCGATCTTCCCTACGGTGGGCAACATTTTACAGATGCTGTAATTAACTTTAGTTCATGTTGATCAATTTTAGATTAGGTTTAATGAACTACGGTGTGGGTTTTACTACTCGTTAGGGAAACCAACCTCGTGACGTCGTCCAACAAGCGGAAGTCAGGTCTGAACAGTGAATGTTGGCGTCGTCTGAAACTCCTCGGCCGCGGGTAGCGCAGCGAGGTATCTCTGGATAGCCAGGTGGTGGCGCGAAATCAGCGAGCTAACAGCGATCCTCCTCCCCTTGCAAGTAGCGCAACGGATCTTCACGATAACGGCGACGATGTCGGGTAAAAACACGTGTGCACGGCGATGCACGTGTACATTGAGGATCCAAGGGGCTGTCGGTAGATGAGGTAGGATCAGTGGAAGATGCTCGGCCTGGTGGGTGGCCGACGGCGTGAGTGTACGGTGGTGGGTGGCCATGAGAAGCCGGAGAGGATAGATTCACGCAACGTTCGTTGTCGTGCGTCCCAGCGGAATTCCAGCGACGAACAGTGACAACAAAAAATTACAGAAGGGAAAGGGCTTCAAGACGAAGACAACGGTGGTGGAGTTGACACCGGGGGTGGTCGGAGGTGATCGTGAGCCGGCGGCGAAGTTCAGCTTCCAGATCTGTGAAAAACAGCCGATACGGCATGTTCCGACGAGGATTCCGGGAGCTACATGTGGGATATGAGCATGAGCGAAGTTTCAGTTGGTAGGGGGTTTCGATAAGAGAACAACGGTAGTAGGGTGGTTGTCGTAGGTGGCCGGAGATGGCTGGTCGTGGCATTTTTCCGGCGATGGCGTAGGCTGTCAAAACTGTCGTTTGGGTTGTGTTTGAAAGCGTTTTGAGGGAGATAGAGATGAGGGAAGAGGGTAAGGGGAGTTGGAGATTATCGGGGGGTCAAAGGGGAGTTGAATGGCGGTGGCGGCAGCGGCTGGAGGTGGCTGGAGAGGCGGCGGTGGCGGTGTTTTCCGGCGGTGGCTGCTGTGCAGAGATCTGCGGCTTTGGGGTTGATTGCTTGGGTTTTTTTGAGGCCTTGGAGAGGTGGAGATGGAGGAGAAGAGGGTGGAGGTGCTGGGGGCCGGAGTGTAGGGGTGTCCGGCGGCCAGTCACCGGTGGCGAGATGATTGCACAAGGAAGGGGGTTGGCGGCTGGAAGATGGGTTCGCGTGAAAACTAGGTTTCGGCCTGGGCTTGCTTTTGAAGAAGGAAATGTTGCTAAAATTTCTTTTAAGTGGGGTATAATTAGGGGGTGACTAGGAGAGAGAGTGAGAGAGAGGGGGTACGAAGTAGGGAATAGTTGGGTGAGGGTAGTGGCTGAATCATGCAAGATATGTAAGGATCCAAATTGATTTGGTTTAGGTTTGAAATTCGAAATTGGATTAGGCTAATCGGGCTTGGGTTTTGATTAGCGATTTGGGTGGGCTAGGAGTGTCAGAAAAATACGAAAAAAATATGGGGACGACCGTGACGAAAAGAGGCTCAGGGATACAGTAGTCAATCGCATGTTTGGTCCACGAAAAACGAATAGAAAAATAAAAGATCCGGCAACTATGTCTAAAGCTACGACGATCCTGCAATCAAACCAGATTTGTGGCTCATCGGGCCTGGCTTCAATACGGGGGCTGCACCGACGGGGCTCTCTACACTGTCCCCAGGGCCTCCTCGCTCAGCATAAACTTCTCTGCCCGAGCGTAGAGGTCGGGGAGGTTGGCAGGTGGTTCTCGGAGCAGCAACTTGTGAAGACTCCTGTTCACCAGCCATTTTTTAAGGCTGCCATGAGTAGCTCTTCACCATAGCTCGTCACACCGAGCAGCTCTTTGTTAAAGCACTGCAGGAAGCTACGGATAGTCTCCCCCTCCTTCTGGACCACCATGAACAAATAATCAGATGCCTTTTTCCTCCTCCGTCCCGCCAGGAATTGGTTGCAGAACTTCTGCGAGAGGTCATCAAACGAATCAACGGAACCATTGGACAAGCCGTTATACCACTCCCTCGCCGCCTCCTTTAAGGTGGTTTGAAAAACTTGACAAAGGAGGCATCGACTGCCCCATTGACCTCCATCACGTTGGGGGCACACTTGGCGACCTTAAGGCATGTCGGTGAAGTGCAGCGGGCTTATGAGGAAGGCACAGATATATGGACAATATCTGACCTTGTGTATTTAAATGAGTTAGAGGATTTACTGATCAGCAATTTTCCAACCCCCCTCTATGGAGGCATGAGGGGTGGTATTTATAGGGCTGAGGCGGTTGCTCGCCTTCTTGTCAACCGTCAAATCATCCCTGCTGGCACTCGAGTGCTGGGGCTGTGTCAGAGATATTTACCGCATTAATGGTGTCAGGAGGCGTCATGAGCATTAATGAGATGCGATGGGCGGCCATCAGTTCTTCTCCTTAAACCCTGGCATTAATGGAGAGTAGGTGATCTCACGTCACCCTGTCAGAGATATTTGTGCTTGGTCGCCCTCAGGGGCGAGCTGTAGGCTGGCGAGCAAACTCGGCTCCACTGGAGGATGCTCCTTGTTGTGGGTAGGTGAGCTGGTCCTTGGCATGGCGAGCTATCAGGTCGCTGCGGCGGGCTCCTTGGTGGTCCTTGGAGGCGAGCTTGAGGTGGGGCGAGGCGAGCTTCTCGGGAACGAGGCGATCAGCTCGGCAAGTGTCCCATCGGGTGAGTCGGCGAGGTGACTGCTTGGGCCCCTCCGTGTATATGGACCTAAACTCCATGGGCTGGCCTTTAGGGCATAACAAGGGGAAATGCTGTGAATAGCACCCAATGGGCCTATTGGACCCACCCACATTGATATACATGTGTGTGTGTGTGTGTGTGTGTGTGTGTGTGTGTGTGTGTGTGTGTGTGTAGAATAATGGGTATTATACGCCATATTAGAGGGTGTCTCATTTGCCCTCTCACATAAAAAGGGTAAGTACAAGCCCACATGGGTTTGTACTTGTTGTACTTGACCCCCTTATGTAAGAGGGCATATGCGACACCCTTTCATATGGCGTATGATACCCATTAATCCCATATATATATATATATATATATATATATATATATATATATATATATATAGCGATCTTCGGTTGCGAAAAATAGGCTTTTTGCACCGTGCGAAAAGATTTTTATCTTTTTTTTTAAATTTGTTTTTCAAAAATTCTTTTTTTGATGTTTAATCCATACAATTATATACCCCAGGGAAAATAATGGGTGAACCCGTTAGGGATTAGAGCACCCATCCACCCGTTACAAATTTAACGGTCTCAAAACGTGCGAATTTGATGAAATGCCTTGATCGAAGGCCAAATGACATTATTTCTCAATGATTATTTTTTGAGGGGGTATAACAACATATAATGAGGGTGGAAAAAAGAATTTTTGAAAGAAAAATTTCAAAAAAAAAACTAAAAACATTTTCGCACGGTGCGAAATGTTCTCATTTGAAAATTTTCATATATATATATATATATATATATATATATATATTGAAAAGTAATAAAATCTATATTAATATCCAAAAATGTTACACATGGCACATTGGATCTACTAGAGATAGGATAGGGCACAAGCGCCGTCACTATCTACAAGAGGTTCCTATGTCCATATATAATATACATCGCCAACACATCTATAATACCATAGAATGCAAATTAGCCATTGTACCGAAATCCCCAGTTTGACATAGCCTCAGCAACCCCATCATCTGAATCCAGCTCATGTAAAGCTATCATACGCCATATGAGAGCTTCTCTCATACGCCCTCTCACATAAAGCACCCAAGTACAACCAAGTACAAGCCCATGTGGGCTTGTACTTGGGTGCTTTATGTGAGAGGGCGTATGAGAGAAGCTCTCATATGGCGTATGATACTCATTAATCCCATATATTTTTTTTGAAAGGTTAGCATTTTATTCATATAGCTCATCAATTACAATATTGGATTACAGATGATCCAAACATAAAAAACTCTAATGAAAACAACCGATAAGTAAGCAACATCTCAACTCGTGTAGGGAGCTAAATTTTAGAATTTCGTGATACCCTTAAACTTTTCCGTCGAGGGAGATCTATAAATTTCTTTTTTTTCCGACTTCAATGAAGCAAAGTGGCGCATTTCCTCCTCCCACTCTTGATTTTCCATAGTAGCATTTCCTTCAAATTCCTCCCTCCACTCAGCCTCATAGTCTTCATCAGCCCCATCTTCGTTACCAACATTATCAGAATCATCATTTTCCGTAGGGTACACAGAAGATGGACCCCCAGGCTCCAAAATACAAGGAACAACAGAAACTGCTGCTGCATTGAAATTAACATTTGTTGGGTTCGTTGTAGCTGAGGGACTTCCACCAGTAGCTGGAGGGTCTCCACCTATAACATTATCTTCAGGAACCAACACATTACCATCCTCATTTGAAGATGTCTTTGTTTTCTCCACCCAAACTTTCTTGAAGGGACACTGAGCAGAAGAATGCCCAAAACACTCACATGTCGAACAACTTGGAGGCAAGTTTTCATACTCCACTCTAATGATCGAAATTCCCTCATCCTCCACCGCAACCTCAATCGTGCCTGGTAATTTCGTCTTCGCCTCGACTTCCACGAAGCATCTAGCATAAGAATATCGTTCTCCAGAAGCCGTAGCCTTATCTACAAATAAAGGCTTTCCTGCAGAACTAGCAATAATACTAATGCAGTCTGTAGACCAAAATTTTAATGGTAGGTCAGGTAATCTCTGTTGGGAATTGGCGGTCCCTTAGGGCACAAAAACTCTAGTCCCGTCCGAAGTCGGACGGAAAATAGACAGGAAAAAAATAATAGCAGCGGAAGAAAAACTATGTTAACTAATTAACATGCAGTTAAAACATTTTTAACTTAGCCCTAAGGTCCAAGACCCTATGCCAAGATCTATGCCGACTTGGGATGGATCTGACCATCCCAAGAAGGATCTAGCCTACTGCGATTAAACTAAACTAATGCTAATAAAATACTTTAACCACATACCCGGAATCTCAGCCCTGGAGCAGGCGAGATGTTCCGCGCCGTCTTCCGAGCTGCTCCTGTCCCACGCCGAGCCGCTCCTTGAACCGCTCCCCGAACCGCTCCTCGAACCGCTCCGCATCCCGAGGCGATCAATCCCCGTGCCGCTGAGCCAACCACGCGCCGAAGAAAGTTTCACGCGAGTGAAACCTCCGCCAAGATTTCGGATCCAGAATCCGAACTCCTTCGTGGCTTTGCTAGAGCCCGCAGGAGTAAGGCAGAAATTTAGGGAGATGAGAGAAATATTTATTTAAGCTTAGATCCGAGCGTGCTCCAACATTTACGAGAGCCGCTCAGATCTAGAGCTTGGGACGAGTTTTGAGAAAGGGGGGAGACCCCTATTTATATAGGCGGCGGACTCTCCCCTTTTCTCAAAATCCGATGTGGGACTAAACAATGAGTTAATTTAAAATCAAGTTAGTTTGCACTTCACAAAGTGCAAACTTCCGTGAATTTTAACTCACTCACTGTTGAGCTTCAGGATTGATACAACCTATCAATACGACAAGCGTTCAACGGTGAACGCATAGGAAAAAACCGTTCGTCAATCGGAGTTCGTTTGACCCTCCAATTGAGTGTCCAAAGATCAGCCTATGGCTAGTTTTTCGCAAAAACCAGCCGTCAAATCTGCCATCAAACCTAGGGTTCAGCACCCTAAGGTGGGGCCCAATCTGTGGGCCCCGTAGCCTCAAAAACCTGACTGGGCGCCCAAACCCAGACCTGGGCACGGGCGCCCAAGTCTGGGCGCGGGCGCCCAGGCGCCTGGCGCCCAGGCGGGCGCCTGGGCCGGGCCAGGCGCCCGGCCCAGAACGCCTGGGCGCCCGGGGCCAGGGCCTGGGCCGGGCGCCCAGACCCATGCGAATCTGGGCGCCCAGGCCCAGGCCGGCTTGGGCTTGACTGGGTCTGGCCAGCAGGCCAGACCAGATCCAGACTAAGCTGGTCTGCCTGGTCTGGTCTGATCTGACCCTTTGGGCTGTTTTGAGCATAACTTTATCATCTGTTGTCCGATTTGGACGCCGTTCGAACCTGGGTCTAGACCGGGACATTCACGTCTTACCTGTGAACTTTTCCTTGCGTTTATATTATTAAATATTGTATTAAACAATTTAATACACATTTAATCGCTTTTACATCAAATGCAAAGTAGTCCCTATCTAAGCTTAAATTACCATATTGCATCAAATGCAATTATCTCTTCCTTTGCATCAAATGCAAATATTCTCCCTAACTATTTTCTACCTATTACTAGACGAAGCGTTGCACTCTGTGTGAGACCCTACAGCCTGACCCTTACAACAGGTTGGGCTCGAAGCCCTATACGGCAGTGACCACGAGCAGTGGTTGCCGTCCCTGCTTCAGGAATCATCATTATGTGGTTAACTCATTGACATGAGTATTGTCGGGACCACCTGACTGTTTCCGTGATGAATTCCGCAGTTATAGTCTCTTCGTCTTAAATATGTCGTGTAGATCAAGTCTGGGGTACGGTCAAACTATCAACCCCAATAACTTGACTCCGGTTAGTTTCGATCGATCTTTAGTCAATAAATATTGGACTTCTTCCAACATACTCTGCGCAGAGTTTTTACTAAAGACCGAACTAACTCTACGACACTAACTCCCATTGACCGGGAGAGACGAATCCTCTCTTGGTCATTACTTGCCTCGTACGTTTCAAGTGACACCCAATCAAAAGACCTTTCGACAGGCCTTGCCTCGAAGCTAGGTCAGTTGATCTAAGTGGCACCGTTCACGCACAGGTCCGTCAAAATGACCTCAAGTCAAAAGACCAACTATCCTATCATCACTCAGAGTTATCACTGACAGATTTGTCAATATAACCATATGATAACTCTAGTGGATCGTTCTGTGAACTCATTCTAATGAGCACCTGTGTCTTGTCTTCGACTTCGCCAAGTCAAGCGATCATGAGATCATCGCCACCGCTAAACGGTGAAGACTAAGACACAATGGTCTATCCGATGTTTCGATATCCTTGTCTCGAAACATCTTCGACCACGAACCATTTCAGACTTATGCTACAGACGGTCAAACGTTTCTCCATGATCGAGATACTCATCTCGATACCCGTTTGACCTTGCATAAAGTCTCAGGACTTTACCTAAGTTGATATCTAATGTTAACTACAATACAATATAACTTAGATAAATTATTACCAAACAGCTTACTGTTATTTCGAACAAGATGTTTGTGCTATTCACACAAGAATAAATGGCCTTGAGGGCATCTTATTCCTACATCTCCCACTTGCACTCAGGCCCATTTATCTTGGTATCTTATACCGTTTTTACACATAAGTTTTTCCTGACTTCATGTGGTAGAGCCTTCGTGAGTGGATCTGCTAAAACCGTCTACACTATAGACTTAAGGGGTTTTTATGTTTATGTTAGACCAACCATTTGAATCGCATTCAAATAATTCATTTGGTCTATCGAAATCTATAATATTTTATTTCCTTGGATATTATCCAGTTCATCGTACCTTACGATAATAATTTTAAATTAGTTACTGGTCATTTCAAATGGTTCATATCCATTTCTGATAAAGTATCATACTCTTTGATTACTTAATCAAAATTTATGTTCCATCTCTTTGATGCCTTGCATGTAATTTATACGCTCCCACTGACCTTGAAACTTCTTTGGCTAATTCATATAAGTTGGTCTGTCTAAATCATATTTAGAAAAACGAACTTATAAGTGAATGCTCCAATTTTCATGGTCAACTTAAGTGTTTTACATCGGCTTTGGTCCGAGTAGATCTGTACACATCTGTTGGCGAAACCGGTTTCATCATAATCCGTTTTAAAGAAATTAGGATGAAAATCGTTCCCGTCCAACATTATTGTACTTCACTATTTTCTTTTTTGCATCAATCTTTTAAAGATTTACTTGTAGAAAGTGAGGAAACATTTTCTTTGGGTACGTAAACTAAATTCTCAATTTATTTACGCACACGGACCTGCATCAAGTTTTAAATCGGAGTTACTACTCCGAATTTCATCCTAGAAGTTGACTAAGTCATCATCAGTTATGATGTCTAACTCGACAATCCGTCTCACGAGATTCGAGTAATAATACAACTTCCTTACGATTGATTTATTGAATATATTATTGATAATGTTCTCATAGAACTTTATCAAAACCTAGGCATTACTATCTGGGACTTAACCCAGAGGTAGGAGTTAACTCAGAGTCACTTATTTATGGATCGTACCAAGTCTAACTAAGTGTGATTCATACCTTTTAACACTCTGATTTGTTAACAGACTTGACCTGAGAGAAAATCATATTTTCTTTTAATTACACAAGATTTTATGTAGCATTTGACCATTCGATCTAATCGAATCAGTTTAAATACTTTCATCATTTCGTTCTTTATTTTATGAGACTTGTGTTTCATCAAGAACACGTGTCTTAATAAAATATACGAAAACTTATTTTGGTTAATCTAGACTCGGGTACATCAGTATGTACTTGACTGAGTTCGACAACTCATTCTCCCACTGTCTCACAGATGGGTTTCGGCCATTGTATCTAAGAGGCTAAGACTCACAAGTGTCCGTAGACTTCATAATACGAGAGGTCAGACCCCTCTTTATGTGACTTGTGAAGCTTAATCTCTAGATACGGCCTAGTCTAATTTTACCATATAAGTTTGCTACTATCTTGTGTATTTATATATTAACATTTAATATATATTTAGTTATTTACAAATTACTTAACACAAAACATTACTTCAGAAGCAATGTGACGACATTCGTCAAAATGTGTTAAACGTCTTTTGTATAACAACTTATTCCGAAATGTGACATCAAAATATGTCACGTTTTCATTTCCTCCTACTTATGCCTCTACTAATGATAAATTAAACTAACTTTCTCAATTGACTTTCCGAAGTGCCTTCTACCTTTTCTAAATCACATTTAGATATCAACATAAATAAATAGCTATGCAAGCAACTTATGTATCCAAACGCTTGAGCTTTGCAATCTTGAGAGTAGCTCAAGAAGTTGCTTGTCTTAAGATCCGGTTGGGATACATAGTCTTGCACCGCTCATGCACTCGTATTCGACTCAAACGGTTTAATCGAATTTTCGAACTTTGCGGATCAAAATTGTTTGTCCATACAACCTTGAGGGTAGCTCGACAAGTTGTAAGGAGAAACATACTTTGAATGTCCTATGTGTTCAAGCTGCCTCATATAGAGACGAGTGACATGTAGCTTTAATTTATTTGTTGGACCCAGAACTTAATGAAATCATATTTCTTGAGTCTGTTCTTTAGAAGGTCATTTAATGTCAACGAGAATATTGTTTAATTCTATCAATTAGAATTTAACCTGATATTCAATTAATCAACTTTTTTGACCAATTAACTTATTGAAATATTATATTTTAATTCCTACGGTAAATATAGTCTTGCACTAGTTTTAGCATATGTTCAATATTAAATATAGGTAGATTGGCTTTTATCTATCTATATCCTCCCACTATTTTTACGATCGTTTAAAGCTTAATAACGAACGATTTAATCGAATTAATATTAATGGGTAAGAGTTCCAATCACCATGAGTCTAAACAACCTTGAGTGTAGCTCAACAAGTTGATTGACTCTGCGATCGGAAGATGACTCTTCATCGATCATATCGGATATGACTCTCTTAATCGGTTTTTGCCCCTAGCCATTCGTGATCATGAGTGTGCTCATCCAAATCACAATGTCTAGTCTAGTCGGACCCTTGTTTTCATGTCTAGCCTGACTTGCCCCGCAGCTCGGTGTATGCACGACACGTTGGTTTGGGTCAGGTCTTAGACTACATCAAGGCAGACTACATCCTTGACTAAACTTGCGCCGCCGCTCGGTGTATTCACGACAACGTCGGTTTGGGTCAAGTCAAGATGTCATCTTATGTATTTAAGAAGTTGGTTCCTACAAGGTTGCCATGTCACAGCTTGAGTGTATCTCAACAACTGTAACACGGGCCCTATAGTTGCTAACCCCTAAAACAAGGAGGGCTACGACTAATCTTGAAAAAGATCATTAACGTATTTGACGTAGATATAGTCCAGGGTGTCATACAATCATGATTCGCGACATTGCGGTCCAGCGGAACTCAGCCAGGGAATTGACTAAGCCAGGATCACTACCCCTTGGACAAGCAAGGGTTGACCCAGAACTCTTAGCCAAGCACATTGACTGGATCATGGTCCATTGAATGAAGCTTGTCATTTTTGTATGTATGCCATAGACTAAACAGCTTTTATTAACAACTAATTAATCCTATTAACTAGTTGAATCCTTAAATTCAAAATTTTAGGATTTGTTTAATAACTTTTATTAAGTCCTTATCAACTATAAGGTTCACGTGCTACCCTAATCATTATTAGGATTTTAATAAATTTTATTAACAACGCTAGAAGCGAAGTCCTTTAATGAAAATTAATTATAACAATTAGAATGGAAAATTCATTTAAAGGACTACCCTAATCAGGAATTAGGTCTTATATTTTTGTTAATGATTTATTAAAACATAGCATGTCATTAAAATTCAATTAATAAATTTTAATCATTTTTAATGGCTAACCTAAAAGGTTGTCTTGTGTTATCAAATAAGGGACAAGATAAACAAGCCATTAAAATAAAGCTACACTAATTTTATCAGCATAAAATGAAAGTGTATATTTATTTAACAATTAAATAAACTAAGTTTATCGCATAAACAATTTTTAGGCTTTTAAAATCTGTTTTAAAAATATCTTATAAATTTAAAACATTACTTTAAAAATTTTCCATGTTCAAAAATTTATCATATATAATTTTTAAACATCTAAAATATTTTAAACTTATCGCATAAATTTAAAGCCTTAAAATCAATTTTAAAATTTATCACATAAATTTAAAACCACCATTTTAAAATTTCCATGCTTAAAAAAATTTATCATATAAAATTTTTTAGGCATCCAAAATAAATTTAAACTTTTAAATATTTAAAATTAGTTTTAAAATTATCACATAAATTTTAAAACGTCATTTTAAAAATTTTAATGTTTAAAAAAATTTATCACATAGAATTTTGAACTTCAAAAAAAACATTTTTTTTAAATTATCTAATAACTTTAAAAATTTAAAAGTATTTAAAAAGCATTAAGAATTTTAATGAAATCGCAGTACCTAGATCGGCTACGCAAACCTAGGCTCTGATACCACTGTTGGGAATTGGCGGTCCCTTAGGGCACAAAAACTCTAGTCCCGTCCTACGTCGGACGGAACATAGACAGGAAAAAAATAATAGCAGCGGAAGAAAAACTATGTTAACTAATTAACATGCAGTTAAAACATTTTTAACTTAGCCCTAAGGTCCAAGACCCTATGCCAAGATCTATGCCGACTTGGGATGGATCTGACCATCCCAAGAAGGATCTAGCCTACTACGATTAAACTAAACTAATGCTAATAAAATACTTTAACCACATACCCGGAATCTCAGCCCTGGAGCATGCGAGATGTTCCGCGCCGTCTTCCGAGCTGCTCCTGTCCCACGCTGAGCCGCTCCTTGAACCGCTCCCCGAACCGCTCCTCGAACCGCTCCGCATCCCGAGGCGATCAATCCCCGTGCCGCCGAGCCAACACGCGCCGAAGAAAGTTTCACGCGAGTGAAACCTCCGCCAAGATTTCGGATCCAGAATCCGAACTCCTTTGTGGCTTTGCTAGAGCCCGCAGGAGTAAGGCAGAAATTTAGGGAGATGAGAGAAATATTTATTTAAGCTTAGATCCGAGCGTGCTCCAACATTTACGAGAGCCGCTCAGATCTAGAGCTTGGGACGAGTTTTGAGAAAGGGGGGAGACCCCTATTTATATAGGCGGCGGACTCTCCCCTTTTCTCAAAATCCGATGTGGGACTAAACAATGAGTTAATTTAAAATCAAGTTAGTTTGCACTTCACAAAGTGCAAACTTCCGTGAATTTTAACTCACTCACCATTGAGCTTCAGGATTGATACAACCTATCAATACGACAAGCGTTCAACGGTGAACGCATAGGAAAAAACCGTTCGTCAATCGGAGTTTGTTTGACCCTCCAATTGAGTGTCCAAAGATCAGCCTACGGCTAGTTTTTCGCAAAAACCAGCCGTCAAATCTGCCATCAAACCTAGGGTTCAGCACCCTAAGGTGGGGCCCAATCTGTGGGCCCCGCAGCCTCAAAAACCTGACTGGGCGCCCAAACCCAAACCTGGGCACGGGCGCCCAAGTCTGGGCGCGGGCGCCCAGGCGCCAGCCTGGCGCCTGGCGCCTGGCGCCCAGGCGGGCGCCTGGGCCGGGCCAGGCGCCGGGCCCAGAACGCCTGGGCGCCCAGCGCCCAGGCGTCCTGGGCCGCCTGGGCCTGCGCCCAGACGCCCGGGGCCAGGGCCTGGGCCGGGCGCCCAGGCCCAGGCGGGTCTGGGCGCCCAGGCCCAGGCCGGCTTGGGCTTGACTGGGTCTGGCCAGCAGGCCAGACCAGATCCAGACTAAGCTGGTCTGCCTGGTCTGGTCTGATCTGACCCTTTGGGCTGTTTTGAGCATAACTTGATCATCTGTTGTCCGATTTGGACGCCGTTTGAACCTGGGTCTAGACCGGGACATTCCCGTCTTACCCGTGAACTTTTCTTTGCGTTTATATTATTAAATATTGTATTAAACAATTTAATACACATTTAATCGCTTTTGCATCAAATGCAAAGTAGTCCC
The DNA here is from genome assembly GCA_030789695.1 of Scilla litardierei. Lineage (NCBI taxonomy): Eukaryota > Viridiplantae > Streptophyta > Magnoliopsida > Asparagales > Asparagaceae > Scilla > Scilla litardierei. The sequence continues at coordinate 270,277,113 of CM061142.1, read as the reverse complement.
TATCTAAGCTTAAATTACCATATTGCATCAAATGCAATTATCTCTTCTTTTGCATCAAATGCAAATATTCTCCCTAACTATTTTCTACCTATTACTAGACGAAGCGTTGCACTCTGTGTGAGACCCTACAGCCTGACCCTTACAACAGGTTGGGCTCGAAGCCCTATACGGCAGTGACCACGAGCAGTGGTTGCCGTCCCTGCTTCAGGAATCATCATTATGTGGTTAACTCATTGACATGAGTATTGTCGGGACCACCTGACTGTTTCCGTGATGAATTCCGCAGTTATAGTCTCTTCGTCTTAAATATGTCGTGTAGATCAAGTCTGGGGTACGGTCAAACTGTCAACCCCAATAACTTGACTCCGGTTAGTTTCGATCGATCTTTAGTCAATAAATATTGGACTTCTTCCAACATACTCTGCGCAGAGTTTTTACTAAAGATCGAACTAACTCTACGACACTAACTCCCATTGACCGGGAGAGACGAATCCTCTCTTGGTCATTACTTGCCTCGTACGTTTCAAGTGACACCCAATCAAAAGACCTTTCGACAGGCCTTGCCTCGAAGCTAGGTCAGTTGATCTAAGTGGCACCGTTCACGCACAGGTCCGTCAAAATGACCTCAAGTCAAAAGACCAACTATCCTATCATCACTCAGAGTTATCACTGACAGATTGGTCAATATAACCATATGATAACTCTAGTGGATCGTTCTGTGAACTCATTCTAATGAGCACCTGTGTCTTGTCTTCGACTTCGCCAAGTCAAGCGATCATGAGATCATCGCCACCGCTAAACGGTGAAGACTAAGACACAATGGTCTACCCGATGTTTCGATATCCTTGTCTCGAAACATCTTCGACCACGAACCATTTCAGACTTATGCTACAGACGGTCAAACATTTCTCCATGATCGAGATACTCATCTCGATACCCGTTTGACCTTGCATAAAGTCTCAAGACTTTACCTAAGTTGATATCTAATGTTAACTACAATACAATATAACTTAGATAAATTATTACCAAACAGCTTACTGTTATTTCGAACAAGATGTTTGTGCTATTCACACAGGAATAAATGGCCTTGAGGGCATCATATTCCTACAATCTCACCCATACCGGAATTGAGGACAGAAGATCTCTATCCATTGTTAGTTCTGGAGTCCAGCGTCGCAGTACGATCACCTTTTTATCAAACATCCAAGGCCCACCTTGGAGAACCCTGCTGCAATCCTCCTCTAACTCAAATTGGAAGAAGAAAAACCCATTATCCCTAGAGTGAACATGTAGCTTTCCTCTAGGGTGCCACAACCGATGTACACAAGCTCGAATATGTGAATAAAATGGCTTGTCCCCCACAACATAACCAGCCAGAGTACAACTCCATTTTGCAACATTAGCGGAGACTGCTTCTTTCGGGATCCAAGGGACAGACTTGCCAGATGGAATCTCTCGGGGAGCAAAATACTTGCATTTGCTATTTTGATCAACAGAACGGCCAACCGAAAAGAGTGAACTCCATGCTTCACACCCCGATTTTGCCACTCTCAATGGAGCAGATGTCTTGCCAACAGCTTTATCATTTCGATCAACTTGATTAGGTACAGTCTTAGAAGTAGTAGATGAAATCTGTTGATGACAATATGATGAACACCGATGATAGGGGTTCCCTGAATTGATACAGGCAGGATCAGCTCTCCCCATCGAATGTCGTAGGGCCGGGAACCCCGAAGCAAGGTCTGGAGGTGCCTGACCCCGAATAGCAGCCTGCCTTTGTGAAGCCATGGATGCCCTCGTAATCAGAACGTGGGATCGAAATTAGGAACTGAGGTCAGCGCTATACCCAATGTATGACAGATGGCGCTGGCGATGCAAAGAATCAGTCGCCGGAGCAGATGCCGTCGACGGTTTCCAGATCCTAGATGTCGTCGTCGGAGCAGATCCCAGATGCCGTCGTCGGAGCGGGTCAGTCAGAGCGCTGATGTCGGATCCGGAGGAGCACTGGATCAGGTGGAGCACCGATGTCGGATGTCGGATCCGGTGGAGCACCGGATCTGGCCGATGTCGGATCCGGTGGAGCACCGGATCTGTGGAGCACCGATGTCGGATGTGACGCCCACGCCGATGTCGGATCCAGTGGAGCACCGGATCTGGCCGGATCCACAGGATCAGTAACCCACGCCGTTAGCGGTGCTCAACCCACACGCCGGAGACCGGCCGGAAGGCCGGTGCCGCCAATAGCCCCACTTTCTCTTCTAGGGCCGGCTGTGGAAAACGCTTTTTTCCATTAATCCCATATATATATATATATATATATATATATATATATATATATATATATATATATATATATCGTAAAGTGTTCCTAGGGTGACTCCTTAGATGAAATCTAAGGAGTCGCCCCCATTTTCTCCTATCTTCCACAATTTTTTTGGATTTTATTTTTCATGGGATTGTTGGTCACATTATAGATGATCAACATACCAAAAATCAAGTAATTCCAATACTTTAAAAGCCACCATCTACCCCTTGCAACTTCAACGGTCTGAAAACGTGCTTAAACCCCATAAAGTTGCAACGGATAGATGGGGGTTCTAAAAGTATTGGAATGACTTGATTTTTGGTATGTTGATCATCCATAAGATGAACAACAATCACAAGAAAAAAAATTTCAAAAAAATGTGGGAGATGGAAGAAAATGGGGCGACTCCTTAGATGAAATCTAAGGAGTCACCCTAGGAACACTTTACCCATATATATATATATATATATATATATATATATATATATATATATATATATATATATATATATATATATATGGGATTAATGGGCTTGTACTTGCCCTTTTATGTGAGAGGGCATATGGGACACCACTCATATGGCGTATGATACCCATTATTCTATATATATATATATATATATATATATATATATATATATATATATATATATAGGAAAATTTTCAAATGAGAACATTTCGCACCGTGCGAAAATGTTTTTAGTTTTTTTTTGAAATTTTTTTTTTCAAAAATTCTTTTTCCCACCCTCATTATATGTAGTTATACCCCCCCCCCCCCAAATAATCAATGAGAAATAATGTCATTTGGCCTTCGATCAAGGCATTTCATCAAATTCGCACGTTTTGAGACCGTTAAAATTGTAACGGGTGGATGGGTGCTCTAATCCCCAACGGGTTCACCCATTATTTTCCCGGGGGTATATAATTGTATGGATTAAACATCAAAAAAAGAATTTTTGAAAAAAAAATTTCAAATAAAAGATAAAAATCTTTTCGCACGGTGCGAAAAGCCTCTTTTTCGCAACCGAAGATCGCTCTATATATATATATATATATTTTTTGACAAGTAAGATATATATATATATATATATATATATATATATATATATATATATGGATTAATTGGTATCATACGCCATATGAGAGGGTGTCGCATATGCCCTCTCACATAAAGGGGGTCAAGTACAACAAGTACAAGCCCATGTGGGCTTGTACTTGTCCCTTTTATGTGAGAGGGCATATGAGGCACCCTCTCATATGGCGTATGATAGCCATGAGAGGGCGTATGAGAGAGGCTCTCATATGGCGTATGATACCCATTATTCTATATATGGGATTAATGGGTATTATACGCCATATGAGAGGGTGTCTCATATACCCTCTTACATAAAGGGGATCAAGTACAACAAGTACAAGCCCATGTGGGCTTGTAGTTGTCCCTTTTTATGTGAGAGGGCATATGAGACGCCCTCTCATATGGCGTATGATAGCCATTATTCTATATATATATATATAATGGATATCTACGCCATATGAGAGCCTCTCTCATACGCCCTCTCACATAAAGCACCCAAGTACAACCAAGTACAAGCCCATGTGGGCTTGTACTTGGGTGCGTTATGTGAGAGGACGTCTGAGAGAGGCTCTCATATGGCGTATGATACCCATTATTCTCATATATATATATATATATATATATATATATATATATATATATATATATATATATATGACGAGTAATAGTTAGTCTTTATTAAGGTCAAAAACAGTACTTTACAAAGAAGCAATCAAGTAGTAAAGCGTAAATACAAATGGAGGGGGGAGGGCACAGGCGCCGTCACCCTCTACCACTCGCAATCTACCCGTACTACAAGAAAGCAAAAGAAAAACTAAAGTACATAATATACCGTGCAAATTGCCAAAATCAAAATGTGGTGATCAACACGCAATAAGTCCCCAGTTGGCAAATGGGGTAACATCCAAAACCTCGGCTAAATCCAGTTGATGTAGGTTGATCTTGACCACAAATTCAATCTCATCAAATATTATAGTTTTCTGTGTTACTTTCTCTTCAAAAATGTTGTCACGCCCCGCTCTCCAAAAACACGGAGGCGAAGCGTGACGAAGGCCCGCTTAGGCCGGGGCTAAGAGCCCGGACCCAATAAGCGTCTGTAGTATTCCATAGCGAAAGTACAGGTCCCTGCAAGTTAGTATGAAATAACAAAAGTACTGAAAAGAACATTTCATTTTATTCCAAAGTTTATCATCAAAATACTGAGAGTCTAAAAATGCCGAAAACGGCTACAACTGCTGAAAGGGAAACTAATGGGGCAAGCACCCAACCTAGACAAGAAAGTAAGAGTGCAACGCACCCAACTCAAACTGAAATGGATAACTCTGGAACAGCAACAGATGATCTCTAACTCTGATCGTCCTCTGGATCGTACAACGGATCAGCGCCCTCCGGCTCCAAGTCAACTGGCAAGTCCGCCTCGTACTCGTACTCTGGCTCCACACCTGACGTACAGCACCAAAAGAAGGAAACTGTACGTCAGGCAAAGTCTACACAAATGGTCAGACTCTACTGCAAGTGTATCAACTATTAACAATGATTTACTGGTTGTTTTAGCATGCTGGGGTTATAACCGAGTAACGAAAAGTAGCGTAGCAGGAAAAGCAAACGTAGCAAGCAGTAGACGTAGCGTGTGCTACCGACTACGGGACTAACCTACAGGTGTCAAGACAAGACGGGACGTGACGGGACAGGACAGGACAAGACGGGACATGACAAGTAAGACACGAAAGGGTTCACGCCTTACGGTTCGAGGGGGATCAGACCCTCTTGTCGTGCGCACACTCAACCCAACCCCAAACCCAGGAACTCAGGACAAGATTTACAGGGATCATTTCCGCTAGGGAAACATCCGAAACGCCCGAAGGCTTTTTGTGTAACAGGGATCACTTCCGCGGAGGGAAGCATCCGAAATGCCCGTACGCTTTTTGGTAACAGGGATCACTTCCGCGGAGGGAAGCATCCGAAACGCCCGTATGCTTTTTGGTAACAGGGATCACTTCCGCGGAGGGAAGCATCCGAAACGCCCGTAGGCTTTTTGGTAACAGGGATCACTTCTGCGGAGGGAAGCATCCGAAACGCCCGTAGGCTTTTTGTGTAACAGGACATGACATGACAAGTGTAGGGAGTTGTTATTCTAGGGTGTCCACACGCACGCACACGCAAGATAGTCCTATGATGTCAGCAGTTTATTGTTGTCGGGCTTAGACTTCGTCGTCAAGTCTGAGCCATCACGGGTCGTCCCGGACGCTATCATTTCATGTCTGGTTCACATCACACACAATCTAACTGTTCTACAAACTAGAACTAAGGCACGGTCAAAACGAAAGTGGGTACACTTGCCTGAAATGGCGAGAGCGTCGTCTGTCCGGGGCGTCTCGTCCAGTCGTCGCGTCCGCGGTAGTCCTTCTGAAAAGGGATCACGGTGACGGTGTCAAGTCGCGATTTTTGTCAAATCCTATTTAGGTTCATTTCTAAGTTAGGCGTGGCTACCCTAACTGTCACAAGTCAAAAGTGTCCGATTAGCCTATCCGACGATTCTATCATATGTGCACAGTTCAAAAGTCCGATCGTCGATTCTATTGTTCACAACTTTTTAAAGGAGCAGAAAATAAATTTAGCGAGTTTAGTTGCCGTTTTTAGTTAAGTTTTCAGTTTTGGCTACGGGTGGGTTTCGCTACAAGTTTGAGAAAACTAACCTCTTCCGGAGTCTGGGGTAGAGCGGACGTAGTGTCTGAACGGTAGAAGGTCTGCGTCACCCACGGCGTCTCGGCTACGGGTAGCGTAGCGGGACACGTCCGGGCAGCGGACGAAGCGCGTGAACAGCGAGTAAGGGTGAATCAACGAGCAGCGCGTCGGGTAGGCGTTCTACGGCTTCCGGAGAGCTGTAACGACAAACCGAGATGAGCGGGTCGTCGTACTCAACGTCTGCGACGTCGGGAGTCGTAGGAAAAGTTCGTGACGTCGATGAATACTCCCAGTAGGTGTAGGAGACTGTCGGAGGGCTCCAACAGCGAGGAGAGACGGCGAGATCTTGGCGACGTGTCGGTACGACGCCAAACACGCAAAACAGCGAGTAAACTCGCTGTTTCAGAGGAGTTGCGGCCTTGGGTCACTGCCAACAGCGAGGAGAGACAGAGAGGGGTCCACGGCGACGACGAGGGGGCTTCGGCGGCGGCGGCAGGGGTGGCGGCGGTGGCGGCGGCCGTGGTGAGCTGCTGCTGCTGCTGTGCGCGATTCCAGCGGCTTCCGGCGACTAAAGGCGACGGCTCGGGTCCCAGTCGAGAGATGGGAGGTCGGGGAAGAGGCGTGGGGTGATCGACGGCGGCCACAGCCTCCGGTGATGCTCAGGTCGAAGGGGAGAGGGGGGTTTGCGTGGGGGGTGTTGTTTCTAGGGCCGGCGCAAGAGAGAAACAGGAAGAGGCTGTGAAAAAAACTTTAGAAACCTAGGTTTTCTTTATAGGGGTGGGGCCCACGTGACTAAGGGAGAGGTCACACGTGAGGGGGCTGCCAATTAGGGTTAATTAGGGTTTAATAGGGCTAAATTGTTAGGGGCAAACTTGTAATTAACTGGCCCTACTAGTGCACAAGGGTCAAACGGTGCCCAAAAATTATAAGAAAAATACCGGGGCGACCGGGGCGACGAGAGAAAGAAGTCAGAAGAGACGGATTACAATTTCGATGACGAGAAATGAAATTAAAAATAAAAACGCCTCAAGTCAAATCTGGGATACGCGACGTCTCCTCGGATAAGGTCAAATCGTGGGCGAACGGCCCGTGAAATGACGTTACAAGTCAACACGACAAATGTAGTACTCTCAGAGAGAGTCACAACGACATATCACACGATAGGGTTCGGAAACAAACAAAGTCTAAAATAAATAAGTGCACGGTCAAGCGCACGTGCACAAAGAAAGTTACGATCGGAATCCGACCGTTACATCCTCCCCAACTTAGAAATGATTCCGTCCTCGGAATCAACATCAAGCACTGCTCGGGAATAGGTGCGGAAAGCACTCTCTCATATCATCTTCGCGCTCCCAGGTGGACTCTCCAGATGATCCGTGACGCCACATCACTCTCACCAGGTCGACTACCTTATTCCTCAACTGCTTCTGCCGACGGTCCAAAATCTGCACAGGCTATTGGTCATAAGTCATGTCCGGGCGAACTGTAATCTCTGAGAAATCAACCGTGTGCGACGGATCACTGACATACCGACGTAGCTGAGATACGTGGAAAACGTCGTGGACTCCCTCCAACGATGGTGGCAGAGCAAGGCGGTAGGCCACTGCTCCCACACGCTCTAGCACATCAAATGGCCCAATAAACCTCGGACTCAGCTTTCCCTTCTTCCCAAAACGAATAACTCCGCGGTTCGGAAAAATCTTCAGGAAGACGTGATCTACAGGCTGGAACTCCAAAGGTCTCCTCTTGGCATCAGCCCAATGCTTAAAGCGATCCTGTGCAACTCTGAGCTTCTCCCTGATGTCCCTCACGACATCCACAGCTTCCACTATCATCTCAGGACCCAACAGCTCCCGATCTCCGATGTCATCCCAGCTCAGTGGCGAACGACATTTCCTTCCATATAGGGCAGCAAACGGCGCCATGCCAATGCTCGCCTGGTAGCTGTTGTTATATGAAAACTCCACCAAGTGGAGATGGTCCTCCCAAGAACCCTTCAAATCGAGAGTACAAGCTCGCAGCATATCCTCCAGAATCTGAATAGTCCTCTCGGACTGGCCATCAGTCTGCGGGTGGTACGCCGTGCTGAAACTCAGACTCGTACCCAAATTCTCCTGCAGACTTCTCCAGAACTGAGATGTGAACCTCGTGTCTCGGTCAGACACAATGCTCACAGGGACTCCATGTAAGCGTACAATCTCCTGCACGTACACGGTTTACATCATGACCATTTCAAAGAGAAAATCAAAATGGAAGTAAAAGTAGAAACGAAATTTTACCTCCAGATATTTCCTCGCCAAAGCTTCCGTAGACTGGCCCACTTGGAAAGGGATAAAGTGCGCAGACTTGGTCAACCGATCCACGATCACCCAAACTGCATCGTTCTGCCTCGGGGTCCGAGGTAAACCAGTCACGAAATCCATCGTAATATGCTGCCACTTTCACTCCGGAATAGGAAGCGGTTGCAGCAACCCGGCAGTACGATGGTGCTCAGCCTTCACATGTTGGCATATCAGGCACTTGGCAACGATCCGTGCCACGCTCCTCTTCATGCCAATCCACCAATAATTCAGACGGAGGTCCTTATACATCTTGGTGCCTCCAGGGTGTATAGAATATGGCGAGCTATGAGCCTCGCTCAACAGCTCCTCGCGAACATCACCTGCAGGTACACAGAGTCTATTGTCGTACCGCAGTGAACCGTCCTCATGAATCACGAACTCCGTCCGTAGTCCAGCTTCGACCTGCCTCCTGATCCTCTGCAGCTTCGGATCTCCTGCCTGTGCTGCCTTGATCCGATCCACGATCGTGGACTGAATCTGCAAATTCATGAAGGAATGAACCACACCAGGTAGGACAACCTCCAAATCCATCTCTCTCAGCTCCTGCTGAATCCTCCAGTCGGCTGCAAGCATCATCGCAGTAGGAAGTCTACTCAAGGCATCCGGCACTACGTTCACCTTCCCCGGATGATACTGCAAATCAATCACGTAGTCAGCCATGAGCTCTAACCATCGCCTCTGACGCATATTGAGCTCCTTCTGCTTAAAGATGTACTTTAAGCTCTTGTGATCGGTGAAAATCTTCACACTCTCACCTAGCAAGAAGTGCCTCCAAATCTTCAGTGCAAAAATCACTGCTGCCAACTCCAGATCGTGCGTCGGGTAATTCTTCTCATGAGTCCTCAACTGACGAGAAGCGTACGCGACCACGTGGCCATGCTGATGCAAGACGCATCCTAGGCCCTTCCCTGATGCATCACAATAAACTTCGAATCCTCCGCTCCGATCCGGTACTGCCAACACCGGTGCCGTGGTCAATCTCGCCTTCAAGATACTGAAGGCCTCCTCACAAGCATCTGACCAGAGAAACTCCACATCCTTCCTTGTCAGCTTCGTCATCGGCTCTGTAATCTTCGAGAAATCTTTGATGAACCGCCGATAATAGCCTGCTAAACCCAGAAAACTCCTGATGTCTGACGCTGACTGCGGAGTCGGCCAATCCCTGGCTGCTCTAACCTTCTCCGGGTCCACAGATATGCCATCACCAGACACCACGTGTCCCAGGAATGCGACTCTATCCAGCCAGAACTCGCACTTGCTATACTTGGCATAAAGCTTGTGTCTCCTCAGCGTCTCCAGCACTGTCCTCAGATGACAGCTGTGCTATTCCTCAGACTTCGAATAAATCAAGATGTCATCAATGAAAATGACGAGGAAATTATCCAGGAAATCATAGAATATCAAGTTCATCAAATTCATGAACACGGCTGGAGCATTGGTTACGCCAAACGGCATGACCACGAACTCATAATGTCCATATTTCGTCCGGAAAGCCGTCTTCTGAACAACGTCCTTCTTTACCTTCAACTGGTGGTATCCACTCCTCAAGTCCAACTTCGAGAAGACTCTCGAACCTCCAAGCTGATCAAAGATATCGTCGATGCGCGGCAGCGGGTACTTATTCTTTACGGTGACAGCATTCAGTCCTCGATAGTCCATGCACATCCTGCGGGACCCATCCTTCTTCTTCACAAGCAAAACAGGTGCACCCCACGGTGACACACTAGGGTGGATGAAACCCTTCTGCAGCAATTCATCTAACTGCTTCCGCAGCTCCTCGAGCTCAGCGGGAGCCATACGGTACGGCGCCTTCGATATCGGTTGCGCTCCCGGCATAAGATCAATACCAAACTCTAAGGCTCGGTCGGGTGGCAAACCTGAGATATCCTCTGGGAAGACGTCGTCGAAGTCTCAGACGACTGTTGGTCGTTCGATCTCCATCTCCATCGGCATAGCTGCAACAATCGGTACCACCGGCGTGGCCCGATACTTGATGGGTCCAAGCGACTCATCTCTGCTGCGGAACTCGAACTCTGGATGGCCTGGAATCTGAAACACCACCCTCTTGCTGCGACAATCAATTGAGGCATGGAAATCTCCCAACCAATCGATGCCAAGAACGGCATCAAAATGTGGCAGGTCGTGGACAATGAAATCTGCAAAGAGCTCGTGTCCACTGACCACTAAAGGAATCGATCTACATCCCAAGTTCACTGTCACCACTCCGTTCCCTGTGGTGATGTCCCAACACTTGGGAAGTGTATGGGTGGGAATGGAGTGTCTTGTCACGAATCTCCGGGATAAGATGCACATGGATGCACCGGAGTCGAACAAGGCCAAGGCCGGGTGAGAAGACAGTAGAATGGTGCCTAAGATATTAAAAGAAACTATGGTCAAACCAAGCTACTCTAACAAACAAGTCAGACAAGCAAGACTAACAATTTAAAAGCTAAACTATGAAATGAAAGACTAGAATCAAAGAGTTACCTGCAATAACCCCATCCAGCTCCTCAGTCTCCAAAGCCGTCATGGTGTAAGCCGGCCTCTGGGGCTGCGCTGATCTCTGAAACATCTGCCTCTGTGGCGCCAAGGGTGGTCCACGAACGGCAGGTCCTCTCTGAACTGGAGCAGGCGCTCTCATCTGCAGCGGGGCTGGCGCTCCAACTACAGCATGACGGGCTCTCTAACAATCCTTCGCAGCATGCGAGGCATCTCCGCAAACTAGGCACAGTCCCATCTTCTTCCGACAATCCTTCTGAACGTGTCCTGGCTTCCCGCAGTAATGACACGGTCCCTTGCTCTGACTCTGAATGGGTGCTCCAGGCCTCTTAAATGGCACTGTCTGAACTGGCCTCATCGCCGGCCTAGCAGGTGGCCGGTACTGCTCCATAGGACGCTTCCCCTTATCAGCGGGAGGGTCAGGTAGGAGCGAAATAAGCTCATGATTCTTCGCAGCATCCAGCACCTCCCTCATAGTCGTGAAACTCACCGAAGACATAGAAGCTTGAATCTTCTGACGCAGTTCCTGTCGGAAACGATCAGCTCGCTTCTCCTCCTTCTTCACCATATGCGGAGCAAAGCGACTCAGCATCTTAAACTCCGCATCATACTCCTCGACGGTCATGTTTTCCTGCTTCAGATCTATAAACATGCTCACCAGCTCCCTCCTAGTAGTCTTGGTGAAGTACTTCGTCCTGAACATAGACCTGAAAATCTTCCAATCCACTGGCTTCTCCAGACGCCTCTCCTCAAGGCGCCACCAGTTCCTCGCATTCTCCGTCAGCTGCATCTTCGCTATCTCCACTCAGGTATCGTCTGGAATCTTCGCAGCAACTAACTTCTCCTCCGTGCTCTGGATCCACTCGTTAGCAGCTAGGGGTCCTTCCTTCCCCGAAAATGTCCTCGGCTGGAGCTCGTCGAACTGCTTCACTCCTGGAGCAGCTCGAGGGGCAGGCGGAGGTGGGGGTGGTACAACTGGGATAGCCTGGGCAGCACGCTGGGACTGCTGAACCAACTGATGCTGCACCTCCAGCATCTCTCTCATCACGCCCAGAAAGTGACGAAAGTCTCCGCTCTTGTCTTCCTGAATCCCATCTCCAGAGCTCCCCGATCGGGTAACACGTCGTCCTGCCATCCTATTGACAGAAAGACACAGATTAGACTCGTACAATTACCGGATGATAATAAAATGAAATTTAATACTCCAATTATTCTGTACTCGCAGAAGAGGGGACCTGCATGGGCCACCACTAAAACCTGTCACGCCCCGCTTCCCAAAAACACAGAGGCGAAGCGTGACGAAGGCCCGCTTAGGCCGGGGCAAAGAGCCCGGACCCAATAAGCGTCTGTAGTATTCCATAGCGAAAGTACAGGTCCCTGCAAGTTAGTACGAAATAACAAAAGTACTGAAAAGAACATTTCATTTTATTCCAAAGTTTATCATCAAAGTACTGAGAGTCTAAAAATGCCGAAAACGGCTACAACTGCTGAAAGGGAAACTAATGGTGCAAGCACCCAACCTAGACGAGAAAGTAAGAGTGCAACACACCCAACTCAAACTGAAATGGATAACTCTGGAACAGCAACAGAAGATCTCTAACTCTGATCGTCCTCTAGATCGTACACCGGATTAGCGCCCTCCGGCTCCAAGTCAACTGGCAAGTCCGCCTCGTACTCGTACTCTGGATCCACACCTGACGTACAGCACCAAAAGAAGGAAACTGTACGTCAAGCAAAGTCTACACAAACAGTCAGACTCTACTGCAAGTGTATCAACTATTAACAATGATTTACTGGTTGTTTTAGCATGCTGGGGTTATAACTGAGTAACGAAAAGTAGCGTAGCAGGAAAAGTAAACGTAGCAAGCAGTATACGTAGCGTGTGCTACCGACTACGGGACTAACCTACAGGTGTCAAGACAAGACGGGACGTGACGGGACAGGACAGGACAAGACGGGACATGACAAGTAAGACACGAAAGGGTTCACGCCTTACGGTTCGAGGGGGATCAGACCCTCTTGTCGTGCGCACGCTCAACCCAACCCAAAACCCAGGAACTCAGGACAAGATTTACAGGGATCATTTCCGCTAGGAAAACATCCGAAACGCCCGAAGGCTTTTTGTGTAACAGGGATCACTTCCGCGAAGGGAAGCATCCGAAACGCCCGTAGGCTTTTTGGTAAAAGGGATCACTTCCGCGGAGGGAAGCATCCGAAACGCCCGTAGGCTTTTTGGTAACAGGGATCACTTCCGCGGAGGGAAGCATCCGAAACGCCCGTAGGCTTTTTGGTAACAGGGATCACTTCCGCAGAGGGAAGCATCCGAAATGCCCGTAGGCTTTTTGTGTAACAGGACATGACATGACAAGTGTAGGGAGTTGTTATTCTAGCGTGTCCACACGCACGCACACGCAAGATAGTCCTATGATGTCAGCAGTTTATTGTTGTCGGGCTCAGACTTCGTCGTCAAGTCTGAGCCGTCACGGGTCGTCCCGGACGCTATCATTTCACGTCCGGTTCTCATCACACACAATCTAACAGTTCTACAAACTAGAACTAAGGCACGGTCAAAACGCAAGTGGGTACACTTGCCTGGAATGGCGAGAGCGTCGTCTGTCCGGGGCGTCTCGTCCAGTCGTCGCGTCCGCGGTAGTCCGTCTGAAAAGGGATCACGGCGACGGTGTCAAGTCGCGATTTTTGTCAAATCCTATTTAGGTTCATTTCTAAGTTAGGCGTGGCTACCCTAACTGTCACAAGTCAAAAGTGTCCGATTAGCCTATCCGACGATTCTATCATATGTGCACAGTTCAAAAGTCCGATCGTCGATTCTATTGTTCACAACTTTTTAAAGGAGCAGAAAATAAATTTAGCGAGTTTAGTTTCCGTTTTTAGTTAAGTTTTCAGTTTTGGCTACGGGTGGGTTTCGCTACAAGTTTGAGAAAACTAACCTCTTCCGGAGTCTGGGGTAGAGCGGACGTAGTGTCTGAACGGTAGAAGATCTGCGTCACCCACGGCGTCTCGGCTACGGGTAGCGTAGCGGGACACGTCCGGGCAGCGGACGAAGCGTGTGAACAGCGAGTAAGGGTGAATCAGCGAGCAGCGCGTCGGGTGGGCGTTCTACGGCTTCCGGAGAGCTGTAACGATAAACCGAGATGAGCGGATCGTCGTACTCAACGTCTGCGACGTCGGGAGTCGTAGGAAAAGTTCGTGACATCGATGAATACTCCCAGGAGGTGTAGGAGACTGTCGGAGGGCTCCAACAATGAGGAGAGACGGCGAGATCTTGGCGACGTGTCGGTACGACGCCAAACACGCAAAACAGCGAGTAAACTCGCTGTTTCAGAGGAGTTGCGGCCTTGGGTCACTGCCAACAGCGAGGAGAGACAGAGAGGGGTCCACGGCGACGGCGAGGGGGCTTCGGTGGCGGCGGCGGCGGCGGCCGTGGCGAGCTGCTGCTGCTGCTGTGCATGATTCCGGCGGCTTTAGGCGACTAAAGGCGGCGGCTCGGGTCCCAGTCGAGAGAGGGGAGGTCGGGGAAGAGGCATGGGGTGATCGGCGGTGGCCACAGCCTCCGGCGAGGCTCAGGTCGAAGGGGAGAGGGGGGTTTGCGTCGGGGGGTGTTGTTTCTAGGGCCGGCGCAAGAGAGAAACGGGAAGAGGCTGTGAAAAAAAACTTTAGAAACCTAGGTTTTCTTTATAGGGGTGGGGCCCACGTGACTAAGGGAGAGGTCACACGTGAGGGGGCTGCCAATTAGGGTTAATTAGGGTTTAATAGGGCTAAATTGTTAGGGGCAAACTTGTAATTAACTGGCCCAACTAGTGCACAAGGGTCAAACGGTGCCCAAAAATTATAAGAAAAATACCGGGGCGACCGGGGCGACGAGAGAAAGAAGTCAGAAGAGACGGATTACAATTTCGATGACGAGAAATGAAATTAAAAATAAAAACGCCTCAAGTCAAATGTGGGATACGCGACGTCTCCTCGGATAAGGTCAAATCGTGGGCGAACGGCCCGTGAAATGACGTTGCAAATCAACACGAAAAATGTAATACTCTCAGAGAGAGTCACAACGACATATCACACGATAGGGTTCGGAAACAAACAAAGTCTAAAATAAATAAGTGCACGGTCAAGCGCACGTGCACAAAGAAAGTTACGATCGGAATCCGACCGTTACAAATGTGTTTATTACGCTCTTTCCAAATGTGCCAAACCATAGCCGATAACACTAATTTCGACAATACTCCCAACGGCTCCTTCTTATTAAATCGGTCAACAATAAGATCACAAATGCCAGCGATAGAGGTGGGGATAGCTCCTGTGTAACCCAATTTTAGCAAACTTCTGGTCAAAATGTAACAAGTGAAATCACATTCAAAGAATATATGGCCGATGCTCTCAATCTCATTTCCCTTACAGAGGCTGCAGGTCTGATTGCTGATGATTCCAAGCTTAAAAAGATAATCCTTAGTAGGCAATTTACCTCGGATTGCTCGCAGCAGAGTCATAGACATTTTTGGGATGTGGTGATAGAACCAAACTATGCTGTAAAATGGGAAAGCCGCACCTGTCATCCTAGCCGCATCCCAGCATTTGTGAAATGTGCAAGAGGCGAAAATGTTTTTTTTTTTGCTTTCTTGTATATATCTTCATGTGAGAACATTTCGCACTGTGCGAAAATGTTTTTAGTTTTTTTTTTGAATTTTTTTTAAAAAATTCTTTTTTCCACCCTCATTATATGTTGTTATACCCCCTCAAAAAATAATGATTGAGAAATAATGTCATTTGGCCTTCGATCAAGGCATTTCATCAAATTCGCACGTTTTGATACCGTTAAATTTGTAACGGGTGGATGGGTGCTCTAATGCCCAACGGGTTCAACCATTATTTTCCATGTGGTATATAATTGTATGGATTTATCAGCAAAAAAATTTTGAAAAACAAATTTCAAAAAAATAAAAAAAAAGATTTCGCACGGCTTTCGCACGTGGTTTTTCGCACCCGAAGATTGCCATATATATATATATACTAGTCATTACCCGTGCCCATAGGGCACGGTTTATTTAATGGTTGAGTTTTTCCCCCCACAAATTTCAAGTTCCCCCCAAATTTCAAGTTTTCCCACAAAATTTCAAGTTTCCCCCCAAAATTGTCATTGCCACCCAGGACAAAATTGCCACGTAGGACAAAGCTTTGTCCGAGTATGTAAGATTCAAAATCTTCAAAGGACTGAAAAAAATGGTCGGGAAGGGGGTGGGAAGAATAAAAGGTGTGGGTGTGTGTGGGGAGGGTCCAGGGGCAAATATGCCAAACCCGGGGTTGTAGTGCAAAATTTCCCACCTCTTCTCTTATCTCTAAAAATCTCATCACAAAATTCCCTACCTCTTCTCTTATCTCTCAAAATCTCATCACTTATCCAATTTCTCTTATCCAATTTCTCTTATCCAATTTCTCTTGATAACATCCCTATTTTATAGAATAGATATCTCTTATCCAATTTCTCTTTTCCAATATCTCTTATCCAATTTCTCTTGATAACATCCCTCTTTTATAATATAGATATCTCTTATCCAATTTCTCATGTCCAATATCTCTTATCCAATTTCTCTTGATAACATCCCTCTCTTATAATA
Organism: Scilla litardierei; assembly: GCA_030789695.1. Lineage (NCBI taxonomy): Eukaryota > Viridiplantae > Streptophyta > Magnoliopsida > Asparagales > Asparagaceae > Scilla > Scilla litardierei. The sequence continues at coordinate 270,260,574 of CM061142.1, read as the reverse complement.
TAGATATCTCTTATCCAAATTCTTTTTTCCAATATCTCTTATCCAATTTCCCTTGATAACATCCCTTTTTTATAATATAGATATCTCTTATCCAATTTCTCTTTTCCAATATCTCTTATCCAATTTCTCTTGATAACATCTCTCTTTTATAATATAGATATCTCTTATCCAATTTCTCTTTTCCAATATCTCATATCCAATTTCTCTTGATAACATCCCTCTTTTATAATATAGATATCTCTTATCCAATTTTTATTGATAACATCCCTCTCTTATAATATAGATATCTCTTATCCAATTTCTCGTGTCCAATATCTCTTATCCAATTTCTCTTGATAACATCCCTCTTTTATAATATAGATATCTCTTATCCAATTTCTCTTTTCCAATATCTCTTATTCAATTTCTCTTGATAACATCCCTCTTTTATAATATAGATATCTCTTATCCAATTTCTCTTGATCACATCCATCTCTTATAATATAGATATCTCTTATCCAATTTCTCTTTTCCAATATCTCTTATCCAATTTCTCTTTTCCAATATCTCTTATCCAATTTTTCTTGATAACATCCCTCTTTTATAATATAGATATCTCTTATCCAATTTTTCTTTTCCAATATTTTTATCCAATTTCTCTTGATAACATCCCTCTTTTATAATATAGATATCTCTTATCCAATTTCTCATGTCCAATATCTCTTATCCAATTTCTCTTGATAACATCCCTCTTTTATAATATAGATATCTCTTATCCAATTTCTCTTTTCTAATATCTCTTATCCAATTTCTCTTAATAACATCCCTCTTTTATAATATAGATATCTCTTATCCAATTTCTCTTGTCCAATATCTCTTATCCAATTTCTCTTGATAACATCCCTCTTTTATAATATATAGATCTCTTATCCAATATCTCTTATCCAATTTCTCTTGATAACATCCCTCTTTTATAATATAGATATCTCTTATCCAATTTCTCATGTCCAATATCTCTTATCCAATTTCTCTTGATAACATCTCTCTTTTATAATATAGATATCTCTTATCCAATTTCTCTTTTCCAATATCTCTTATCGAATTTCTCTTGATAACATCTCTCTTTTATAATATAGATATCTCTTATCCAATTTCTCTTTTCCAATATCTCTTATCCAATTTCTCTTGATAACATCCCTCTTTTATAATATAGATATCTCTTATCCAATTTCTCTTGTCCAATTTCTCTTGTCCAATTTCTCTTGATAACATCCCTCTTTTATAATATAGATATCTCTTATCCAATTTCTCTTTTCCAATATCTCTTATCCAATTTCTCTTGATAACATCTCTCTTTTATAATATAGATATCTCTTATCCAATTTCTCTTTTCCAATTTCTCTTATCCAATTTCTCTTGATATATATATATATATACATATATATTCTATTCTATAAAAGAGAGCATATTTTGAATCTTATCCTACTAGGACAAAACTTTGTCCTACGTGGCAAAATTGGTGACTAGGACAAAGTATTTGATTGGGAGAAATTATTTGGTTTGAACTTTGAATTTGAATGTTGAAACAAAACTTTTGGTGGGCGACTTCAGCCGCCCAAAAACGTTTGTTTTGGGACTCTCAGCTGGTAGAAATTTTGAATTTGAATTGAAACAAAAATTTTGGGGGGGAAGTCTCAGTGTCTCACTCCCTTCTGAGGGGAAGTCTCAGCCGCGCAAAATTTTTGGGGGGAAAGTCTCATCCACCCAATGGATAGGTTCTCACTCCTTCCCTTCTCCATCGGTTTTGTTTCTCACTCCAGCGTTGACATGATCTAAACCTAACCGAGGAAGTCGCATGGAGAATTGTACCCATCGCCTCCGCATACTTTCAGGCGGCATCTCCTTCCTTGCTCACTACCATCTTCATCATTGACCACACTTGCGGTTCTTTCTTTTTTTGACTCTATGTAGGAACTGGAAACCAAAAACCGAACATCGGTGAGAAGCTGCAGAGGTTAGTGAAGGGGTTCAAGGGCCTGCCTCAGATGTTCCAAGCGTACGGAGAGGAGGAGGAGGAGGAGTTTGAGATGGAGATTGGGTTGCCAACTGAGGTGCACCATGTTGGTATCTAAAAATACATTTCCATTCATATTCCTCCCATTTCTTGAAGAGCTTGACATGGGCCGCTCTCAAATTTGAACAAAGTGAATTTCATTACCACCCACAAGGTATTTGATGAAATGCCAACTCGAGTACAAAAGCTCATTCGCAGATCTACTGAATGCTGTAAGTTTTCTGTTTATTTATATTCACTCACAAAACTTTCTTTCAGAATTGTTGGACTTTCAGCTAGAAAATTATAATGTGAGAAGTTTTCCATCTTTCATGCTATTCATTATTGTTAAATTTTGGATGCACTGGTCTTCTGCTGTCTCTGGCTATTTATGTACAGTTTCTATTTTTCGTATACCAGATAAGCCACAAGATAAATAAATTAAACTTCGGAGAAGAGTTTCCAGGTGTAGTGAATCCTCTTGATGGGTAAGTGTGATAAATTACACTGCATCTTTAGCTTTGTAGGCAGATACAAAAATAAATGTTCATTGTGGCCTTTGCTTTCGCAGTTCAATGTTAGATATTTATGTTACTTGATTTTTGGTAAAATTCCTGGGTACAATGGACCCAGGAAACATCATCTGGGATGTACCAGTATTTTATCAAAGTGATCATATTAATTGGCTTTCCTTCCTGATATTTATATACATAACATTTTGTCACGCCCCGCTTCCCAAAACAACGGAGGCGAAGCGTGACTAGGCCCGCTTAGGCCAGAGCTACGAAGTCCTGACCCAATAAGCGTCTGTGTGGTACTAAGGCAAAGGTACAGGTCCCTGCATGTTAGTACAGAACAATAAAAGTACAAGAAGGAAATAACATCACAAATTTTATTCCAACATATCAAAAGTACCAAGTCTCAACGCCCGAAGGGCTACAACAGCAGAAAAGTAAAACTAATGTTGCAAGCACCCAACTTAGACAAAGAAACATAATGGTGCTACGCACCCAACAAAATAAACGACGCCTCTGGAATCTGCTACCAAAAGTCTCTAACTCTGATCCTCCTCGGGGTCGTACTCGGGATCGACGTCCTCTGGCTCCACGTCAGCAGTCAGGTCAGTCTCCTCCACGTACTCTGGCTCAATCCCTGACGTACAGCACCAAAAGAAGGAACTGTACGTCAGGCAAGGTCTACAAGAAAAGATTAGACCAGGCTACAAGTGTACCAATTACTTACAACATTTTACTGGTTGATTAACATGCTGAGGTTTTTAACAACAGAAAGAAACACAACAGACAAGTAAACAAGACAAGTAGTAGTCATAGCGAGTTCTATGGACTACGGGACTAGCCTATAGGTGTCAAGACAAGACGGAACACGGAAAGCCAGACACGACAAGACAAGTCAAGACACGAAAGGGTTCACGCCTGTTCGATTCGAGGGGGATCAATCCCTCTTGCCGCTTGCACGCTCAACCCTACCCCATAACCCCAAGAATCGTGACAAGACATGGGATCACTTGCTCTAGCTTGGCAAGTGCCCAATTGCTCTCTGAGCTGTGTATCGGTACATGGGATCACCTGCTCTAGCTTGACAGGTGCCCAATTGCCCATCAGGCTGTGAACTAGTACAAGGGATCACTCACTCTTGCTTGGCGAGTGCCCTATTGCCCAGCGGGCTGTGCAGACGGAAAGGAACATGACACGACAAAACAGGAGGGGTTGTACTAGGGTGTCCATAACTCACGCACACGCATGTCAATCCTATGATGTCAGAAATTGTTGTTGTTGGACTCAGATTTCGTTGTCAAATCTGAGCCATCAAAGACGTCCCGGACGCTATCATTTCACGTCCGGTCCTCAAGTTTCTAAATTAACAATCCTAACAAGAATGAAAGCCCAAACATGGCCAAGGACGCAAGTGATACACTTGCCTGTGGTGGCGAGCGTGTCGTCTCCCTGGTACGCCTCGTCCAATCGTCTCGTCGGCGAAAAAGTGTCTGAAAATCGTGACACGACGACGGTGTCAGATCACGATTCATTAATCCCTATTAGGGTTGTGTCTAGGTTATCGGGACTATCCTACTCAGTTAAAAATCACATTTTTAATGAATTGACCTAGTCGACGATCTATCCTATGTGTGCATGCGAAATGTCCATTCGTCGATTTCTACGGTTTGTACAACGTTTTAAAGATCCGCGGAAAATAAATTTAGTTTGATTAGGTTACGACTTTTATTTAGGGTTTGATCATCTATTGTGTGGGTTACTACGAATTTAGAGAACTAACCTGGAATTGACGGTTGCACGAAGATCCGACGTCAAATCTGAAAAGGGTGGAAGCTTGAATCGTCTGGAAATTCCCAAGCCGCGGGTAGCGCAGCAAGAACGTTGATCGCCGGTGGTGGTGAAGATTTCAGCGTCTCCCGGTGTCGTTGCTGCTGGATCTGAGACGAGAACTCCGTGCTAGGGCAAAAGATAGGGAAATGAGAGGAGAGGGAGCCTTGGGGAGGATGGGAGGCGCAAGGATGGAGGAATGAGCAAGGGGAGGACGTGGGAGGTAGGGGAGTATGATTGGGGAAGATGGAGACTGAAACAATCAGAAGAAATGAAGAAAGAAGCCCCGTTTAAATAAGAAAATGAAATGGCGGCTAGCACAAAAATTAGGGTTTCGGGGTCAACTAGTCGGTCAGAGAAGGGCGGTCGACCGACTAGTTTGAGAACTAGTCGGTCGGTCGTATAACTGTGACCGACTAAAACCCAAACCGTGAACAATGTTGTTGTAGAATTTATAAAGTTAGTCGGTCTGTGAAGGCTCATCGACCGACTAGTTTGCAACCTAATCGGTCTGCCAGTGTTCATAGACCGACTAAAGGGTGAAATTGGTCAACAAGATATTTTGAAGGTTAGTCGGTCAGAGAAGGATACTTAACCGACTAGTTCGTCAACTAGTCGGTCAGTTTTCGTTCTTTGACCGACTAATGGTAAACAGTAACCTGATGCAAAAAATGATCTCTGTACTTAGTCGGTCTGCGAAGAAGTGTTGACCGACTAGTTCGATAACTAGTCGGTCGGTGGATGAACTTAGACCGACTAAGCGTAAACAGTAACTCAAGGGAAAAGCCTGACAAAAACTAGTCGGTCCATGAGGAGTTGTTGACCGACTAGATGGACATCTAGTCGATCGGTTCCTCAACGTGAACCGGCTAACTTGCACAGGAAGTCGCCAAATGAAGCGGGAAGCTTCGGGATGATTCTAATGAGTTCCAAGAGTGATCCTATACTAAGATGTGAGTGCGGAGAAGTAAAGAAAGAAGACAAACAATTGCATATATATATAAATAATATTCATCATACAAAAACTAGCCGTTACATCCTACCCACCTTAAGAAAATTCTGCCCTCGGAATTTCTTTCAGAAAAGGTGAGGGTAACGCTCTCTCATCTCATCCTCTCTCTCCCACGTGGACTCTCCAGGCGATCCGTGACGCCACATCACTCTCACCAGGTCGACTACCTTATTCCTCAGCTGCTTCTATCGACGGTCCAAAATCTGCACGTGTTGCTGGTCGTAGGTCAGGTCCGGACGGACCGTGATCTCCGAGAAATCCACCGTGTGCGACGGATCACTGACGTACCGACGTAACTGTGATATGTGGAATACGTCGTGAACCCCCACTAAAGATGGTGGCAGAGCAAGGCAGTAGGCCACTGCTCCCACACGCTCCAGCACATTAAAAGGTCCAATAAACCTCGGGCTCAGCTTCCCCTTCTTCCTGAAACGAATAACTCCGCGGTTCGGAGAAATCTTCAAGAAAACATGATCTCCAGGCTGAAACTCCAACGGTCTCCTCTTGGCATCAGCCCAATGCTTAAAGCGATCCTGCGCAACTCTGAGCTTCTCCCTGATGTCTCTCACGACATCCACAGCTTCAACAATCATCTTTGGACCCAACAGCTCCTGATCTCCAACGTCATCCCAGCTCAGTGGCGATCGACATTTCCTCCCATATAAGGCAGCAAACGGCGCCATGCCAATGCTCGCCTGGTAGCTGTTGTTATAAGAAAACTCCACCAAATGGAGATGGTCCTCCCAAGATCCCTTCCAGTCGAGCGTGCAAGCTCGCAGCATATCCTCCAGAATCTGAATAGTCCTCTCGGACTGGCCGTCGGTCTGCGGGTGGTACGCCGTGCTGAAACTCAGACTCGTACCCAAATGCTCCTGCAGACTTCTCCAGAACTGAGATGTGAATCTCGTATCTCTGTCAGACACGATGCTCACGGGGACCCCGTGTAAGCGTACAATCTCCTACACGTACACGGCCTACGTCACAACTAATCAAGAAGGAAAATTAAAAGAGACGTAGAAACGAAGTTTTACCTCAAGATATTTCCTCGCCAAGGCTTCCGTAGACTGGCCTACTCGAAAAGGAATAAAATGCGCAGACTTGGTCAACCGATCTACGATCACCCAGACTGCGTCGTTTTGCCTCGGGGTCCGAGGTAAACCAGTCACGAAATCCATCGTAATGTGTTGCCACTTCCACTCCGGAATAGGAAGCGGTTGCAGCAACCCAGCAGTACGATGATGCTCGGCCTTCACCTGTTGGCATACCAAACACTTGGCAACGCTCTGTGCCACACTCCTCTTCATGCCAATCCACCAGTAATTCTGTCGGAGGTCCTTATACATCTTGGTACCACCAGGATGTATAGAATAAGGCTAGCTATGAGCCTCACTCAATAGCTCCTCACGAACATCTCCTGCAGGTACATAGAGTCTGCTGCCGTACTGCAGCGAACCATCCTCATGAATCAGGAACTCTGCTCGCAGTCCAGCTTCAACCTGCCTCCTGATCCTCTGCAACTTCAGATCTCCCGCCTGTGCTGCCTTGATCCGATCCACGATCGTGGACTGAATCTGCAAATTCATGAAAGTATGAACCACACCGGGTAGGACAACCTCTAAATCCATCTCCTTCAGCTCCTGCTGAATCCTCCAGTCAGCAGTATACACCATAGCCGTGGGAAGTCTACTTAAAGCGTCCGGCACGACGTTCACCTTCCCCGGATGGTACTGCAAATCTATCTCGTAGACAGCCATGAGCTCCAACCATCGTCTCTGACGTATGTTGAGCTCCTTATGGGTGAATATGTACTTCAAGCTCTTATGATCTGTAAAAAGCTTCACACACTCACCCAGCAAGAAATGCCTCCAAATCTTCAGCGCAAAGATCACTGCTGCCAACTCCAGATCGTGTGTCGGGTAATTCTTCTCATGAGTCCTCAATTGACGAGAAGCATACGTGACCACGTGGCCATGCTGATGCAGAACGCATCCCAGGCCCTTCTCCGATGCATCACAATAAACTTCAAAGCCTCCGCTCCGATCCGGTACCGTCAAAACTGGTGCCGTGGTCAACCTTGCCTTTAAGATACTGAAAGCCTCCTCACAAGCATCAGACCACAGAAACTCCTCATCCTTCCTCGTCAGCTTCATCATCGGCTCCGCAATCCTCGAGAAATCTTTGATGAACCGCCGATAATAGCCTGCTAGACCAAGAAAACTCCTGATGTCGGATGCTGACTGCAGAGTCGGCCAATCTCTGATTGCTCTGACCTTCTCCAGATCCACAGATATGCCATCACCAGACACCACGTGTCCCAGGAACACGACTCTATCCAGCCAGAACTCGCACTTGCTATACTTGGCATACAATTTGTGTCGCCTCAACGTCTCCAGCACTGTTCTCAGATGACAGCTGTGCTCCTCCTCAGACTTCGAGTAAATAAGAATGTCGTCAATGAAAATAACGACAAACTTATCCAGGAAGTCGTAGAAAATCAAGTTCATAAGATTCATGAACACAGTTGGAGCATTGGTCAAGCTGAATGGCATCACCACAAACTCATAGTGCCCGTACTTCGTCCGAAAAGCTGTCTTCGGGACGTCATCCTTCTTAACTTTCAACTGATGATATCCGCTCCTCAAATCCAACTTCGAGAAAACTCTCGAACCTCCCAGCTGATCAAATATGTCGTCGATGCGCGGCAGCGGATACTTATTCTTCACAGTGACAGCATTCAGTCCTCGATAGTCCACGCACATCCTGCGGGACCCATCCTTCTTCTTCACGAGCAACACAGGTGCATCCCACGGTGACACACTAGGGTGGATGAAACCCTTCTGCAACAACTCATCCAACTGCTTCCGCAGCTCCTCAAGCTCTGCGGGAGCCATCCGATACGGCGCCTTCGATATCGGCTGCGCACCCAGCATCAGATCAATACCAAACTCCAAAGCTCTGTCGGGTGGCAAACCCAAAATATTCTCCGGAAAGACGTCGTCAAAGTCTCTGACAACCGCTGGTCGGTCAATCTCCATCTCCATCTGCAACGCTGCTATCACCGGCACCTCCGGCTTAGCCCGAAATCTGATGGGCCCAAGCGACTCATCTCGGCTTCGGAACTCGAACTCTGGATGACCTGGAATCCGGAAAACCACTCTCTTGCTGTGACAATCGATCGAAGCGTGGAAATCTCCCAACCAATCGATGCCGAGGACGACATCGAAATGTGGTAGATCGTGGACGATGAAATCTGCATATAGCTCATGTCCACTAACCATTAAAGGAATCGACCGACATCCCAGATTCACCGTCACTACTCCGTTCCCAGTAGTGATGTCCCAACACTTAGGAAGTGTATGGGTAGGAATGGAGTGCCTTATTATAAACCTCCGGCATAAGATGTGACTAGGCCCATGACTAGGCCCGCTTAGGTCAGAGCTACGAAGCCCTGACCCAATAAGCGTCTGTGTGGTACCAAGGCAAAGGTACAGGTCCCTGCATGTTAGTACAGAACAATAAAAGTACAAGAAGGAAAGAACATCACAAATTTTATTCCAACATATCAAAAGTACCAAGTCTCAATGCCCGAAGGGCTACAACAGCAGAAAAGTAAAACTAATGGTGCAAGCACCTAACTTAGACAAAGAAACATAATGGTGCTACGCACCCAACAAAATAAACGACGCCTCTGGAATCTGCTACCAAAAGTCTCTAACTCTGATCCTCCTCGGGGTCGTACTCGGGATCGACGTCCTCTGGCTCCACGTCAGCAGTCAGGTCAGTCTCCTCCACGTACTCTGGCTCAATCCCTGATGTACATCACCAAAAGAAGGAACTGTACGTCAGGCAAGGTCTACAAGAAAAGATTAGACCAGGCTACAAGTGTACCAATTACTTACAACATTTTACTGGTTGATTAACATGCTGAGGTTTTTAACAACAGAAAGAAACACAACAGACAAGTAAACAAGACAAGTAGTAGTCATAGCGAGTTCTATGGACTACGGGACTAGCCTACAGGTGTCAAGACAAGACGAAACATGGAAAGCCAGACACGACAAGACAAGTCAAGACACGAAAGGGTTCACGCCTGTTCGATTCGAGGGGGATCAATCCCTCTTGCCGCTTGCACGCTCAACCCTACCCCATAACCCCAAGAATTGTGACAAGACATGGGATCACTTGCTCTAGCTTGGCAAGTGCCCAATTGCTCTCTGAGCTGTGTATCGGTACATGGGATCACCTGCTCTAGCTTGACAGGTGCCCAATTGCCCATCGGGCTGTGAACTAGTACAAGGGATCACTCACTCTGGCTTGGCGAGTGCCCTATTGCCCAGCGGGCTGTGCAGACGGAAAGGAACATGACACGACAAAACAGGAGGGGTTGTACTAGGGTGTCCACAACTCACACACAGGAATGTCAATCCTATGATGTCAGAAATTGTTGTTGTTGGACTCAGATTTCGTTGTCAAATCTGAGCCATCAAAGACGTCCCGGACGCTATCATTTCACGTCCGGTCCTCAAGTTTCTAAATTAACAATCCTAACAAGAATGAAAGCCCAAACATGGCCAAGGACGCAAGTGATACACTTGCCTGTGGTAGCGAGCGCGTAGTCTCCCTGGTACGCCTCGTCCAATCGTCTCGTCGGCGAAAAAGTGTCTGAAAATCGTGACACGGCGACGGTGTCAGATCACGATTCATTAATCCCTATTAGGGTTGTGTCTAGGTTATCGGGACTATCCTATTCAGTTAAAAATCTCATTTTTAATGAATTGACCTAGTCGACGATCTATCCTATGTGTGCATGCGAAATGTCCATTCGTCAATTTCTACGGTTTGTACAACGTTTTAAAGATCCGCGGAAAATAAATTTAGTTTGATTAGGTTGCGACTTTTATTTAGGGTTTGATCATCTATTGTGTGGGTTACTACGAATTTAGAGAACTAACCTGGAATTGACGGTTGCACGAAGATCCGGCGTCAAATCTGAAAAGGGTGGAAGCTTGCGTCGTCCGGAAATTCCCAGGCCACGGGTAGCACAGCAAGAACGTTGATCACCGATGGTGGTGAAGATTTCAGCGTCTCCCGGCGTCGTTGCTGCTGGATCTGAGAAGAGAACTCCGTGCTAGGGCAAAAGAAAGGGAAATGAGAGGAGAGGGAGCCTTGGGGAGGATGGGAGGCGCAAGGATGGAGGAATGAGCAAGGGGAGGACGTGGGAGGTAGGGGAGTATGATTGGGGAAGATGGAGACTGAAAACAATCAGAAGAAATGAAGAAAGAAGCCTCGTTTAAATAAGAAAATGAAACGGCGGCTAGCACAAAAATTAGGGTTTCGGGGTCAACTAGTCGGTCAGAGAAGGGCGATCGACCGACTAGTTTGAGAACTAGTCGGTCGGTCGTATAACTGTGACCGACTAAAACCCAAACCATGAACAGTGTTGTTGTAGAATTTATAAAGTTAGTCGGTCTGTGAAGGCTCGTCGACCGACTAGTTTGCAACCTAGTCGGTCGGCCAGTGTTCATAGACCGACTAAAGGGTGAAATTGGTCAACAAGATATTTTGAAGGTTAGTCGGTCAGAAAAGGATACTTAACCGACTAGTTCGTCAACTAGTCGGTCAGTTTTCGTTCTTTGACTGACTAACGGTAAATAGTAACCTGATACGAAAAATGATCTCTGTACTTAGTCGGTCTGCGAAGAAGTGTTGACCGACTAGTTCGATAACTAGTCGGTCGGTGGATGAACTTAGAGACCGACTAAGCGTAAACAGTAACTCAAGGGAAAAGCCTGACAAAAACTAGTCGGTCCATGAGGAGTTGTTGACCGACTAGATGGACATCTAGTCGGTCGGTTCCTCAACGTGAACCGGCTAACTTGCACAGGAAGTCGCCAAATGAAGCGGGAAGCTTCGGGATGATTCTAATGAGTTCCAAGAGTGATCCTATACTACGTTGTGAGCGCAGAGAAGTAAAGAAAGAAGACGAACAATTGCATATATATATAAATAATATTCATCATACAAAAACCAGCCGTTACACATTTGATTTCTTAGTTTTTTTTAATAATCTGCTCTCCCTAGAATGAGTTAGAAATATTCAGTAACATAAGATGAATTCTGCTCAGGTGGTACCAACAATCTACACTGATATAAGAGGACGCAAGATTCACTCAAATTAGGCGATATCCTGACCTTTTAAAAATAAATAAAAAAAGTGATTATTAAGGAAAACAATCTCTGACATTTGAATCACAAATTGCAGTTTTCAGTGACGGAGCACGTCAGAGACGAAAGGTTTCATCCTAGGCCTCCTCCTGGGGTATACTTTATTTATGACTTCTCTCCCATCCAGCCTCGCGAATCATCCCCATTTCATTAGTGTAATTGATGACAACTTAGTGTAATTAAATTTTGGTTTTGATTACTGTATAAATATGCTTAGTGTAATTGCTTTTGGCCTGCACTTCATTTTGGCCTGCACTTCATTTTTGTAATTGATTAAATTTAAATATGATTAAAATAAATATGATTAGTGTAATTGATTTTGGCCTGCACTTGATTTTTGTTTCATTTATCAATTTACAGTCCAAAATATTATGAAATTCTTTAAATTTTGTTTTAACTCATCCTAAGGAATTTTTTGACGGTAAATTTATTGATGTAAACAAAACTGGTTGATTCCATCACTGGAACAGGTTAGTTTTAATGTTCAGCTAAAACAAAACTGGGTTATGATGCAGATATCTAATTTGAATCCACGTCTGTAAACAAAACTTTGTTGACGAAATGGCTGTGATATATGGGGTATTTTGATTATAATGCAGCTATAACCTGCAGATATAGGGGGTAATTATTTTGAATATATTGTTTGAATATACGGGGTATATCTTGATTAAAACTAAGAATATATGGGGTATTATTTTGATTATTTTGATCAAAACGGGGTATTTTGATTTAGCAAAACAGTTCATGACCATATCAAATCACTACCATGGTCTGTAAACAAAACTGGGTTCCTTAGCTTTACTGATAACCTGTTCTTAAATCCCCGTCTGTAAACAAAACTGTGTTCCTTAGGATATACACATAAAATGCACGCGTGCATGTGAATCTCACTGCTGGACACAACCAGGATTTGTACCAGTAGTAATTTGAGGGATGAAATTTATATTGTTGGATCTATGCACTTTTTGTTGATTGATTCTTGATATGATGAAGGAATCAATTAACAAATTTGTGAAATCACCTTTACTTTTTCTCATGCTGGAGGACATGTAATTACTAACCGATCTTTTTGCAACCATTGCAGCGTTCCTCGAGTGGCATTGTATTGAACAATGAAACGTTGGTCGGATCAAGAATAAAAGTTTGGTGGCCACTGGATAAAGTGTATGCGACTGTTTTTCCTTTGAAACGCTCTCTTCTATAATAAATTTTGATCATGTGCTTCTTAGTATCTGTGCTTTGGTTGATGGGTATTAAATACTGATATAGATTTCTGGATAAAAAGACACTTTTATGGTTAGATTAATATCAAACTCATTATTATGCACCATATAAACATGGTGATCTGATATATAAGCTTTGATTCTTCTGCTAACAGGTTTTATGAGGATGTTGTACAATCTTACGACTCAGATACGAAGAAGCATGTGGTAAGTTGGGTATTTTTCTTACCATGTCCTCTGTATGCATGCCTACAGTGTGGGAGTAGAAACTGGCAGTCACAAATTGCACCAAAAGACATCAATGCATAATCATTACCCTTTTGAAGAAAAAATGACGTGCCATTCAACTTCAGTGGAAAGAAAACTGATTACCACATAAAATGCGCCACATTTATTCCAATGACTTCATATTACTGCTGTTTAGTGTGGGAGTGGACTTCCTTATAGACAGATTACATACCTCAATGTTGACTCAAAAGTGATCACTTGAATCTATTTTCTAGGAGGCAATCAAAAGTATTTGCATTCAAATGTTGTGTTTGTCGTTTCAGCTTGAGCACCATCGATATCCTTCCACCTGCATCACCCTATTCGTTGTTGAAGAGGCCATCGGAGAGCCACTTTGCCGCTACTTTCATATTTGCCAGTTTGTTTGTAACACACTTCATATGTATTCTTCGATGCTAATTGCCAGAGAAAATTAAACTCAATCCAAGCAAAAAAAAGCTTCCAATGTGTAGGCCGGGGGCATCACATGAAATGCAGCAAGAGATACACCACTTTGTGTTACCGTCTAAGGGAGCCAAGCCAGAGGCGAAGAGCCTGAGTAGTGAGCTCGGTAGAAATGGTTCAAAGATGGTGGACTCACAAGGCCCGTACTTGATGCATGGAGTCATGCATTCTAATGGCTTCGGGCATCTTATTGCTGTCAATGGCTTTGATGCAGGCTGAGTTTGTAACTGGACACCAAAGCTTGAGCTTGTGTGATCGCATATGCACTGCATTGCGAGTGAGGTAGCCATTTGTTATCCTTATTTTTTACTATCTCATACAAATGTTCAAGTCTAATACTAACTATTTTTTACTAAGTTCAAGAAAAGTGAGCATAATTGATGGAGCGAAAAAAGGGTGGAATGGAGATCAGGCTAATCCATGGGCATGTTAATGTGAGATTTGTGGTAATCTAAGTTTGATGTTGTTACTTCTGTAAACCTAGCTTGGGCATGTTAATGTGTTATTATATTATTAATTGAATATTTTTTCCTTTTATCATTGTAGGAAGTACATGATGCTAAATATGAACAAGAACCAAAAAATGCAGATGTATTTGTTAGTTTGGACATGTTTATTGGTATCCTATTATTAACTGAATATTTTTCCTTTATCATTGTAGGAAGAACATGATTCTGACTATGACGAAAAACCAGAAACTGCATATGTATTTGATAATTTGGACATGTTAATTGATATCCTGTTATTAACTGAATATTTTCCGTTTATCATTGTAGGAAGAACATGATTTTGACTATGACGAAAAACCAGAAACTGCATATGTATTTGATAGTGATTTTGATGAAGATGCGAGTTGCCTCCAAAGCTCAATTTGATTCAGTTTCATTATCCGGATATTTATATTCTTAAATTTGTCCTTTTCTGTAAAATTTTAAAAAATTTATGTGAAGTTCCATAACATTTTTTTCTTTTACTCAGGAGTCTGGGCCAGATGAAGAAGTGGGAAATGTTGCAGTAGAAAGGTTTGCCGTATTGAGCTAAAATTCCATTTGCGAAGCTCAATGCCATTTGCGAGAACCTGAATAATGTCGTCCCTATAGAAGGAAATGTGGATATCAAGGCAGAGGTTCATGGGTCAACGAAACTAAAGGATAACAATTCGGAGGATGCATTGTTGTCGTTCAAAAGTGTGGTGAATTTATTGATATCTCTGATATACCTCAGGCATTTCCTTTAGTAATGCAAGGTGAAGCTGTTGAGATCTGAGTACCTATGGCCTCCCAAATAAAATGTCTAAAATATTTTTTTTGCAGATGTCAGACCAAATATTTAGTCTTGCTTAAATGTTGATGCATTCGCTGCCTCTCTCCACTCGATCTCAGATCTCCAATGGATGGTGTATCAGTGGAGCTTTGCTCCAAAAAGAGATCCCCTTCAAGCCCGCTCGAGCATTGCTTCAGGTCTTTCTTATTTTGGAAGAGATGAATTCATAAAGTGAAATTTTCATCTCTCATTTGATTTTTGAGCCCTAAAATTCCATTTTATTCCATCAAAATCAGAACACATCAAAATCAGAACACATTACCTATAATTTTAATCGCTTATGGATGTATATACAATCGCATGCGTCTACACTTGAGAACACAAAACCTATAATTTTCAACCGTATAGTTCTTCATTCATATACATGTGCACAAAAATTTCCGTTTTAAGTGGTGCCAAAAAATTTAGCCCATGCCATGGGGACAACCATTGAATAAATAACATTTCTCTTTTATCTGTCTATTTGGCTTTTTGCTTCATAACATTTTGGTTGATTATGTATACAGGAATGGTTCCTAATTGGATGAATGCCCTTTCAACTGTGGAGATGCTACTGCGATGGATTTAATTAAGTTGAGGCATGCATATTAATTTGGTGTGGATCTCAAATGGCATGGCAGCCAAAGTGAGTTGCCATTTCTGAACTCATTGAAATTGAAGATGTCAATCCTTCGTAGTTTTGCACAAATGAACATCGGCATCATGTTAAGTTATTTTAATGCCAAATTCTTCAGAAATAGCCTGAATATTTGGTGAGTTAATCTAGCAATATTGCTTAATAGATTAGACATTAGCTACTATATTTTATACATGGAAAACTGAAAAATTTGTTAGTTGTTTTTTTAGGAACATGAACTTTGCTGTATCATTGTTGTATTTCTTTTTGTGAGCATTGATTATTCTCAATTCCCGTAGAAGTGGGTAGAGCATATGGTTGTTGTATAACTGTCCACTACTTGTGGGTATTGACAGAATCATAATCATACTCTTTCTTTAAAGTGGGTAGAGAAATTATGTTTTCCTTGCAGTTATGGATTCTTTTGACAGTTTAAATAAAATTTATAGTATAGTTCATTTTATCAATTTAAAGCAGACTTTACCATGTTCCCAAATCCTAAAATTGATCTTGCACTTTTATCCTTCTTACAGAAGTTTTTATGTTTTGTTCATGCAGAAATTATTACATTGAATATGTCAAAGTATTTGATAGAGAAAAGAGATGAGTTCCAAAAGTAATATAAGTACCAAATGTGGGTTGTAAACTATAATCGACCAATTAAAAATGTTCAAGACAGACTTTAATGTGTCTCAATTTATTCAATGCATGTTTTGCTGCTTAATATCAGAATTAAGCTGCATAATACAATGTCATCCATTCCTTAACTATTTAATTCTTTATGTATTATATAGAAAATTTTCATGTCATTCGTTAAATTTACTCAACACTTTAATCTGGCCAAACCAGAGGTTTCGATCCAATATTTTATTCATCCAGTGGGATCATAGTGATAACATACCGGCTTATTCAATTTTGATATAGAATTTAATTTTATAGTGGTTAATTTTTATGTTCTGACGGTTTTTAAGAAAATGTGAAATACGTAAATGGTTGTAAACTTGATGTCTATTTGGTGTAATAAGTATTAATGAAACCTTTGAACTATTTTACAATGCAGGAGGATTCTAAGATTGAGATCTACCAGCTTATATTTTATGGTTTATATGGTTCAAGTCTAGGTGTTTCAAGTAGGATGTTTGATTTTTGTCTTTGAAACTGATGATTATGATATCATTCTCAAATACTAATTCTTTCATATGTTCCATGTAAGTTGGCATACATTAAGTAATGTTTATGTCTCTTGGGTTGAATGTGTCTAAATATTAGTTGATTAATAGTTCTACTTTGTGAAATTTTTTGTCAAATTGAATTCATCATTTGATGTGCAAAATGCATTAAGATTAACCCCTACCTTAATGTTAAAAATTCATTTGATGTGCAAAATTGATTTTAGATGCACGAGCATGATCTTAATGGAAAAGGGTTTCTTTTGGCTCAAAATTAACATTTGAAATTCTTTTTAAAAAATAATGGCCGGAACCTGCAAGCACCTCAAGCAACATAAGCCTGCCATCAAGTCCATTTAGGCCAGGTCCCTAAATTCCCAATTTTTGGGGTTTAAAATGGCGCTTTTTCTTTACAATTCCCACTTTTCCTATACTTTGTCTTTACTCAGAAAATCCATTTCCCATAAGATTTACTCATGTGGTCATTATTCAAAGTTTCAATTCTATGTACATTTTTCATCAAAGATGGATTTTTTTCTTCTTTCTATGTTGCCATGCTAATTATCTATTGCTCAGTTTTTTTCGTATTAATAAAAAATTTTGTTTGTATGAAATGCAGAAGCCCAGATGGAGATATCGTAGACTATGTTTATGTCTCTCATCAGCCGGCCTTTGATCATCCTTTTCCTCAAAAACCACACTATCCAGGTCCTTCCACTTCTCACTTTCTCTTCATTTCAAAAAAATTCCATACGATAAAAATGAAATACATAAATGTCATGTTAAAATTTCTAAATCATTTGTTAACCAACTGTACATACTGCAATTACTCATATGATATTTGCTAATGTGGATTAGTTTTAAGCATTACGCCAAGCTGCCTTCTCTTGAAGAACCATTGACACATTTACGTATATTAGAAGTTTAAGACTTAATTTGATCAACCTCACAATGTTTGTTTAACATAAAGGTTATTTCTACACTTTAAAACTATGATCTTTTTAGTATAGGCTACAAATCGAAAGTGGTTAATCATGTGAAGCTAAATTGACTAATGAACTCGCTTATTGCCATCACAATGTTTAGAGAGTCATGTGATAAGTCACCTGACTCCTAAAACTAAATCTGTTGTTGGCCTACATATTTTTCTAATCATTGGTAGTATTTAGTTCATCTTGGCTGGCTTCAGCTTTTAGTTAAGCAAGCAAACTTTCCATTTTATAACATGAATTGGCATCAGAAGTCAAACAGTAATGTGAATCAGTCATTTGCTTGCACGTATTTAACTGAGGTTTCATCTTCGCAATTCAACTTTCCAGTTTGCACACATCAAGAGCCAAAAGAAAAGGTTTCACATTAGTACTAATTCCAGTGTCATTCAACAAAGAATTCATATCCGAGATGCTCAGAATCTGAAATGATGACAACTTAATAGGTTTTTTCACACTATGTTTTTAAGTTACTTAGAGCCACGAGTTTCCATACAATGTTAATATCTTCTAAACAAAAGTTCTGATGTGATTTGTAATGTTAGAACTCAAATGACAATTAGTTGATTGAAGTATAAGTTTGTCTTTAGTCTTTTGTGAGATATCCTAGATCTTCCTTGAGCCTATAAATAGAAGGATCCAAAGATGACTAGCAAAATAGAATTTTTATCTGATTTGGTAAGAAATTCGGATTGGACAAAGTCTCCAACTGTTTTCGTCCTTGATTTCAAAGTTGCGATCTTTTCCAAGTTTACTCTCATGTGTCTCTCCTTTTGGTGTCCTGCAAATGGGTTTGTGCTGATTTTTAATTTTTTGATTTTTAGGATAGGGTGATGGGGACGTCACCTTAATTGACAGCTGAGGGCAAGGATTTAGCTTGCGCTTTTTTGGGGGCAATCTCTATTTATTTCCTAATTGGTTTATTTCTCTTTCGCAAAATTAATTTTTCTCCCCTTAGCTGTCGTTGTTTCTGGATATTGCACAATGATATTTGGATTGTCGGTTAGTTGATTATATGGTCTATGGATGTTTACTACCCCTTTGATCATTGAAAAAGTTGATTTACTTTCTAAGCTGTCTTCTTATATATTTGTATGGATTTTTGTTTCTCTTTCGCAGAATATTGTCGTATTTTCTTTGAAAAAAATACTGTTAGTTTCATGTTCATGCTGTCTTTCTGCACTAAGCGGTATCATGCTCTATATGCAATTTCTTCATGCAAATTTTGAAATGTATATTGGGTATTTGATACTCTTTTCATTCATGTCCAGCAGATTCTCTCAGCTCCAAGGAATCCAATGCTCACTTGCAAGGAGGAAGCTCGACATGAGATTCAGTAGCAGCATTGGCAATGCTATTGGAATGAACATGGTGTCAAAGGGTGTGCAGAACTTCTTGGACTACCTTCAAAGTGATTTCCTGAACATGGATGTCATTAGCATCTCCAGTCCAGGGCGATGAGCATCGTGATGAAGAACAAGGGTTCCAGCCATCGGTTTTGCAACGACGAGGAGGGCAACGGAGCTCAAGTTCTTTCTAGAGGACCTGGCAAACTTCAAGATGTTGGCTCTGTTTTTATCAAGAGGTGTTGAGTATTGGACTCTCCACCTTGATTTTGATGATGATCAAACACAAATCATTGTGACTAACTCTTGTGTTTGCAGTTAGCTAAAAAGTCACCAATTAGATTCAAGAAGATCAAAAGTGACTACACATGTTGATTCAAGTGGAGGATTTGGTAGATCAACAAAAGTGAAGCATTGGCTTGAAAAACTCAAAGACTATCTCAAACCTCAAGCCAATGGCATCAACAAATGAATGGTGATTCAATCCAAAGAGAAGAAAGGAATGGTTGAGTCAAAAGCTTCGAAGACTATGACGTTCAAGTCATTCAACTAAAAGACTCAAGACCATGAAGATTTATGGAGATCGTCGCCAAAGTGATTTTTTCATCTCAAGCGACATCCCAAGACTTCCTCAGAACGCGTGATCGTTGTGCCTGGAGCTTCGTTGAAGCTCAAGGAGTATTCATGAAGTCAAGGGATTCGGATTCTCCATGTTGAAGCTTTGAAGACGGTTTGTCGTGTTTACTTTTATTGTCTTCTAGCTTCGGTTTAGTAGAATGGTAAGCCTTGAGTAGTACTTGCCTAGAAATCTTCATAACTTTCATATCTTATCTCTAAGATTGCCTTAGAAGCCATTAGAAACTTTCCCGTAGCTTATCGTTTCATTTCACGGCTTTATATGCATCTTAGTTGGTTCAAGAATAAGAACCAACCGACTAGATGACGATCTAATCGATTGGGAATCCTTCTTGAACCGACTAGATATCCTTGCTTGATTCAGCCCATTCACTGTTGGTCAATTAGTCGGTCCAAGAAGGTTCATCGACCGACTAGATGACGATTTAGTCGGTTGGAAATCCTTCTCAGACCGACTAGTTATCCTAATCAATTCAAGACCATTTGTTGACCAATTAGTCGGTCCAAGAAGGCTCACCGACCGACTAAATGACGATCTAGTCTGTTGGTGTTTCTTCTCAGACCGACTAGTTTTCCTTGTGAAATTCGACCTTTGTACAGTTGACCAGTTAGTTGGTTCAAGAAGGATGGTTAATGCATTAAAAGCCAATCTAGTCGGTCCAAGAAGGTTCACTGACCGACTAGTTATCAATCTAGTCGGTTGATGATCCTTCTTAGACCAACTAGTTCTTACCCAAATTTCACCATCTTCTCTGTCAACCATCTAGTCGGTCCAAGAAGGTTCACTGACCGACTAGTTGTTAATCTAGTCGGTTGATGATCCTTCTTAGACCGATTAAGCAGCTTCAGAAATAGATCCGTTGGGCATTTAATGCCACGAATTTTGTGACCATTTTCTCTCTTCCCTATATAAGTTTGTGTGCTTCTAACTAGGGATCCAAGGCTAAAATTAGAGACATTTTCACACCTTCGAGAAGAGCCATTCAACTCCAATTCCAAGCTCTCTCATCTCACAAGAATCTCTCCCTCTACTCTTTGAGCCTAATTCCTCAAGAGAGATTCTCATTTCTTGTGAGCTTCTCAAGCTAAGAGCTTGAATCCAAGTCACCAACTCCTCCCTAGCCATCTATTGCTGCTCATCTTGGTGAAGTTAGGGTTTGGTGATCTCATCTTCCTCAAAATCCATTCTTGCCTTATATTGGTAAGTATTTCTCAAGGCATAGGATTTTGTGGTAAGAAGTTTTATATTTCATTCTTTATACTTCTTAATTGTTGTATACTCATGGTGGTGAGAGGATTGGCTTGATCCCAAGTTGTGGGAGTCAAGATTTAGTTTTGCTCTCGGTTTGTGAGAGTGTGCTTAGTCCCAAGTTGTGGGATTAAGGACTTTGCGTGTTCCCGGGTTGTGGGATACACGGACATCGATTGTAGGTCGATTGCACTTGTTGGAGGTTTTCCACAAGTGGGCTAAAGGAAATCTCTAGTGGTTTTCTAGAGTATCCAGAGGGGATTCGGGTGTTGCTGGAGTAGGGCACCGGTAACAAGTCGGGGAGACTTGGGTGGCACCGAACCAGTGTAGATTGCTTGTTTGCATTGCTTTATTCCTTGTGTTGTTGTTCACTTATTGTATTCCGCATTTGTTGGTTAAGTAGGGTTTTATTTGGCGTAAATTCCTTATAATTCTATAAAACACTATTCACCCCCTAGTGTTTGTTCCTCATAGCACAGGGTCACTACAATTGGTATCAGAGCGAGGTTATTGCTATGGCAACCAACAACAACAACACACGATGCCCTCTTCCACCATATCTCCGCGGGCCCAATTATCAAAGTTGGTGTGTAAAGATGAAGGCCTATATTCAATCCATCGATAAGGATTATTGGAAGCTTGTGGAGAAGCCCTTTCGTGCACCTACCACTCCCGAACATGAATGGACAAATAAGCAAAAAGGATTGGTGAAGAAACATGAGGAGGTAATGAATATCTTGCTTGATTTTTTAACTTATGATATTCTTATGCGTGTGTCCAAGGCAACAACGGCATAACAAATATGGCACATGCTAGCGGAGCAAGAAGAGTCCACCTCGGAGTGTTCTTCCTCAAATGATGAAAGAGATTCACACATGGGTTTGATGGCACGAGAGGACGACTCTAGTGACGAATCAAGCGATTCAAGTGAAAGCGATAGCGACGATGAAGAGGTAACAACGGATGATCTTAAAGTTGAACTTAAGCAATTATTTGATAAATATCAAAAGCTTATGCATAAATATTGTGATGCTAAGAATAAGATTGCTAGTCTCTCTAACACATCTTCATGTAGCACCTCTAACAATGACACCGTTGTTGAGACACTCGCTATTGAGAAAGCAAGTTTGCTTACTCAAAATGGCATGTTGAGAAATGAGGTGGAGTCCCTCAAATCTCAACTTGATCGTGTTTCCATTATGGATAGTAACGATCTTGAGATTGAAAATCTTCAATCTCAAAACACTTGTTTGGGCATTGAGAATGAGAATCTCAAATCCCAAGTGCACGAGCTCACCACACATGCATCCATCTTGAATGCACACACCTCCTATAGTGAAGCAACTATAGATTTAGTGAGGCCATCCTCCAGTGCATCCACGAGTGGTGTCTATAACAACTTGGGTAGTTTCACTTCTAAGGAAACCACCACTCCTATTCCTCCCTCCTTTGGAAAGAAACCCACTTTGGGTGGACATCAAAGGAAGGGACATGCTTTCATGTACACCAAGACACGTAGGAATGCATCCACTCCTCACGTTTCTACAAATGATGGTTTTTATGTTCCACACCCACGAGCACGTGCAAACACTCATTTGAGACACTCTCATGCACGTACTCATGCTCATGCACCTTCACATGCTTATGATCACACATCACATCCACATGTGCATGCTTATTCTCATGATCATTCTCATGCATACACACCTCATATTCATCCACGTATGTATGCAACACCACACCATGGATCGTATGCCCATCATCATGCTTTTGCACAACACAATGTTCCTCATGCTCTT
Organism: Scilla litardierei; assembly: GCA_030789695.1. NCBI lineage: Eukaryota > Viridiplantae > Streptophyta > Magnoliopsida > Asparagales > Asparagaceae > Scilla > Scilla litardierei. The sequence goes on along the minus strand of CM061142.1, from coordinate 270,237,881 downwards.
GCTAGATCTCATGCTCCTAGGCCACATGCACCACGTAGAAATCAACCTTTTGTGCATGCAACCACTAGGAAGAGGATTCCCAAATCATACACTATTTGGGGTCCTAAGAACACTAGCACTCATGCTAAGGATATGTATGTGCAATCTTATATTCATAATATTATTTTGAATGATGATTATGTTGGGAAATCACGGTCCTCTTGGACTTGGTTTCCGAAGGGTTAGTTTTCATTGACCCTTCATTTGCTTGGTACCATAAGTTTATTTTCATTTTATGGGTACCAAGGCATTTGTGTTTAGAATTGGTTTATTCTTTTGTTTGGATTTTGGTCTTAGATGCTCATGTTTGTTAGAAACTTAAATTCATATTGAATTTGATTTCTATTGCATGTTTATTAGTAAATCATTGTGTTTGTGATTTTCATGTCTAAAATATTTAATATTTTCATGCAACACATGCGTTGGCTCATATTCATGTTTGATTATATGCAACATAAACATTGTGTATGATTACATTAGGATATGGGTTACAATTATTTGAATTTAATATTTTAAATTTGTTGCCTAATCCATAGAATCCAAAAAGGTTTTTGGATACCAAAATTATGTTTTCTAGGTTCAATCCACATTGGGATACCAACCCTACCAACTATTTGATTTGCAAAGATTTTCATTCAAATGGAGTTGATGGTGCTTAAGCGATGCACCAAAGTAGGGGGAGCTTAATGTTGTAAGTATATTCTTACATTTGGTTTCCATGTGTGTTGAATGCATGTAGATGTCACTTTGTGTTTGAGACTATCTCATGCATATTCTATGTTTGCATATTGTGTGCCTCGTATGTCATTCATGTCTATGTGTTTCACGTGTGTCAAATTCTTGACCAATGTGCATTTTGTATTCATAATCCTTACTCATATGTTTATTCGAGGATTATTTATAACATGTGGCTTAAAAATTTTCATGTTAGAACTAATATTCATTTGCATGTTTCACACACGGGACACGCTTATATTTATGTTCCACTTCACAAGCGTGCATCCCAACTTCATACTCATGCCACTACACAACCTCTTCTTAAGAATCCCAAATCACTATCTTTTGGATTCCTAAGATTATTTCTAGGCATGGTATGAACACACATATAGAATCGTATATTAGGAATGACATATTCTCATGCAACTCATATTGCGTTTCATTGCTTGGGTACCATGCTTGTATGATTACTTTTTGTACCCATATTTATATGTGAGTTCGTCCTCTACTCCCAAGTTTGCTTAGTTTGTATGATTTTGAGGGAGTATGACATGTTTGATTGCTATCAGGACATTACATTTGGTATCAGATTAGTTGAGTTCGTCCACTACCCCCAACATCATTATATGCCATTACATTTCTCTCATATTATGTTGTGCATATAGATTAGTTGATTTCTCTAACCCTTGGTGTTTTTCTATCTTGTTGATATGCCAAAGGAAAGAGAAATTTGGTTTTGAAAATTAATACTTTATGCTTTTCATGCACACTCTTTATTGTATTACTTTTCATGTCGTCCTTCAATATGTGTTGTGCCGTGAATGTTTATTTTGTGCACATATATATATTGAACGAGGAATCTTTCTTACACACACTATTGTATTAGATGTGTGTATTCATAATAATGTATTGTGATTAAATCATATGCATAGGAATTATTAATCTAGGTGCTTCCAATTTCTAATGATTGAGAATTGTTAATTCCTTATATGTATGATTTTCGTGATTATAATAACTCCTATTAATGAATGTCATGCATTTCTATTGAGAGTGTTATTTACAATTGGTAAATGATTGGTTATTGGACTACTTGATTTTGTTCATTAACCTATTTGGATCCAAAAAGTTTTTGGATACCACCCATTGTTGAATTGACAGATTGTTGTGCAAGATGCCTACCCTACACATTCCTTGGTTTACAAATGACGGATCAATTCAAAGGAAAGGATGGTGCATTGGAGATGCACACATATAGGGAGAGCTAAATGGTTGTAAGTATGTGTTTTGCACAATTGGTATTTTAATATATTGGTTTTGACTACCATGTTTTCAATTGGTAGTTTAATATATTCGATTTGTGTAATATAGCATACTTCTTCATTAGCTCATTCTTTTCACACCCTTATGAAGATTGTGTGTTTATGTGACTACCTTGTTAATGAATTGGTTAGTTGTTTATTGATATTCATATCTTTGGAACACGTTGTCATTACACATCGCATTTCCTCACATGCATGCTTCTTTGTGAAGATTGTTAAATATTATGGATATGATAACTGATGTGTATGACATGCTTGTTTGCTTATTAGATTATTTTAAGTATGTTGATCTTAAGATTAATTGCTACTTTGATTCTACAACTTGTACCTAATTCTCATTGATGAATATATTCATGGATTATTTAGACCTATCATGATCTGCTATACCATTCTAGTAGAATCTTTCATTTCTTTATGGCATGCTATACTTCATCACGTTATACATAATTCATGCCATGTATAAGATTAATGATTAGGATCTTTATGTGTATTTGTTCATTGTATCACCATACATCTCATACTTTTCTCATAGTTTGTATGATTATCTTTATGAGACGTATTGATATGATTTAGGGTGATCAATGTATGTTACTTGTCATTTTAATTACTTCATGACTGATGTTTAGCTATAATTTTATTCAAGAGATCTTTCATGTCTATAGCTAAATCTCTCATGTATGATATTTTCACAAGTGACATAACACTCATGCATATTAGTTAGTGATCTTCATGCTATATTTTTCGCATTGATTATCTCTCATCTCAAGCTCATGTTTTTTTTGATATGTTAGAGATAATTTTTTCTATACAAGATCATATAAGTTGTGTTTGATGATATGTATATTCTGTCATAGATATTCTTCCATGAATATATCTTGATGCACTATGACTTCTTTGATGCTACCTTCGACTATATTGTGCTTACTCAAGTTTTTATTCTATTCGCACAATTGGTATGCATGCTTGCAATGTTCATGATAACTTTATTCGTAGACTATCTTCATGCTTTTGCTCAAAAGATGTTTTGTCACATTATGCTTCATGTTGAATTCTTTGTGATATTTGAGCTAGGATGATATCTTGTCTCTATTATGTTCACTTGGTTTCCTTCTCAAGTGAGATCATGATCTTGACATTATTTGCCTGCTTTGCATACTTTGTTAGTCTACATTTGGTATCATCTCTACATATCATATCTACATTTGGTATCATATTTACAATTATTAGACTATTGATATTGGATATCATCTTTTCATGATCTTGCTTGATGCTAGTTTTGAGCTTATGATATAGTGCTTATCTTCTTTCTGCTCATGGATTTCCATGCTTTTCATTGACTCTTTATATGAGTATCTATTCTGGAATGCATGCTTGTACTATTGTTCGTTTGAACATTGTTTCAATTAGTATCCTAGTGTGCTAGAATTGTATATGCCATACGTTCTATGATGTTTCTATCTCTATTTGGCATAACACCGTGCATGATATAGATATTTGTGTATGCCCACATCGCACACTTCACTTAAATTTTGGCTGGAGATACTTTTGGAGATGATTTGGTATGACTACAATTTGTATCTCATGCCATTTTACTTAATTTGTGTTATTATTTAATAACATGACTTTGTACACATGGTTATAAATGATATTTCCACAATTGGTATCTGATATTTACTTCGTCGCTCGACGATTATATTGATTTGATAGCTTTGTTTGTATGAAAACATAGAATTGTTTTACATGCACTCAATTTGCTAAAATATTGATCTATGTCAATATGATGATTTTGATTCCACCATGATGTATTTAATCATGTTCATGTCATTTGTCTTGCTCATTGCTTAAGGACAGTCTATCACATTATGCTTAATGTTATAAATTTTGTGATAATTGAGTTTGTTTGGGTATTTGACACTATTTGATCACATGTTTTTCTTTCACAAGTGATGTCATGATTTTTGCAATTGTCACTTTTCTAACACTGCTCACACTACTCTTTACAATTAGTATCTATTGTAATCTTTTATCACATATGCTTTTTGCTTATCTTTTTGTGATAATTGAGGGTGGTTGAGTTGTTGTTGGATATGTGCTCTTACATTTGATATCTTTATTTTGATATCTAGTTTTCAATTGGTAACTTTACATTAGAGAACTTTATAATAGATATCTCTACATTAGATATACCCCCATCTCTACAATTGATATCACTATTCTAACATATGCTTTATGTTTTCCACTCTATTGTTGCATTTGTTGTTTCTATACCCCCATATCTTTTTGTTTATGACAAAGGGGGAGAGAAATAAACAAAGGATGTGCTTATTAAATGTTGAGTGTTAAACATTACCTTGAATCATATAGACTTTAAGTATGATCGTTCATGTATATGATTCAGGGGGCGCATTGGAGCATTGGTTTATATTGATTACATTATATATATATATATATATATATATATATATATGATGTGTATCACCTATATGATTTGTATTGTGTATGCATATTATTTCTGGTCATTCATGCGATATATACACAACCACATGTGATACACACACTATTAACTACTGAATGATGCTATTGATTATTGATATTAACTTGATTGGCATCATTGCAGGGGGAGTAAGTATATTTAATGCACAATTATTTGTTTTGTTAATATTTGGTTTGTCATCATCAAAAAGGGGGAGAATGTTGAGTATTGGACTCTCCACCTTGATTTTGATGATGATCAAACACAAATCATTGTGACTAACTCTTGTGTTAGCAGTTAGCTAAAAAGTCACCAATTAGATTCAAGAAGATCAAAAGTGACTACACATGTTGATTCAAGTGGTGGACTTGGTAGATCAACAAAGATGAAGCATTGGCTTGAAGAACTCAAAGGCTATCTCAAACCTCAAGCCAATGGCATCAACAAATGAATGGAGATTCAATCCAAAGAGAAGAAAGGAATGGTTGACTCAAAAGCTTCGAAGACTATGACGTTCAAGTCATTCAACTAAAAGACTCAAGACCATGAAGATTTATGGATATCGTCGCCAAAGTGATTTGTTCATCTCAAGCGACGTCCCAAGACTTCCTCAGAACGCGTGATCGTTGTGCCTGGAGCTTCGTTAAAGCTCAAGGAGTATTCATGAAGTCAAGGGATTCGGATTCTCCATGTTGAAGCTTTGAAGACGGTTTGTCGTGTTTACTTTTATTGTCTTCTAGCTTCGGTTTAGTAGAATGGTAAGCCTTGATAGTACTTGCCTAGAAATCTTCATAACTTTCATATCTTACCTCTAGGATTGCCTTAGAAGACATTAGAAACTTTCCCGTAGCTTATCGTTTCATTTCACGGCTTCATATGCATCTTAGTTGGTTCAAGAACAAGAACCAACCGACTAGATGACGATCTAATCGGTTGGGAATCCTTCTTGAACTGACTAGATATCCTTGCTTGATTCAGCACATTCACTGTTGGTCAATTAGTCGGTCCAAGAAGGTTCACCGACCGACTAGATGACGATTTAGTCGGTTGGAAATCCTTCTCAGACCGACTAGTTATCCTAATCAATTCAAGACTATTTGTTGACCAATTAGTCGGTCCAAGAAGGCTCACCGACTGACTAAATGACGATCTAATCGGTTGGTGTTTCTTCTCAGACCGACTAGTTTTCCTTGTGAAATTCGACCTTTGTACTGTTGACCAGTTAGTTGGTTCAAGAAGGATGGTTAGTGCATTAAAAGCCAATATAGTCGGTCCAAGAAGGTTCACTGACCGACTAGTTGTCAATCTAGTTGGTTGATGATCCTTCTTAGACCGACTATGTAATGGTCTGTTTTCGTCATACTTTGTTCGTGCACATGCTTTTGACTGTGCACGTGTTTATTTTAGACTTTGTTTGTTCGTGAACACTTTAGTGTGTTATGCCGTTGTGGACGTCTCTGATAGTATTAAATTGTGGCACTAATTTGGAAACATTTCTCGGGTCGTTCTCCCACGATTTAATCTTATTCGATGAGACGTTGCGATTTTCACTTTTGACGGGAGACATTTCTATTTTTAGTTTCGTCTTCCGACGTCGAAATTGAGATCCGTCTTCTTAGTTAGCTTTCTTTCGTCACCATAATCACCCCGATATTTATTTTATAATTTTTGGAGTTCATTTGACCTACTTTATATTTTAGCAGGGTTTAAAATATTTTTAATAGCTACGTTTTAAAGTATTTTTGGCCAAACAAAATTTTATTACGTTTTAAATACTTCAAAATATTTTTGAGCCAAATCTCAGCTCATTTGGGCCACACCCAAGCCTTGTGCGAGTTGGAGAGGGTGAGATTCGAATTTTAAATATTTTTAAACTCCTAATCCTATTAGAATTAGCCCTAGACCTAGTCAACCCCTCTACACTATATAAACAACCCTTAGGAAGACTCATTTTCGCAAGAAAATAACCCTAGTCACTTCCAAAACCCCAAAACACCCTTGCGACGATTCGTCGCAACGTTGCGACAGCCGCCCCTGTGTCTGACCGAGGAAACGGCCCCAAATCCCCTGCACCGACCGACAGCTTCTCCCGCACCAAGCACCCGCTCCGCTCCGCTCCGCAGCAACCCCCGCTCCGCATCGCTCGCACCGACCCCAGCTCCCGCCCGCACCGACCTACAGAATCCCCCGCTCACGCCCGCATCCCCACACGTTGCAATGTTGCAACGTTGCAAGCCCCCGCCCAAGTGCCCGACCGGCGCTGTCTCCCGCACCGACCGAAGAAACCCTCCGCACTGCTGCTGTGACCGACCCACTGCGCTGCACAGCCCCGTTCTCCCGCACCGACCGAGCCAAGTCCCCGCACCGGCTAGTGTCTGACCGAGAGCCAATCGTCGCAACCCTGCACCCGTCGCACCGCTTGCCACCGTGGACCCCCCAAGTTCTCCAGAGGTATTGTGGGTCCCCTATTGGTCCCTAGGACTACTGTGGGCCCCACCTAGGAGCTTTCTCTCGGACGATTTGCCGTTTACGATGTTGCGATACGTCGTAGCCCGTCGTCGCACGTGATAGCTTTGGAATCTGGATTCGTTGCTCCGGTTACTGCTCTGATCTTTCCAGTGAGGAATCTAATTTGGAATCAGGACTTGGAGCACGTTCTTTTATTCCAACCCCGGGCGTCGCTACCCGACGCCAGTGTAGCTTTCGCGTCGTGTTGAGGTAACGCTTTGCACCCCTAGGACCCCCAACCTACTGCATGCTAATCAAGATTAAAATCAATGTTTTTAAAGTATTTTAAATGTTTTAGAATTCACTAATCAAGATTAATAAAACGGATGTAGGCCGGTGGACTTGTGCACGTAGGATAATTGTGACTTTGGACTCGTTGGACGGTGTTGCTCAGACGTGAAACTTGCCAACTCTTGCTTAGGGCCATGTTTTTAGGCCACTTCCTTGTTTTTAGCGTAAAAGAGACTAGTCAGTGAAATGATAGCTGGCTAGACGCCTACTTGATCTAGTTTGACAACGAAACTAGATCTGTCACCTCAATAGATCTAGCTTGACAACGAAGCTAGATCTAACTCTTTAAACTGTTGATCATGCATACTAAACTTCCATGCTTACTTTCCTTACCTGTACGCTTTACTACTTGCCATGCCATGTCATCCATGCATTGAATGTTGCATTCGTAGCACATGCTACATACTTGTACTTGCTTGTCCCGGGCTAGGTGCACCCCTATGCTATCATGAAAAACACTTCCTGGCTCGTGATCCAGAAGCGAGCATTCCCGTTCAGGGGTAAGGCCCTGGCTCGATACACGTGGAGAGGTAGGGTTGAGCGACCACTCAGCGTAGAAGTGTGTCTGTACAGCCTCTTCAGCTGTAAGGCGTGAACTCTGTGCACGACATGAAAATGTGACTTGTGAATGATAGTAGTTTGCTACTCTTGCCATGCCATGTTAGTTGTCCTCTTGTACTTGCTGTACTTTACTTTACTTTACCTGTTGCACTCATACTTTAACTGCCATGTCATTGCATCATGCTAGAACTGCTAGGTTGCTTGCTTTGCTTTCAGTTTCCTTGCACAAGTCTTTTTAGACTTGCTGACATGTGCCCCTTGCTCTTTTGGGTGTCACATGTTAGACCCTGAGCCAGAGACCGTGGTTGAGGAAGAGGTGTTTGCTGACGCTGAGCCTGAGCCTACGTTTGACGAGGAGTTCGTGGACACCGGTGACCAGTCTTAGAGACTGATTTGAGTTGCTTTTGCTTAGGTTGCTGTTAGTTGTCGGTGTGTAGCACCATTACTTAACTTTTGTACTTTGTACTTTTGTTGGCCATGTTGGGGCCTCTTTTTAGACTCTTTTCTTTTAGCCTGGTGGCTTTTCTGCGATGTTGGAATTTATTTTTATGGATATTCTGAGATTTATCTTTTGTCTCATTTCCTTTTATTATATTTGTTTCGTTTCGCGTTGCAAGGACCTGCTATTATTGTTTATTGACGCTTATCGGACTTGCAGCTTTGTAGCTTCAAGTCTGAGCGGACCTTCTCACGCTTCGCCTCAACGTTTTTGGGAAGCGGGGCGTGACAGGTTTTGTTGGTGGCACATGCAGGTCTCGTCTTGCAATTGCGAATTATCGGAACAACGATAATAACGGAATGTCCATTAAATAAATTGCAACATCCAAGTCATTAAGCTATTGAGTCTAATTTTGTTCGTTTCCTATGTCATTAGATGGCTGAGAGACGACAGACCCGATCTGGTAGTGGGCACAATCGTGCTGAGGTACCAGATAGAGAGCCCACCAATGCTGAGATCATGAGGATGATGCATCAGATGATGCAGGTGCAGCAGGGCATGCTCCAGAATACCCAGAGTGCCCCTCGCTTCAAGCCAGGAGCGAAGTAGTTTCGGGAGCTGGGCCCGACTTACTTTGATGGATCTGAAGGACCGTTGGCTGCTGAGGAGTGGATCAGGAATACCGAGGATAATCTGAAGATGTCGAAGGTCAACCCGGCTGGATGGGTTGATTTGGTGAAGAAGCAGCTCAAGGATAATGCCCGCAACTGGTGGGATGCAGAGGAGGAGCTGTTGACGACGCTGATACCTTGGGCTACTTTCAAGTCCAGGTTCGATGAGGAGTACTTTCCGAAGGCTGCCAGGAGGGAGATGTTGCAGCGATTCATTGAGCTGAAGTAGGGAATTCTAACGGTTGACCAGTACCACCAGGAGTTCACTAAGCTGAGTCGCTTCGCACCGAAGATGGTGGAGGATGCTGAGGAGAAGGCTCAGAGGTTCCTACAGGGTCTTACCCTAGACTTGCAGAGCCTGATGTCTTCGTCAGATCTGGAGTCATATCAGAAGTTACTGGTAGCTGCTAGGAGGCAGGAGCTGATTGCGAGGCAGAAGAGAGGACAGATTTCTGGAGCTGGGAAGAGGCCTATGGAGCAGGCCAGAGGAGTGGTTAGGCCTGGGTTCAAGCCTAGCCAGCCAGTGCAGTTCAAGATGCCAGGTGGGCCTACTGTGAAGACTTGCCATTTCTGCGGCAAGACTGGCCACATCAAGGAGCAGTGCAGGAGATTTCTGGGGCAGTGCCTGATCTGTGGAGGCGCTACTCATGTAGCGAAGGATTGTCAGCATGCGAACCAGTTGAGGAGAGGACCTGATGGAGCACAGCAGCAGAGGGGACCAGTTGCAGCCCAGCCATTGCAGCAGAGAGCACATGTACTTGCTGGACGTGGAGCGCCTCTTCTTCCGCAGAGACAGGCTTTTCAGCAGGCTTTTCAGCCGAGGAGGCAGGCTTTCCTGATGACTGCAGTGGAGAACGAGGCTGTGGACGAGGTTATCGCAGGTAACCCTCTGTCTAGTTGTTTCTTTCCTTAGTTAGTTATGGTTGCTAGATTATGGTTGGTTGCTTGCATATGATTGTTTGTTAGAATAGGGTTTGATTGTTAGACTGCTTATTAGGTGCGATTTTGGTTTGCACATTTCCTGCACGAGTCCTCTTTGACTCTGGTGCATCGATGTGCATTATATCCCGGAGCTTCGTGAGAAGCATTCCTTGACGACCTCCCCTCTTCCCAAGAGTTGGAACATCGTTACATGAAATGGCGTGATCTCGGTGCATCTTGGGTGCAATTCTTGCCCTTTGGTGGTCTGTGGACATGAGCTTTACGCTGATTTTATTGTCCACGACATCATCAACTACGATGCAGTGCTTGGGATGGATTGGCTAGCGAGCTTCTATGCTACGATCGATTGTTAGAGGAAGAAGGTGGTGTTCGAGATTCCAGGACATCCAGTGTTTGAGTTCAGTCGAGGTAGCAGTTTGCTTGGCCCTGTCAGGTTTCGGGCCAGACCGGTGGAGATTGTTGCTATGCAGATGGAGCAGAGTAGACCAGCTGTAGTACGAGAATTCGATGACGTCTTCCCCGAGGAGATGTCTGGACTGCCACCCGATCGAGCTCTCGAGTTTTCGATCGACCTTGTTCTGGGAGCGCAGCCTATTTCGAAGGCGCCGTATCGTATGGCACCAGCAGAGTTGGAGGAGTTGCATAGGCAGCTGGATGAGCTTTTGCAGAAGGGTTACATTAATCCCAGTGTGTCTCCGTGGGGAGCACCCGTGTTGCTGGTGAAGAAGAAGGATGGTTCGCGTCGCATGTGCGTGGACTACATGGAGCTGAATGCTGTGACCATCAAGAATAAATATCCATTGCCACGTATAGATGACATTTTTGATCAACTTGGAGGATCGAGGGTGTTCTTTAAGTTGGATCTGAGGAGTGTTTATCATCAGCTCAAGGTGAAGAAGGAGGACATCCCGAAGACAACGTTCAGGACGAAGTATGGTCACTACGAGTTCGTGGTTATGGCTTTCGGTGTGACCAACGCGCCCGTAGTCTTTATGAACCTGATGAATCTGATCTTCTACGACTTTCTAGACAAGTTTGTCGTTATCTTTATTGACGACATCCTGATCTATTCGAAGTCGGAGGAAGAGCATGCTTCGCACTTGAGAACGGTATTGGAGATCTTGAGGAAGCATCGTTTGTATGCTAAGTATTCCAAGTGCGAGTTTTGGCTGGATAGAGTTGCTTTCCTCGGGCATGTGGTGTCAGGCGATGGAATTTCGGTGGATCCCGAGAAGATTATGGCTATCAGGGAGTGGCCTGTTCCGCAATAAGCGCCTGAGATCCGGAGTTTCCTTGGGCTTGCAGGTTATTATCGGCGTTTCATTAAGGACTTTTCCCGGATTGCTGAGCCGATGACCAGACTGACGCGGAAGGATGTACCTTATGTTTGGTCTGATGATTGTGAGAGGGCTTTCGATGTTCTGAAGGAGAGATTGACGACTGCCCCTGTTCTTGCTGTGCCTGATCGGAGTGGATGATTCGAGATCTTTTGCGATGCTTCTGGCAAAGGTCTAGGATGTGTGTTGCATCAGCATGGGCATGTGGTTGCGTATGCTTCTCGCCAGCTTAAGGCTCATGAGAAGAATTACCCGACACACGATTTGGAGCTGGCTACTGTTGTGTTTGCTCTCAAGATTTGGAGGCACTTCCTGCCGAGTGAGAAAGTGAAGATCTTCACTGATCACAAAAGCTTGAAGTATATCTTTACGCAGAAGGAGCTCAACATGCGACAACGTCGATGGTTGGAGCTCATGGCAGACTATGAGATTGATTTGCAGTATCACCCTAGAAAGGTGAATGTGGTTCCGGATGCGCTGAGCAGACTTCCAACGGTGATGATGTTGACTTCGCAGTGGAGATTGCAGCAGGATTTTTGCGAGCCCGGTGTTGAGATTCTTCTTCCTGGAGAGGCTTCCTTGTTGATGAGTATGCAGATACAGTCGACGATCGTGGATAGGATCAAGGCTGGACAAGCTGGAGATGCTAAGCTGGTAAAGATTCGGGAGCAGGTGGAAGCCGGTCTGCGGACTGACTTTTTGATACATGAGGATGGTTCGTTGAGACTTGGAGCCAGGTTGTGTGTGCCAGCTGGGGATATCAGAGAGGAATTATTGGTGGAGGCACACAGTTCGCCGTATTCTGTACATCTTGGTGGCACCAAGATGTACAAGGATCTTCGTCTGAACTATTGGTGGCATGGTATGAAAAGGAGTGTGGCTCGGAGTGTAGCCAAGTGTTTGGTTTACCAACAAGTAAAGGCGGAGCATCAGCGTATGACAGGGTTGCTACAACCACTTCTGATTCCAGAGTGGAAGTGGCAGCACATCACTATGGATTTCGTGACTAGACTACCTAGGAGCCCGAAGCAGAATGATGCGATTTGGGTGATCGTAGACCGATTGACCAAATCCGCGCACTTTATTCCCGTCCGAGTAGGACAGTCTACCGAGGCGCTAGCGAGGAGATACATGGAGGTAAATTCTTTTACTCTCTGTTCCTATTTCCTTTTCCTAGTTTAGATAATGATGTAACGTGAATCGTGCAGGAGATCGTATGACTTCACAGAGTCCATGTGAGTATCGTGTCGGACAGAGACACGAGATTCACGTCTTAGTTTTGGCAGAGCCTACAGAAGAGTCTGGGTACGAGTCTGAGTTTCAGTACGGCGTACCACCCGCAGACGGATGGCCAGTCCGAGAGGACGATTCAGATTTTGGAGGACATGCTGAGAGCGTGCATGTTGGACTTCAAGGGATCTTGGGAGGATCATCTCCATCACGTTGAGTTTGCCTACAATAACAGCTACCAGGCGAGTATTGGAATGGCGCCTTTCGCCGCGCTATATGGAAAGAAATGTCGATCGCCACTGAGCTGGAATGACATTGGAGATCGAGAGCTATTAGGACCGGAGATGATAGTGGAGGCCGTGGATGTTGTGAGAAACATCCGGGAGAAGCTGAGGATTACGCAGGACCGTTTCAAGCATTGGGCCGATGCTAAACTGAGACCTTTGGAGTTTTAGCCGGGCGATCATGTCTTTCTGAAGATTTCTCCGAGCCGCGGAGTCATCCGTTTTGGGAAGAGAGGCAAGCTGAGTCCGAGGTACATTGGGCCGTTTGATGTCCTGGAGAGAGTTGGAGCTGTGGCCTATCGCTTGGCGCTGCCACCGTCACTGGAGGGAGTGCACGACGTATTTCACGTATCTCAGTTATGGCGATACGTTAGTGATCCGTCCCATGCTGTGGACTTCTCGGAGATCACGGTTCGTCCGGATCTGTCTTATGATCAGTAGCCAGTTGAGATCCTGGATCGACGACAGAAGCAGCTGAGGAATAAGACCGTCGACTTGGTTCGAGTGCAGTGGCATCACGGTTCCCTTGGTGAGTCCACCTGGGAGCGAGAGGATGACATGAGAGAGCGCTTCCTGCACCTTTTCCCGAGCAGTGCTTGATGTTGATTCCGAGGACGGAATCATTTCTAAGGTGGGGAGGATGTAACGGTCTGTTTTCGTCATACTTTGTTCGTGCACGTGCTTTTGACCGTGCACGTATTTATTTTAGACTTTGTTTGTTCGTGAACACTTTAGTGTGTTATGCCGTTGTGGACGTCTCTGAGAGTATTAAATTGTGGCACTAATTTGGAACGACATTTCTCGGGTCGTTCTCCCACGATTTAATCTTATTCGATGAGACGTTGCGATTTTCACTTTTGACGGGAGACGTTTCTATTTTTAGTTTCGTCGTCCGATGTCGAAATTGAGATCCGTCTTCTTAGTTAGCTTTCTTTCGTCACCACAATCACCCCGATATTTATTTTATAATTTTTGGAGTTCATTTGACCTACTTTATATTTTTAGCAGGGTTTAAAATATTTTTAATACCTACGTTTTAAAGTATTTTCGGCCAAATAAAATTTTATTACATTTTAAATACTTCAAAATATTTTTGAGCCAAATCTCAGCTCATTTGGGCCGCACCCAAGCCTTGTGCGAGTTGGAGAGGGTGAGATTCGAATTTTAAATATTTTTAAACTCCTAATCCTATTAGAATTAGCCCTAGACCTAGTCAACCCCTCTACACTATATAAAAAACCCTTAAGAAGACTCATTTTTGCAAGAAATAACCCTAGCCGCTTCCAAAACCCCAAAACCCCCTTGCGACGATTCGTCGCAACGTTGTGACAACCGCCCCCGTGTCCGACCGAGGAAACGGCCCCAAATCCCCCACACCGACCGACAGATTCGCCCGTACCAAGCACCCGCTCCGCTCCGTACCGCAGCAGCCCCCGCTCTGCATCGTTCGCACCGACCCCCGCTCCCGCCCGCACCGACAGACAGAATCCCCCGCTCACGCCCGCATCCCTGCACGTTGCAACGTTGCAACGTTGCAAGCCCCCGGCCAAGCGCCCGACCGGTGCTGTCTCTCACACCGACCGAAGAAAACCTCCGCACCGCTGCTGTGACCGAACCGCTGTGCTACACAGCCCCGTTCTCCCGCGCCGACCGAGCCATGTCCCCGCACCGGCTAGTGTCTGACCAAGAGCCAATCGTCGCAACCAGGCACCCGTCGCACCGCTTACCACCTTGGGCCCCCCAAGTTCTCCAGAGGTATTGTGGGTCCCCTATTGGTCCCTAAGACTACTGTGGGCCCCACCTAGGAGCTTTCTCTCCGACGATTTGTCGTTTACGACGTTGCGATACGTCGTAGCCCGTCGTCGCACGTGCTAGCTTTGGAATCTGGATTCTTTGCTCCGGTTGCTGCTCTGATCTTTCCAGCGAGGAATCTAATTTGGAATCAGGACTTGGAGCGCGTTCTTTTATTCCACCCCTGGCGTCGCTACCCGACGCCAATGTAGCTTTCGCATCGTGTTGAGGTAACGCTTTGCCCCCCTAGGACCCCCCAACCTACTCCATGCTAATCAAGATTAAAATCAATGTTTTTAAAGTATTTTAAATGTTTTAGAATTCACTAATCAAGATTAATAAAATGGATGTAGGCCGGTGGACTTGTGCACGTAGGATAATTGTGACTTTGGACTCGTTGGACGGTGTTGCTAAGACGTGAAACTTGCAGGCAAGTGAAACTTGCCAACTCTTGCTTAGGGCCATGTTTTTAGGCCACTTCCTTGTTTTTAGCGTAAAAGAGACTAGTCAGTGAAATGATAGCTGGCTAGACGCCTACTTGATCTAGTTTGACAACGAAACTAGATCTGTCACCTCAATTAATCTAGCTTGACAATGAAGCTAGATCTAACTCTTTAAACTGTTGATCATGCATACTAAACTTCCATGCTTACTTTCCTTACCTGTACGCTTTACTACTTGCCATGCCATGTCATCCATGCATTGAATGTTGCATTCGTAGCACACGCTACATACTTGTACTTGCTTGTCTCGGGCTAGGTGCACCCCTATGCTATCATGAAAAACACTTCCTGGCTCGTGATCCAGAAGCGAGCATTCCCGTTCAGGGGTAAGGCCCTGGCTCGATACACGTGGAGAGGTAGGGTTGAGCGACCACTCAGCGTAGAAGTGTGCATGTACAGCCTCTTCAGCTGTAAGGCGTGAACTCTGTGCACGACATGAAAATGTGACTTGTGAATGATAGTAGTTTGCTACTCTTGCCATGCCATGTTAGTTGTCCTCTTGTACTTGATGTACTTTACTTTACTTTACCTGTTGCACTCATACTTTAACTGCCATGTCATTGCATCATGCTAGAACTGCTCGGTTGCTTGCTTTGCTTTCAGTTTCCTTGCACAAGTCTTTTTAGACTTGCTGACATGTGCCCCTTGCTCTTTTGGGTGTCACATGTTAGACCCTGAGCCAGAGACCGTGGTTGAGGAAGAGGTGTTTGCTGACGCTGAGCCTGAGCCTACGTTTGACGAGGAGTTCGTGGACACCGGTGACCAGTCTTAGAGACTGATTTGAGTTGCTTTTGCTTAGGTTGTTGTTAGTTGTCGGTGCGTAGCACCATTACTTTACTTTTGTACTTTGTACTTTTGTTGGCCATGCTGGGGCCTCTTTTTAGACTCTTTTCTTTTAGCCTGGTGGCTTTTCTGCGATGTTGGAATTTATTTTTATGGATATTCTGAGATTTATCTTTTGTCTCATTTCCTTTTATTGTCTTTGTTTCGTTTCGCGTTGCTAGGACCTGCTATTATTGTTTATTGACGCTTATCGGACTTGCAGCTTTGTAGCTTCAAGTCTGAGCGGACCTTCTCACGCTTCGCCTCCACGTTTTTGGGAAGCAGGGCGTGACAGACTAGTTCTTACCCAGATTTCACCATCTTCTCTGTCAACCATCTAGTCGGTCCAAGAAGGTTCACTGACCGACTAGTTGTCAATCTAGTCGGTTGATGACCCTTCTTAGACCGATTAAGCAGCTTCAGAAATAGATCCGTTGGGCATTTAATGCCACGAATTTTGTGACCGTTTTCTCTCTTCCATATATAAGTTTGTGTGCTTCTAACCAGGGATCCAAGGCTGAAATTAGAGACATTTTCACACCTTCGAGAAGAGCCATTCAACTCCAATTCCAAGATCTCTCATCTCACAAGAATCTCTCCCTCTACTCTTTGAGCCTAATTCCTCAAGAGAGATTCTCATTCCTTGTGAGCTTCTCAAGCTAAGAGCTTGAATCCAAGTCACCAACTCCTCCCTAGCCATCTATTGCTACTCATCTTGGTGGAGTTAGGGTTTGGTGATCTCATCTTCCTCAAAATCCATTCTTGCCTTATATTGGTAAGTATTTCTCAAGGCATAGGATTTTGTGGTAAGAAGTTTTATATTTCATTTTTTATGCTTCGTAATTGTTGTATACTCACGGTGGTGAGAGGATTGGCTTGATCCCAAGTTGTGGGAGTCAAGATTTAGTTTTGCTCTCGGTTTGTGAGAGTGTGCTTAGTCCCAAGTTGTGGGATTAAGGACTTTGTGTGTTCCCGGGTTTTGGGATACACGGACATCGATTGTAGGTCGATTGCACTTGTTGGAGGTTTTCCACAAGTGGGCTAAAGGAAATCTCTAGTGGTTTGCTAGAGTATCCGGAGGGGATCCGGGTGTTGCTGGAGTAGGGCACCGGTAACAAGTCGGGGAGACTTGGGTGGCACTGAACCAGGGTAGGATTACTTGTTTGCATTGCTTTATTCCTTGTGTTGCTGTTCACTTATTGTATTCCGCATTTGTTGGTTAAGTAGGGTTTTATTTGGCGTAAATTCCTTATAATTCTATAAAACACTATTCACCCCCCCCCCCCCTCTAGTGTTTGTTCCTCATAGCACAGGGTCACTACAAGAGGTTGTTTAAATTCATGCCCTCGAGGTGTTTGATGATGGATCTTTATATGTACAGCATTTTATTTTTCCCTTCCAAATCAAAAACCGGTCTCGATTTGATCTTCTCTCTTATGATCATATGTTTTTCTTTCTTTCTTTTTTATGGCCACGGGTTCATGATGGGAGGGATTATTATGTTACGATGGTGACACTGAGGGGTGCTTGGTGGTGAGCATGAACAGGGGGTGCAAGGCCATTGGAGAGCTTGGAGGGGCGATGAGCGTCGTGATGAGGGATGCAGTGATGAGTGCTTTGGCCATCAGGTTTACAACAGCGAGGAGGGTGTCGGAGCTCAAGTTCTTTCTGGAGGACCCGATAAACTTCGAGACGATGGATCTATTTTTCATCGACTATGCCTAAAGAAGTTGAACCACTGTAATCCAAAACATTAATCCCTATTTGTGTTATATATATGCAACTAGGAATTCTAAGCACATGTAGCTAAAGCAGCGCGACACTGAATTTTAAAGTTTATCTTAGACACTATCTTTGCCAAATACTCGGATGTTTGTAAATGTGTATGCACCTGATTCAATGTAACATTTTCCATGTGTTCCTCAGGCATAATGATAACGTGTGTACACATATTCCATTGAATACATGCTCCAGGTGTTCCCCAGACCTTATTTTTCCAAACATTTTCACTTAATCTTCTGTTGCACAAACATTTCTAAGCTAATACGGGCACAACATGTTGTGACTTGGTAAGTTCTTGAAAATATATAGGTACACATGTCAAACACATACTGTCTATAAGAGTCCGGCACTACAAGGCTTCTCTATTTTGGAGTAAACTTGAACTGACAACTTTAACTAAATTTTCTGGGAAAACAAAATTTTGGGGTAATCTAAATCTAAAGTGGATTAAATTTTGAAGGGGAACTTAAATTTCAGGAATGACCTAAATACCAATTATTGTGCTTTGATTATTTCCATTGGTTTAAAATTAGGGGATCCAAAATTTTGAGTGTGAATATTTTAAATGAAAGGGGGAACTTAATTTTGGGAGTATTATGCAATATTTTAAATGAACAGTGTCCATTGAAACTAAAGTTTGGAAGAAACGAAAATTTTTGGAGGAACAAAGTTTTTAGAGAACCTAAAATTTTTGACGAACTAATTAACAATTATCGGGCTTGACTTATTGTTGTTTGTTTAAAATTAGGCGATTTAAGATTTTGAGTATGGATACTTTAAATAAACCATGTCCTTAGGGCAGGGTTAATGACTATCTATTATACATTTGACAACCTTTTTTGAATTCTAGGTTTGACTAGGACAAGATAAAGAGTGGCTGAGATTTGAACTTGGTAAATCAATGGTAGATATTGGATTTTGTGAAAACTTTAGTGGGAAAACTTAAATTTTGGGGGAAAAAGTGTCTTGGGAACCAAAACATTGAAATTAAAGGTGTATTTGGAAAGATTGTGAAGATTAAATTTTGAGGGAAAAGTGTATTAGGAACCAAAACTATGCAATTAAAAGTGTCTTGGGAATGATTATGGAGAATCATGATCCATTAAATTAAACAAACTAAAAAAATAAGCGTAAAAAAATTTAGCGGAATAACAAACTAGTGCAAAAAAATTTAAGTTAATACCGTCACCGAAAAATACCCTGAGGTTTGTTGTTCTGCACCAAAGGAGCCGCTAAATTTTTAACGCTAATTTGTTATTTCGCGCCAAAGGCGTCTGCGTCGAATTTGTTTGTTCCGCACAGAATGCGCTCGCGCATTGTTCTGTGCCAACAAACGACACCCGCACAATTTTTAACGCTAATTTGTTGTTTCACACCAAAGGCGACCGCGCCAAATTTGTTGTTCCGCGCCAAATGCGCTCGTGCATTGTTTCATGTCGAATTTTTTGTTCCACTAAATTTTTACGCTAATTTGTTGTTCCGCGTCGAATTTATTGTTCCGGACGGAAGGCTCTCACGCGTTGTTCCGTGCCTAAGGCACTCGCGCCGAATTTTTTGTTTCATGTCGAAGGCGCCCGCGCCAAATTTGTTGTTCCACGCCGAAGGTGTCTGCGCCGTATTTGTTGTTTCGCGTTGAAGGTGCCCATGCCGCTAAATATTTTTATGCGAATATGTTGTTCTTTTAAATTTTGGCTGTGGAAATAATTTATTGGGGAACAAAGATTTCGCGGGGGAAAATCATAAATAAACCGTGCCCGCGGGCACGGGTTATGACTAGTATATATATATATATATATATATATATATATATATATATATATATATATATATATATATATATATATATATATCTATCTATCTATCTATCTATCTATCTATCTATCTATCTATCTATCTATCTATCTATCTATTCTATAAAGGAGGACTTTTTTGAATTTTGTCCCAGTCATAAGTCCAGTCATATCTTTGTTTGTCCCAGTCATCAAAAATGTCCCCGTCATCAAGAATGCACGTGAGAGAAAAAATTTGAATTGTGCACGCTTTTCCAGACGCGTTGGTAGCAGAGAACTCACCAATATCGGTAAAATTGGAGGGAGCTCGAAATTTTTGGGGGTAAAATCATCTCGCTGCCTCAGCCCCTTCATCTTTACGACCATTCAAAGAGAGGGGGAAGATCACGGTGGATAGCTTGAGGAGGAACACAAGGGTGATCTCGGGATGGGAGGGATGAGCGAGGCAGAGGCGATGGTCAGAGAGGGCGATCTCTTGATGGTGAGACTGAGCCCTGGCATCCGAAGGGAGATCCATGATCAGAGAGGCCATTCAAAGCCGGATCTTGAGCGGAGGCCATTCAAAGGTATTAATGGATGATGCTTTCTTCTGTATTGTGCTTTTTGGG
Organism: Scilla litardierei; assembly: GCA_030789695.1. NCBI lineage: Eukaryota > Viridiplantae > Streptophyta > Magnoliopsida > Asparagales > Asparagaceae > Scilla > Scilla litardierei. The sequence continues at coordinate 270,217,774 of CM061142.1, read as the reverse complement.
TAATAACCAAAACTAACCCCTAGATTTACTTCCAGCCTTTTTATAGAACATGATTTGCAAATGAGTGCAGCACTTTTGGTCGGGGTGGGATCTTTTGAGTTCTTGATGATGGAATGAGGTATGCAAAGTTCCCTTTGAGTAATCTTTTGAGTTCCAGGTTCTCTTTAATTGTAAAACCATATTTCTTCTTAATTTGTTGTAAAGTGCATGTATTCAGTTAATTGTAAAACCATCTTTCTAAATCTTTCAATATTTTGTTTTTGAATGCTTTTTTTCATCAGGAACATCAAAAGAATCAGTTAAACGACACAAATGGTGAAGTTGATGAATCTGAAGGTATTACAATCCTTTTGCAAATATTTGCATCGATTGTTTCTCATCAAGCTGACATTTTTAATTGTTTGTTTAGACTTTTAGAAGAGGTGAGGGAAATGTAGAAAAAGGGTCAATGGTTTATCCTTAGTTAGCTGGTTTCTTTGAAACAAAATTGAACTTTGTTTGCAGAGAATGGCTTAAGTTACAGCAGTCAGTTTGATTTGTGCATGGATAATTTGTTTAAATGCATGGATAATTACGCCTTTTAAGGTTTAAAATATAGTTGAAAAGTATGGAATCTATTCACTGAATTGGGAGCAGCCTATTCATATTATTGCATTGATGTGAAAATTTTACTATGATAATCTGAGTGGTGTGTTTTTTAATTCTTATGAAATGAGAGCATGTTTGATTTGTGCTAGCTGGAAGTTTAATTAATACAAGTTAATTTGGGTGCAATGATTAGTTTGCTTCTTTTGCAGTTTGTTTGAATCATGAACGGAGCTACAAATTCTTCATCTACTCTCTGCACACTTGATTGGTGCTAGATGGAAGTTTGATTAATGTAATGTAATTTGGGTGCAAAGGTTAGTGTTCTACTTTTGCACTTTGTTTGAATCATGAACTGTGCTAATATGATTATAACAAATCCTTCGTTTCCTCTTCCCACCTCTTCAAGTTTTTAAATTGAGTCCTGAAGATGGTTGAATTCTTTAGGAGCTCTATGTGAATCATCCATAAAAACCATGCATAAAGAATACCATCCTTCATAAAAGAGAGCTTGGGTGAAGAATTAAAAGAAGGAGACATCATTCTGACCCAGCTTTGTTCAAATTAAAAGAAGGAGACATCATTTTGTGTTGAGGGAAACATTAGTATTGGAAAGACCACTTTCCTGCAGTGAATTGCTAATGAAACATCTGAGTTGTGTGATCTGGTAGAAATAGTGCCTGAGACTATCAACAAATGGCAAGATGTTGATCCTGATCACTTTAACATAATTGATGCTTTCTATGCTGAGCCATAAAGGTATGCATATAGCTTCCAGAATTATGTGTTTGTGACCAGGCTCAAGCATGAATGAGAATCTTCCATGAGATGGCGTGGCTTTGATGCGGCTTTATTTTTTTTTGCTGCAGATATGACGTGGCTTTGAGCATCAATGTGTTGGGAGCAAAGCTTCTGATTGGGTTTGCCATGAGATTTCTACACATCCAAATGATTCTCCATGCGACCAAAGCTGGTACATTCTTCAATTCGGATATTACAAAGTCTGTATTTCATCTCACTCATCAAGCTGCTGATTCATTGCATTGTTCTACATTGAGAGATGAGTGACTATTAACCATTCATTGATCTGCTTTGTATCTAACATGAGGCATACAAATATTTGACTTTTACCGGAAATACTGAACCATTCAGAGCATCTGCTACTGCATTGCTTCGGATATAATGGCCATGGATCAACACCACGTGCCACAACCCCACGCTCACTAGGCCGGAGCTCCCACATGCCGAAGCCGGAGCCGCCAGAACCGCGAAGAAGAATTGCAACATTCTTTAAGGTATGTTATAAAAACCGATTTTTAGTTTTCTGTTCTATTTGTTTCGTTAGCTTCAGTCTCTGCAGACCCTTCATAAATGCAGCATCAAAGCATTGAGACAAGAAAGAGAGTTTCTTTCCAAGAGGTTGAACTCAAGGCTGACTGAAGAGGAGCGTGAGCGGTTGTACGTGAGGTGGGATGTTCCCCTTGAGGGAAAGCAGAGAAGAATCCAGCTGGTGAATAAATTAATGGGTAATATACTCTTTACAGTATGTTTACAAAGATGACCAAAAAACAAATTAATGGGTAATATACTTATGATGTTAATGTCCATTTTGAATATATCTGAAGTAGAGAGAAAACAATGCACTTATGACATTGATTATTTTTAGTCCATGCTTTGCATAATACCCAAGTGTGTTGCAACTGTTTCATAATGCAGATACATGAGTAAGATCGAGATGGGAAAGAGAAAAACAAAAGGGCACCCAGTTGATCACTTGCATTGTATTTGGAAAGCTCTTATGAGTACAACTACTAGAAGGAAAAACATTGGATAAATGCTGCAAGAGTTCTCACAAGACAACTAACAATGCAAGAAACTTGAATGAATGGGAAAACAACGAGAACACAGCTTCGGCACTCTGTGCATTGTTTTCACTCATTTGGGTGTTATGCAAATTCATAACACCTTGGGTAATACACTTCTTCATACTCACTCATGTATCTGAATTGTGATTGTTTAAATTGTTGCTAATATTGGGGATGCATAATTGTGTTACTTCTTTATTCTTCATACTTTGAACTTTCATAAGTAAGTTATCTACTAAAAACAAAGCTCTTATACATTCTTGAAATTATGACTTAATACTTATCTCAAAATTTCCAAAATAGAAAAAAACATGCTCAATGAATTGTTAATCTTTTACTAATAGATGAGGAAATGAAAAGCTTGGGAAGGTGAGATTGCCTTGCTAGAATGTCAATTTTCCAATGGAAAGTGATATTACCAAAATGCATGCTAATAAGGCTTTTATATTTAAAGATGTTTGCTTCTTTCAACATAACTCATAGTTACTTCTTTACATGCAGATCCCTCTAGGTTCAGTTTTACTCACCAAATTTATTCCATAAAGTGCCATCAAGGCCTTTCCAGCACACCGGACATAAGATGGATGGTAAGACCACTCTTGCTACCTATATGTGCAATACATGCTTATGAGACTTAAAGGACATTATAGATAAAAATATTGTGTGTGCATAGAAGTAGACATGGCCATATATGCAAGCAAGCTTTAGACTCCCAAACATCATCAATCAGCTTTGCTGCATAAAACAAATACAAATACTAACTTATGCTACTTCTTTATTAATATACTAAATATAACTCATGATTTGCTATCTCGATTTTTTTCCATACTTTGCTGGTATATTGATACCCTGAATTAGATATGTTCCCATCCATCAACCCATACTTTTTGTTCTTCATTTGTTCATCTTTGACATCGAGGATGATATATTGATAGATGCTAGGAGGCCATGCGTCCTTGGAATTGGAAGCATATGTGCAATTGTGGTTTATTTGTTGCGCATGATGGTTTGCAACTCCAATTCATCATTGTTTGTCATTGTAGTTGAAATGTTAAATTCAATCGAGTTCCACTATGTACATTACTCCTTGGTACTTAAAAGTATCATACATCATAGTATAATTTTTGCTTGGATATATCGTCACCTTCATTTAGATTTATTTAGGAATCAGAATGGAAGCATCAACCTTTAAGCTTAGATATATTTAGGAATCTGAATAGAAGTATAATGTTTTCAATTTTCTTTTTTTAGTTTTATTTTCCACAAGAGAATGTAAGAATTCCACTGCTTAGAGTAGCAAAAATTCTTTTATTTAAGCCTTAGGAAGTACAATGTGCAAGAATTCCACTACTTAGAGTCTTCAAATTGGCACAATTTACATTTGAAAAAAACTTGATGGAATCTAAGCTGTTGTTTTGTCAATTTTTCATATGGAAACTAAGCTATTGTTTCCATAGCAGTCGGAGGACGGTGATGCTACCGGAATCGCAACGCGCATGGGGAGTCGACGGCGAGGTTCCATGTCAGATTTGAATGGTAATGTTTGATTTTGATCCAGATGTGGTTTAGCTAAAATTTCATGAATTTTGATTATTTGAGAACGAATTTTCATTAAGAGCATGATTCTTTGACACGTGCGATTTAGGTAAAATTCCATACGAACTCACCAAAATTTCAGTACCATCTCCAAGCAAAACATCACCTGATGTAGTCCACTTTCAATCCTGATTAAAGAGGTCTTCATCATTTCTATGAAAACACATGGCTCCATGAGCGAAAGGCGACGAGGGATGCTCAATCTCCAGTGAGTTCATGTGCTCCACGGTGAGCGAAGAGACGGATGAGAGAGAAAAAGAGGAGTAAATGAGGTGACGACATGGGGTGGTGACATGGGGTAGTGAATGTCATTCCACTCCACCTGGAATTTTTTTCTTTCGAAGGAAGACCCATTTAATCAAAATTTCATTTTTGATTTAAGATAAAACTTCTGACACTGGTTTATTATTTTGCGAAGGTTGTAACCGATCAGAATGGAATTCGAAGGCCAATATCACCAATAACAATGTCCCAAAGATTTTTGGTAAATTTTTAATTTCTAATGAATGAGAAATGTGTATCATGTTCATTTGTTGGTTGAATGAGAAATGAGCATTTAACACACAAAATTGTGCATGCATTTAACTTACATACTGCATATGGGAAATGCATTATGCCCAGGATGTACATGCATTTAACATTCTGTTTTGGAGGCACATTGCAGGCAATTAATTAGAAATGGCATTATGAACCGGATGAACAATGTAAATAATGAACACGATGATGTACATGCATTTAACTTGCAAATTTTGTATGTTGATGAAATGAAAATTTCACTTGAGTACAGGCAAATGCATTATGCAAATTGGAGGCAAATGTATAGGTATTTAACTAGCATGAAAATTACATCTAATTGCAGGCACAAAATAGGATGTACATGCATTATGCATTATGAACAGAAAGAACAGTAATTTCTAATTGCGCATGAGAAAAGAATGAGAAATGAGCATGTAAATACTGAAATAAAAGTCTTGGAATTTCATTTTTATTTGAAAAAGCCTATCTAAATTGCAGATAGAAGTAGCAGATTTTCATTTCTCATTCAATATGAAGGTGTTAAACTAATTACAGGCACAATTTTTATGCCTATCTAATTTAATATGAAGTTGACAGGCACAATTAGATAGGCTTGATTACATGCTTGAATACAGGCACAATTTAAATTCTATAGGCATATTTTTTTATTACATACACAATTAGATAGGCACACCCTTTGCCATAAAAATTGTGCAAGTTCTATTTGCAATTTCTCACACTTGATTACATGCACAAATTTTATGAACTAAACAGTTTTTTATATCTTCGTTAATTTAATATGAAGTTGTTAAACATGATAGTGTGAGCTTTGTTAATTTAACAATGAGGAATGGAAGGAGAATGGGAAGCTGAAGGTGGTTACAAGGTTCGAGCAGCGGCCAACCATTGGCGAAGATGATGGCATTTTATATAATCTAATGGCGGCGAATTCACCTGTAACAAAGTCTGTCAAGTTTATGAGAGATTTGGTCGCGAATGTAGAAAGAGGGCAAAGCAATGAGCTTTGTTTCATGCAAATTCTAGCATACCAATAGCATGTTATCTTTTTTGACCATGTTGATTTTTCCTATGATTCTTTCATATGGGCATGTAAATTGAATCCATCTATTGATTATGCAACAAGAAAATGTCTACTTACAAGTAACTATCTGATCCTCAATCATTTCATATGCAATATTTACATGCTTCCTTTCTTAGAAAGAATGAGTAAATATGCCAAAGTTCCAAGGAAGGTGAGAGCTAATAATTAGTATTAACAAAGTGAGAACTTTTAAGCAGACAACATGTCAGCTAAACATATCAGATATTACTGGAGAATATTTTCCAATATAGAAAGGAGTAAACATAGCATAAAGTAATACCAATGATTATAATGTTGCACCTGAATTACAATGCAGCTTTAATTCTTGTCAATTTCCACAAGATAATATCACCCAGTTTTAAGGTTTGCCTTCTATTAGAGCCCCTGACAGCCTATTCTGGTGACTTATTTCATAATCCTTCCTTACAAAAACTATATCTAACAGAATTTTGTCAAGTGCTTTCTGACACTTTCTATCGAAATTTATGCATGCTCAACATCATGGACGGTGAACCAAATTATAGTTTAGCCCTCGATCTTCTTTTCAAAACTGCCATCGCTCAACATCATGGACGGTGAACCAAATTATAATTCAGCCCTCGATCTTCTTTTCAAAACTGCCTCCGTAGTTCCCTATCTTTTAATGAAGCAAAAGAAAACAATAAACTGGAATGACATAACCTGCTGTTAGCACCAAGGACAATACTCACATATCATGTATGTTATATGACATCATATTGTCTCAATTAGAGTGATCCCTTCCAGTCATTTCTTTTGCTCATGTGTGACTGAAGCCCTTCAAGAATTATGTGAAAGAAAGCATTAGCAACGTTTTTCTGCTTACATAAATTTCAAGCTATGTAAAGTTAGCACAAATTGTTAAATTATGCAAAGTTAACTTTGTTGATTCATTAGCACAAGTTAAATTATGCAAGTTAACAAGCACAAATTGCCTATTTTTGTTTTTTATTGAACAAGTGTTTGAGTCTAACTGATGTTTTTTTGTTGATTATTAACAAATTTTCATTCTTGAGGAGTTAACAAAGTAAATGGTGAAATGGGTTTCCTTTGTTTACATGTTGAAGAATGAAGGGAAGCAGAGCAAATTATATCTTAACTGATATTTTTGATGAATTATCAAGCCATGTTCCAGTTCTGTTTCTTGAGAGGTATGTGTTCGATTGTTGGCCTCACTGAAATTTTGTAATTTGGTTAATTGGGTAATGTGTGGTTCTGAGATTCAAATGAATGTTGTTGTCGTATTCAGGTTTTTCAGTATCGGCCGCTAGGTTGGGGTTACCGGACGTGGGCGTCATTTCCTGTGGTGAAATGGTTTATCAAGGGTATCAGTGTACGCAGGCTGTGTTGGATAAGGGATACATGAATAAAATGAATGTTAAGAGTATGGTGAAAGGTTATATTAAAGATGGGTTTGCTGGGCTAATTCTTGAAGATAAGGTATATATATTGTGGGTTAAGTACATATTGTTGGCATTCGGGAACCATTAGTTTTAATATTTGTAAATTAAAAACAGATCTAGGGATGTACCTTAAGAGGCCAGATGGCATTTGGATGTCTAAGTTCTTGACTCATTTGGCAAATGAGATTAATCATACTGTTTTATTGTAACTACGATTACAAACATTTCAAAGTTCTTAGTGATTTCTGATATTCTTAGTTTGTATGTTGTGTTCAGATATATTCCTTATCTTCCAAAAATTTCTTCTATAAAACGAATCATGTAAATTGTAATGTCAAAAACAGTTCATTGTGTATCAATTATTCTTAGACAAAACCCATGATATTTCGCAACAGTGAATCTTTGAACTCATTTGAAGAAATTCTGATATCTTAGTGAAAGATATTGAAAAAAAATTAGAAGTAAAGCAAAGAAAATTTACAAATATGGAAGTTATTGCGTCGAAGAATGGAACTGTTTTATGGATGCTAACTGGAGTTAGATAAAAGCCAAGTCTTGATATCGGTTCCGTTTTTTTATTCTCTCTGACTGAGATATGTGATTATTAGCTGTTTACTTTATTTACGATGATTGGATCTAATAAATAACATTTTATTACATTGAATCTTGACCGCTGTTGTAGTTTTTTTGTTACAAAGGATGGCATTGAACCCTGACCTACCACTACAAGGGGAGGGCGAGTACCACTAGGCCATAGGCTGGTTCCAATCAACTTGGTTTCCCCAAACAACTTCTCATCCAATCAAACATCTGCCATGTCTAAAGTCCTTCATATAGATGAGCACAATAAGCTGATCGAGGAAATGGAACACAGGATCCAATTTCTACAAACTTCTATTAGTAAATTAAAGGTATGTTTTGCATCTTTTGCTGAGGGGGTTTTCCAGTTATTTTACCAATATCATTCTTCTATCTTCCCATCAGGTTTCTTGATGTTACATTCTCTATGTAATTTCTTTAGTTGCTAGAACCAACTAACCTACAACTGACTCAGTTTTGAGAACTTGATGTTTTCCAGTTATTAACTTTTATTGATTATATTGATGTTTTCCAGTTTTGAGAACATCAATTTGGCTACCAAAGGTTTCCAGTTATCCCATCAGCTTTTCCTGTTATTCTATGTTTCTATGGCAACTCCACCATTCACAAAACATTCTCTCTCAAAAACCCCAACATCATTCATATTAGAATTGGTTTGTTTCTATGACAAACTCAAACTTTATATATTTCTAGGATTCTGATTAGAATTGGTTTGTTGACATGAGGATTTGTACATTTTTACATATTGGTCATTTGTTTTATCGTTTTAAATGCACATACATCATTGGAGAAATGTTGACAAACATAACCCTCTATGAACATAACATGGAACATGAATGGACAATTTTGTTTCTTAACAAAATTATACATAACCGTGCACATACCAATTTATCACAATCATCACCTTTTACAATTGGCTAAGAGAGAATAACGTGGACATGTTGCTCACTTGTTTTTTTAAAAAAACCTCTTTAGATCATATTATTGTTTCTGGCTCATGCAGGAAGAACGAGGCTCGGGATCATTTGGATGGTGATGTAGAGGAGTTGAATCTTAGGGTGAGAGGAGCAAACTTACACGTACGCCGCTTGCTTTGAAAGCAGATTGCCCAAAAAAGGTTAACATTTTTTTCACCTTGCTCTTTCTATGCAACATAACTGACTATGATTGGGTCATTTATTTTGAAGATTGAGAAATACATTTGTACTAAACGTGAAAACGTGCAACTACTGTATTGATATTTACATATCCTAAATGCCAGCTACAAGGGCAACTAATGTAGTACTAAACGTGAACTAAGGTAAAAATATGATATGAAGTCCTCTTCCACCTTAAATTTTTTTTCCTGCTCTGATGTAAAGGTGAGTTTTCTGCTCTAATATGATTTGATGATTTTTTTCTAATACAGATCCATGGGTTGTGATTTGGTTAGCTGGGTTGTTTTATAAACAATTTTGACTAATAAACAATATTTCTACATCAGATTAGAGCAGTAAGGTGAGCTGGGGTGTTTTATAAACAATTTTGACTAATAGATTTTTCTATTACAGATTAGTGAAGAAAGGTTAGTTGGGTTCTATAAACACAGTAGTTAAAATCCTGTAGTCATATTTTGTAAAAAAATCTCTTTCATGCCCAATGAATAATTTTCACATTAGATTAGAGCAGAAATGTGAGTTGGGTTGTTCTATAAACAATTTTGACTATTGAATTTTTATAATACAGTTCATTAGGTTGTTCATCATGGCTTAATCGAAAAAATTCATGAGTTCCCTGGGTTGTTCATATGTTTACTTCAATATCAATTTTGACTAAAGTTTGGCTATTTTTGCAGATATCTTCCTTTTCCACGATGCATGCGACCTAAAGCGCATCAATTAGAAACAGGTTAAAATAAAACACAATTTCTTAAAGTTTTTGTGATTTAGAATTCCTTAAAGTTTTTCTGATCAGGTTCACAAAAGGCAATTTTTTCCTGATGTTTTTTAAGGTTTGATAGGTTCATGAGCTTCTTCTTCTTTGTAACCCGCCTTCTTCTTTCTTGCATTCAGGATCTTCTCGCTTCTGACCCACGTCAGAGCTCCCCATGTCGGAGCTAAAGATGCCACCCATATGTCGCTGATTAGTCTATATCATTACCTCTCCCTACCGTTGGTCAGTCTCTCTCATGCCTAACCCATTAGGTTTTCACCACGTCAGAGCATTACAGTGTGTATATTAATGAAAGAATGAAAGAAGCTTAATTTTTATTAAACTGCAGCAAGTTGATTGACCCATAGTTTGTCAAGAAAGCTAATGCTTGAGGTCAACTTTCAATTTTTTCGGTTATTTGTTTGGGTTTATGATTAAAATGCATTGGATGGGTTTGTATCTGGGAAAGTTTGGGAGAGAGGGGGGGCTTGATGAGTTAGGGGAAATAACGGGTTCAATCCTGCAATTAGGGAGAAATCTTCAAAACTTTGCTTTTAATTTTTTTAAAAATATGATTACCTTTCTCTCAATGCTGACATGACTGGCTGTCAGTTAATTCCTTTTCTCTTCTCTATAGTAATGGTTTGTTGCATTGTTTCTTATACTTCTTTAATGAAAACATCATTTGTCTGTTTTGATTGCAAATTGGGTGGTGATATTCAAATTTGAGCATTAACAATTCCGTTGTTAAATTTGTTCGCATTGTGAGAGTTCCTGCTAAACTAGACACAGAGCATTTTTATATAATGCGGTCTTTTATAGGTGGCATTTGTTTCAAATTCGGCATCTTTTGGGAAATTTGTGGATTGTCATGTATTCTACTTTTAGGAACTGAGCTATGTTGATATTGGACTAAAGAATTCTGTATTTAGGCTCTTCATGCATTTAAGCTTGATTTGTAGTTGATAAAATATAAGGTGATTCTTTGGGAGTAGCATTTTGAAGATTTTGAGGAGAAAATAAATCAATCTAATGCAAAGGTTCAAATTTCTATTAGCATTGGGATTTTCATGTTCTTGGGTACTATCATGAAAAAGCTTGATTTCAAATTTCTTTTTTATATGCAGCCTAACATTGGCCAAGCGAATTATAGCACGACAAAGGCGGGGCTGACTGGCTTCACCAAAGCCGTGGTGAATGAATTTGCAAGCAGAAACATAAATGTGAGTGTAGTCCTCTCAATCATTTAAGTTAAATCTAAGGATTGTTTAATTAATTATGTAAATTGCATATTCAGGTATAATTATGTAAATTGCATTTTCAGGTATAAATCATTGCTCCTAGCTTCATTGCATCTGATTCGACCAAGAAGCTTAGAGATGACATTTTGCACGGTGGAATTGTTTGTACATGATAATGTCTTGCAAGAGGGAAATGCTTATCTCTTTGAGTTGAATGATGAATCAAGGACATTGTGATGACCGTTAGCATCCTCTGTGCGTCAGGAAACGTGGTTGATCAGAGGAATTCAGTTTTACTACATGAATCAAGAAATAGATCATTAGCATAAATTTTCTTAGCCTATGAATGTTGTTGTTTTCGATACGTGGGATTAATCAAAATAAACACAAAGAGAAAACACAAGAATCAAGCAACGACACACGAGACTTGGTTTCGCAGTTCGGTGCGCACACCTACATCTGCGGGGCCACGCCCAGAAAAATAGAATACTCCACTATAATAATCAGAGAATACAAACTCTAATAATCTCGCTTCTCTAAGGAAGAACACCCTCCCCCTTAATACAAACCGTGAGGGGTGATCGCAATCAACCCCGTGAAGTATTCTTGGCAAGCTCCCCTTGCACAACCGACTAGATCAACTCCCTTGATCCTACGTGCGTAGCCGTCGGCCTCCTCTCGGAGTTCTTCAAAAAAACTTTCGTGAAAGCCATTCACCCTAGCCTCCAATCTCTGCAACCTTAACCACCCGTCTCCCCCTCAATCGTGGAGTAGTTAAGGAAGATTGCTCAATTAAATCTCCGAAGATTGGGCGCCCACAATTAACAGAACCAGCTAGGAAATAATTCCGCCAAATCTTCTAAAGATAGCAATAATAAGTGGGCGAGATTCTCTCCAACCGAATCAACAATAATAACCAGAGATTGCAACTTCCAAATGTATCTTCAACAGAATATACCAGAATACCTAAAAGAGATAACATGAGATCTGAAGTAATCCACCTTTGATAACTGCTGAAGTGCGCCAATCAATTCCAGCCTCGGTTGTGGATTGATACTTTCATTCACCTCCGTCAGCAAATCTTATGCATACCTGCATTCAACCGAGTATCTGGAGAAGATCTAAACAATAATGCGAGATCTGAAAACATTCATATATAGAACTTCAACCGCACAAATCTTCAACCGCCAAACCATTCAGATATGAACCCATTCAGATTTTGTAACCACTATTTATGGGTAAATAACTTCCTTTTTAATGTAGAATATCCGCCAATATTTCCAGGATCACTTCGGGTAAGGAATCCTATATTCAAGGAACCACCGAATCTATTTCGGGTAAAATGATTAAAACAAATCTCATGCGGATATTTTGCCCAAAGAATAAGGATCTATTTCTGATAAATAGAACCAATAAATCTCAACAAATATTCCCTTCCATCAATTTAGGAACTAACCAAATTCCCAAATATTCTCAACAAACCTCCATCAATTAAGGAACTAATGCGGGTAAGAAGGAGTATAAAAATCCCACCAATATCTGGAATCAATCAATTCAAGAACCTCCGATATTTTAGGCTACAAATCAGATCTGAAACCAAAGCAGAGTTTTAGCATACAAACCGGAATTCCAGATCCCGAATGTTGAACATTGTGTTGCAACATAATGTTCAACATTTTGCTCAAACTGCTCAAAAACAATCCAGATTCCACAAACTGAGCTCTCCAGATATAGTGCCACTAATGCCAACAAATATCCACAGAAATTCAACCCTAACAATCTCCCCCTTTGGCATTATGTGGCACAACCCAAAGCAGGCACCAACCCAAAGCAAGCACCAACCAAGCACACATTCTCCCCCTTTGAGCCACAATAATCCAAACCACATTCTCCCCCTTACTAGAACAACCCAAGCATTGATCATCTCAGAAGAGACAGCCAAAAATCAGAAAAAGTATGTCCTCATGACTCTAATACATTTCAGCTAGCCTCATGTCTTAAAAAAATTATTCTCCCCCTTTCTGGTTCTCATATTAGAAAAAAAAATCCTTAGGCGCAGCGGAAAAGGGGGAAGAACAAATACCTCACATCTGACAGTAGGGCGACGAATGAAATGATGTCCAGGGTAGAAGTCAAGCTCTGAGGGGCCGAAAAGTAGTTGGAGAATTGAAAACATCGACGGTGTTGACAGAAGGTACATGCGAAGATCCATTGGCACCGGCGGAGGAAGAGCAGTGAGCAGAACGGCGAGATAGCACTCTAATGATTCTGGAGGAAGATTCATGAGAATTTGGCACAGATTGCTCACAGTGATTATCGAGGGGAGATGTCGAGTCTGGTGTCATAACATCTGCTGCAACATTGTTGTGTGTTGTATCTAATGTTACAACATTAGTCACAACATGAAATGATTTCTCTGAAGTTGTAGTGTTCTTGCTGTATAATTCAGACTTTCTGACCCATTGCTTCTTCTTCTTCATATCAGGGTATCTAACATTTCTTCCTTCTGACCAATGTCGCATGCGACTGAAGCAGTTTCTCACTGTATGGCCTATGAACTTGCAGTAAGCACATGTAGGACGACCACCTTTTACGCCTCTAGTCTGCTTCTTCTGATCATGCTCCTTGTGCTGGCCCATTCTTTCAAGTTCTTTGGTAACTTGACTTCTTCTTTCAGCAGACACATTATAGAAAGCTCCTCTATTGTATCCCACTCCGGTGCGATCTCCTGAAATCTTACCCATGTTCAAGATGTCATCCAGCTTTGCTTTCCCAGAATTCCACTTATCCAATGTGCATTCAGCTTTCTCTGCCCTGAGAAGAACATTTCTGAAGTTGCTTTCCAATTCTCTACAATTTTCCTCAACTTTCAGACATTTAATTTTGACCTCCTCCTTCTCTTTCTTCAGTCTTTCATTCTCCACCTTCAAGACTTTGTTGATATTACAGATTTGTACCCACTTCTCAAACATCATCTGGTATGCTTTTCGGATATCATTGTCACTAACTTCCTCATCGCTATCGACTTCAGACTCAGATTCAGTTGTAGAAGTTGCGGATGATGTTGAACCTGATGTTGAACCTGATGTTACAACACTGGATCTGACACTGTTTGATTTGTTGGCTGATGTTGTATGTAGTGTTGTAACATCAGATTCAACATGGCTACTAGTGTTGTAATCAGGTCGCTCCTTCTGAGAGGCTGCGAGGGCAATGTAATTTCTGGCGATTTCCTCATCTTCAGCACTCCTATCAGACTCATCTTCACTCCAGGTACTGGTCGAGGACTTCCCTTTTTTCTTCTTCAGAGTGTTTGCACATTCGGCCTGTATATGCCCAAATCCTTTACATACTCTACACTGCATCCCTTTTCCTTTATTTTTCCCTTTACTACTGATCTTCTTCAGCATTCTACTGCTGTTTTTAGTCAACACGGCAATATCCGCATCTACACCCGATACATCATCTTCTTTAGAGACTTCTCTAGCTTCAACTTTCAGGGCCATTACTTTTTCCAGGGCCATTACTTTGTCCACGTTCTTCTGCATCAGATTTATTTCATAGGTCTGAAGTGACCCCATAAGTTCATCCAGCCTCATGGTGGACGTATTTCTGGCCTCCTCAATGGCTGCAACTTTGGCCGAAAATTTGTCTGGAAGAGATCTCAAGGTTTTCTCAACTAACTTCTTTTGTGAATATTTCTTCCCAAGTTGGAAGGCATGATTAGCTATATCTCTCAACCTCCCATTGAATTCGGCAACAGTCTCGTTGTCATACATCTTTAGATTTTCAAACTGAGAAGCTAGCATCTGGAGTTTGGAAGCTTTTAGGGTACTTGTTCCTTCATGAACATTCTGGAGAATATCCCATGCTTCTTTGGCATACTCACATGTGGAGATTAGCTTGAACTGCTCTTCATCTACAGCCGAAAAAATAGCATTAGTTGCTTTAGAATTGCACAAGGCCGCATGTTCTTCAATCCGACTCCAGTCTCTTGCCGGCTTGAGGTGTTCTTTGCCATCTTTGTCAATTTCGATCGGCGGTGTCCATCCTTCAACGACAGCGATCCAGGCCTTCTCATCAATGGACTTGATGAATATACGCATTCTAGACTTCCAGTAAGTGTAGTTTGTACCGGTGAGCAGTGGAGGACGAACAACGGAGGCACCTTCTCGTGTAGCCATGATTCAGGTACTGAAATCCAAGATCACACCTTCTTTGTTAACAAAGAAACACGGGTGACCTGCTCTGATACCAATTGTTTTTTTCAGTACGTGGGAATAATCAAAATAAACACAAAGAGAAAACACAAGAATCAAGCAACGACACACGAGACTTGGTTTCGCAGTTCGGTGCGCACACCTACATCTGCGGGGCCACGCCCAGAAAAATAGAATACTCCACTATAATAATCAGAGAATACAAACTCTAATAATCTCGCTTCTCTAAGGAAGAACACCCTCCCCCTTAATACAAACCGTGAGGGGTGATCGCAATCAACCCCATGAAGTATTCTTGGCAAGCTCCCCTTGCCCAACCGACTAGATCAACTCCCTTGATCCTACGTGCGTAGCCGTCGGCCTCCTCCCGGAGTTCTTCAAAAAAACTTTCGTGAAAGCCATTCACCCTAGCCGCCAATCTCCGCAACCTTAACCACCCGTCTCCCCCTCAATCGTGGAGTAGTTAAGGAAGATTGCTCAATTAAATCTCCGAAGATTGGGCGCCCACAATTAACAGAACCAGCTAGGAAATAATTCCGCCAAATCTTCTAAAGATAGCAACAATAAGTGGGCGAGATTCTCTCCAACCGAATCAACAATAATAACGAGAGATTGCAACTTCCAAATGTATCTTCAACAGAATATACCAGAATACCTAAAAGAGATAACATGAGATCTGAAGTAATCCACCTTTGATAACCGCTGAAGTGCGCCAATCAATTCCAGCCTCGGTTGTGGATTGATACTTTCATTCACCTCCGTCAGCAAATCTTATTCATACCTGCATTCAACCGAGTATCTGGAGAAGATCTAAACAATAATGCGAGATCTGAAAACATTCATATATAGAACTTCAACCGCACAAATCTTCAACCGCCAAACCATTCAGATATGAACCCATTCAGATTTTGTAACCACTATTTATGGGTTAAATAACTTCCTTTTTAATGTAGAATATCCGCCAATATTTCCAGGATCACTTCGGGTAAGGAATCCTATATTCAAGGAACCACCGAATCTATTTCGGGTAAAATGATTAAAACAAATCTCATGCGGATATTTTGCCGAAAGAATAAGGATCTATTTCTGATAAATAGAACCAATAAATCTCAACAAATATTCCCTTCCATCAATTTAGGAACTAACCAAATTCCCAAATATTCTCAACAAACCTCCATCAATTAAGGAACTAATGCGGGTAAGAAGGAGTATAAAAATCCCACCAATATCTGGAATCAATCAATTCAAGAACCTCCGATATTTTAGGCTACAAATCAGATCTGAAACCAAAGCAGAGTTTAGCATACAAACCGGAATTCCAGATCCCGAATGTTGAACATTGTGTTGCAACATAATGTTCAACATTTTGCTCAAACTGCTCAAAAACAATCCAGATTCCACAAACTGAGCTCTCCAGATATAGTGCCACTAATGCCAACAAATATCCACAGAAATTCAACCCTAACAAATGCCTAATATATGCCCATGTCACATACTTTTTTAGTACATGGATCTTTATGGCCGTACATATGGCAGTTTCTTCTGATCTTTTTAGCTGTAACTTTAAAACTCAAAAAGCTAAACTTGGGCATATCCTTAGAGCTCACAAAGAATACCGAGGCCTTTATTTATGCATGTTTGTTGTCTTACTATTTGAAATAGAAGCATAACTGAAACATCTCTGAGAGTAGTCGATTGCTATATGGAACATTCCATGTTTTTCTTTTATTTTTGTGCACGGGTAAAGTTGGGAATGATTCTTCTTTGAAAAACCATTAACAAGTTATGGAGCAATGCGAATACTCGATCGCATTTTGTTTTTTAAGTCTATTTTAGATTTTGCAGGAGGTGAAATACCAAACTTATGATAATATTATATGTGTTATTGTAAACATTATTAGTTAAGTGTCACAACAAATAATTTAAAAAGAAAAAAGCATACATGCCTTAATACAATTCCGCAGCTTTCAAGTGACAGCTAATAGTAAACCTACATTATATAGGGTTGTAGGGACATAGAAAATCAACACAAGACAAGCTGAAAAAATTTATGCTGAGAACATCAAATTGAAAGACTCAAACTATTTCATAACAAAAAGAAAAGTAAGATCAATAAAATGTTGACAAATTCTAAAATAGAACAGCTTCTTTTTTTTGTAAGTGCATTTGAAGTGTGACGAGAAGCCTACAAATCCAGGCCAAATGTCATGGTGGTTAAATTAAGCTACAAACTGGATAATGTATAGCCAGTGTTCTTCAAGACTGCAGGTAGAGTTAAGTGACAATTAAATATTGACTTCATCATAGAAAATTTGTTTAAATAATGGGAGAAATACATATTTGGGGGGGGCTAAAAAATTTTTGGGGAACAAAAAAAACAATAGGTGGAACAAATTTTTCTGGGGAAACTAAATTTTGAGGAAAACTAAAAATTTTATATTTTTGAGGAGAATTAAATTCTCTGGAGAGAACTAAATTTTGGGGGATTAAGATTTTGAGAGGGACCTAAAACTATTGCGCTTTAATTATTGTTGTTTGTTTAAAATTAAGGGTCTAAGATTTTGAGGGGAGCATATTTTAAATGAACCGTGCCCTTGGGGCACGGGTTATGACTAGTATATATATATATATATATATATATATATATATATATATATATATATATATAGAATAATGGCTATCATATGCCATATGAGATATGCTCTCATACGCCCTCTCACATAAAGCAACCAAGTACAACCAAGTACAAGCCCATGTGAGCTTGTACATGGTTGCTTTATGTTAGAGGGCGTATGAGGGCCTATCTCATATGGCGTATGATACCCATTAATCCCATATATATATATATATATATATATATATATATATATATATATATATATATATATATAGTTATTACCTGTGCCCATAGGGCACGGTATATTTAATGGCTGAGTCCCCCCCCCCCACAAATTTCAAGTTCCCTCAAATTTCAAGTTTCCCCCCACATTGAAGTTTTCTCCCAAAACTTATCCCAGCCCTAGTCATCAAGCCCTTATCCTAGTCATAAGTCCATTTATCCTAGTCACTTGTCCTAGTAGGACAACATTCAAATTCTTCATCAAATATAGAATACTAGTGATAACCCGTGCCCGTAGGGCACGGTTCATTTATGATATTCCACCCTCAAAATCTTTGCCTCCAAAATTGAAGCACAATAATTGTTCTTTAGTTCCCTCAAAAATTTTGTATCCCTCCAAAATTAACTTCCCCCAGAGAATTTAGACCACTCAAAATTTTAGTTCCTCACAAAATTTAGATCATAACCTAAGCCGTAAGAGCACAATCAAAAAAAATTTCGATAACGTGAGCTGTGCACGGGTTATCCCAACGTGGGTTTCTATAACGTGAGCTGAGGTTTTTGTTTTTTGTTTGCAAACATGACCCGGATTTGAAAACCCACGTTATTCCAATGCGGGTTCAAAAATGTGAGCTGGTTTCGGAAACGTGGGTTCGAAAACATGCAGTTGTTACAATATGACCAATGGAGTTATAGCAATATACCAATGGAGATTATAGCAACATCTCAAGAATGTGTGTTTCTTCCTCCTTAACAGCTTTGTAAGATGGAGCAAAACTCATGCAGTGTGGAAGCATTTCTCTACGTGAGTAAAATCCCCATGTTGCCATCCTTATATCCAAACCTCATGTCACCATCAAAGAATGAAGACATGCCAATAATGTAAACTTATTTGCAAATTACTGATTCTGTAACACATTCATTACAGGTTCTTAATGGGTAAACATAGCTAAACAATGCTTCACTTTTCTATAAACTGATGTTTGTTAGCATGTGCATGCATAGCTAAACATTGTAAACTGATGTTTGTTAGCATGTGCAAGCATAGCTAAACATTGTTGTAGTCTGGAAGAAGGGTTTTCATTTCCTTTTCTTTTTAGTTCCTTGATCTTTTATACATCAACGTTTGGCTGACATTAGAGATATACAGAAGCAATAACAATCTCAGCTTGGAAAAGAGATTATACTTCATGAAAAGTTGACCATTTTCTAGATATATTCCGTTTGTGCAATTTTAATAAGGTTTCCCATTAAATGTTGCTACAATTGAAGAATTTCAAATAACACGAAATAACACGAAACAATATATGAACATTTTAGTTGGTTTTTTCTGACTAAACAAATTAGTTATTTATTTGATTTTTCTACAATATAAGCTATAATATTATCAGAGCAACTTCCCAACAAACATTTCGAGAACTTCTTCTGTACATGAAGGAGAAGCATATGAAGAGAGACTATTGAGCTCAAAAAAGCTTCTTCCAAGATGCAGAGCCATATTCATTCGAAACAACTCCCCATCCTCTCTATATTCCACTTCTTTCTAGACAAAATTGTTCTCAATCTCCTGTTCCAATTGCCCGTAATATCCAAAACAGTTGCAAAACAGTTTGAACACCATTCCTATCTGCCATCCATGTCACCTTTCGATTTCCCTTCTTTCATCGCAAAACCTGCAAGAAATAGAAAACAGGGACTATCAGTATAGACAAAAAGACAAAAGACATGATAAAGAGCTCATTTCAAGCAAACAGTACAAATCAGAGAGCGCGCCAACCGAACTACTATACGTGATGTTGAGAAATTTATAAAGCATGACATGATAAACGTATAATAAGATCTAGAAAATCATTGTGATATTAGCATGCATTTGTGATAATGTTAACCTACGTAACCTTAGAAAAAATATTAAGTAAAATTATCAGCGATTACATATCTTTATATTCAGAGAAAATTAAGTTCTATGGCTACTGCGGATTCAAAAAAATTCACATCAAAATGGTAGGGAGGAACTTCAATGCATTGACTACAGAAGATCCCAAAGTTTAGGACCATCTTGTGTTAATGATGATGTAGATTAATTGAGTAAGAACTAATTCTATCATATATGTCAAATGTCCGTCAAACTCGCAAGATACATCGGTATACATCGGTTTATGAATATTATAAAAGCTCAAACTGAGAAACTCACCTTTGACGGCATCTGGAGTGTATGCTTTGCTAAATTTATCAACTAATAAATAATATAAAAGTTTTACTTTCTGGAGTGTATGCATGCCCACATGAAAATCTGGCTTATTGCCCTTTAAAATGACATACAATGTAAATTGACTTACTGAGAATCCACAAAGATGTCATAAAATTGTACATACAATCACTATTAAACACTGAGATAATTCATGATGCAAGCAGTGTTTAGCTTAACCAGATATCTTATATGAATCCAAAATTGCATAACTTGTAAATTAGTTGGACATAAGTGGTAAGGAAATGACAAAAAGATGTCTAGGGAAAAATTGCTCATAAACATAAGTACATAAATATGTCCGTCTAGCACAATAAAGAATGTAACTGACCCAATTAGTCACTTTAAAGCAACCATAATCTAGGAAAACATTATTTCCCCATAAATGCCTCACAAATAAACACTTCTCAAGTTTATGAATAAAAATTAAACATATAACCTTCATAGAGTTCATCCATAGATTATTGGATACAGCCTATATTATGGAAAATTCTTTAAAGCATGTCATGTCGAGCTTGGTTCTTTTGATTTGTGTCTACCTTTTTACACTCTTGAATTCAATTAAAAAGATGGATTACATTGATCTTACATTAGTGCTAATGTGCAATTGTAGATGTCTTATAGTTATGAAGAGCATTAATTTAATGACATCTGGACACATAAATTTTGCTATGAAGGGCATAAATCAAAATGTACTCTCTGGAGATGAAATCAAAATGCCCACTCTATAGATGAAAAAATGCTAGCCATGATAAAGTTTGAGTTTATTGAACCTGGCCACTAATCTCACAGTATCCATATCACAGTTAAAATAAAATCGATACATCAACAACAAATAATAACTTGATCCCCAAGTAGTTTTATGTTCTTTGGGAATTTTTCAAGTGGTTCAAAATCTACGTCGGACTTAATCCATATCATATGTAATTGGAAAAGCAACAACAAATCAAAATGCATCCCAATTTTATTCACGTCTACTAAAAAATATGTTCTATGTTGGAATGTAGTCGGCAGAAAATAAAATCGTTTCTGTTACCCAAAATAATACACATGCAAAATCTTATGTCATATGTTTTCTGTACATGATTTATAAACCGCCAGATTTGTTAATCTGCACACAAATTTTGAAATTTAACAATTCTATGTCATTTGTGTGGTCATTCAAAACACACAAAATTGTTAAACTGCACACAAAACTGCACACATTTAAAACACACAATTTAACAATTCAAATTAACAGTCCTAACAAAATCCTACATAGTTTAAAATGCACATTTGTGTGTAGTTTAACGATTCTGCGTCATACCATTTAAAACACACAATAAAAATGAACACCATACATACAGAGAAGTGGTGTTCTCACCAATAAACTTTGTCCCAAAAGATAAACAAAACTTGGTCTTAAGAAATTAATGAGCATTTAGATGTGCACCATCATATTAAGCATATTTCAGGTAAACAATACAAAAGTGATATGCATATGTAATCTACATACAAAACTCATGTGTATATGCCAGCAGGCTTTCAGTACATCCATACCCACATGATAAAGAACAACACATCTTTTATCTGAAATTTTAAGGGTGTGTTTTATTATCTCTCTTCCACTCGGCTCAATTAGAGACCATATATTCTCTTATTTGTTCGCACTTCAGTCCAAAATTAGAGACCATACATGATAATTTTCCATATATTAGGTAATATCAGTCCAAAGTAATATCACCTCAGTCCATACATTCTAATTTTTGTAACATCACCTCAGAATACCATCCACGCGGATACAAAAATTACATTCTGAATGTATGGTATGCTTCAGGTTATTATCATCAGAATGTATCATTAAATTAGATTATTATCCTTCATTTAGATTATTATCCTTCAGGTTATTATCCATAGTTTATTATTTAGAAATCGTATCATTGTTTAGATTTTAGGGGTATACTTCAGAATGTATCGTATGCTTCACAGGATACATCTTCACCTCAGGATGTATTAAGAATGTATCGTATGCTTCAGATGATACATTCTTCACCTCAAAATGTATAATACATTTTTGACGGTACAACTCCCAATTTGGTATTCTCCAGACTTGTTTATAATTAAACTTTGTAGATATTGATGATTAATATCTCGAAAGATTTTAAAATCTGATAATGCACGAAACCAGGATTTTTTATGAAATATTCTAAATTTGCTAATGAATTCGCATTTGTATATCATAGATTGGGGATCTTGTATTTCGCTAAAATGAAATCTAGTGAAAATGCTTGAGGTTCATAGTGGAGTATTAATGCATTATGTTACATCATACAGGTAGTTAGTGGAATATATATTGCCAACAACTGTGGATATCACATGTTAGTGTCATACAATTTACATCCTTCTCAATTTTCATATTAAAGGACAGAATAATCCTAGCCTAAATTCATAACCAAACACCAAAACCCAAAAACAAGAATTCTGAGTGAAACAAACTATAGCAAAAAAGAGCGAATCTTGATGCGAAATTCGTGATGATATTGAAATCAACAATTCCCAAACATTACAAACCACACAGAAAAAAATAAGTAAAAAGCAGAACATAATTTACCAAAAAATGATTTTTTTTTTCCACTATCAAAGACTTACGTGATCTCCAGCTTCCCATTTTTGGTGCTGACCACATTCAAAGAAGACGTTGAGGTAGATCTGGATGAGATTGGAAGCTCGGGCTGGAATTTCATATCTACACAATTTACAGATCAAAAACAAAATTCAAATCTACATAATTTCAATCATCCCCATCTACAGAATTGCACATATGGGCAACATACCGCTGGCATATGCATGAAAAATACAACATCTCTTTCAACTACTAACATATTAAGGAAATGTTTAATTAACCTAGCAAGCAGAAATGTCATTGCTCTTTTCTTTCACAAAAGCATTTTACATTGGAAAAAAAGTAGAAAGTGAGAAAAAACAATCCACAGAGGAGAGAGCTTAGTAGACAAAGCAAACTTACAGAGAACATCCCCTTCTTTCACTCTGAGAAATATAAAACATTTTGGGTAGTGGGCTCTGAGCATTGAGGGGGGGACTCTGATTAAAGCCGTGTGCCCATAAAGTAGTTGTAAAGAGGAATGTACGTTGGCTCTTGTCTTCATCACTTTAGACAGAATAAGGAGGAGACTCATGTGCATAAAGGGTCCAAATAAATACCAAAAATTGACACATGATGCAAGAGCTTAGAGTTTATTCCAAGTTCCAACATGAAAAATGAAAAAAGAACGAATAAAAATACGTCAAGCAATTTTTCTCTAATAGCTTGAATATGTGCATGCTAAACTTTCTTGCTAAACATTATGTAAATTTATACGACATCCTAGCAGCAATATACGCAGTCCTGACACTTAGACATTATTATGAGTTTACCTGATTTAATATGACACCACCTTATTGCCATTTAATATATGCACTCTGCAAGAGATCAGCACCATTGCTTCGAGCAATTTTCAGTGTAGATGCTATCAACATGAGGAAAGACCTCTGCTTCTTAGCCTGCAATGCTCCCCATCCTAAAAAGAAACACATCCAACATCAACACAATCAGATTACTCATAAACTCAACACAATCAGCAATTTTCATAAACGCATGTAATCTGCATCTTAGTATGTGTGGAGTGTCGACGTGTCATGTTGGGGGTAGCCGCGTCCGTGCAATTAAATTAGGGGCACCATGGACTGTTATATTTGCATATAGTTCCCCTGATATTTAGGTGATATGTAAAGGAAATCGAATGATCATATCTCTCACCTGCAAGTTGACATCCGGTCCTGTCCGAAGGTATGGAGCACTCAAGACCTGAACATTATTCCATCAAGCTTATCAAGAAACCTTTACACATTTGATATGAGAATGAGGGGTGAAGAACAGATGTACCTGAAGCTGATATAGAGAAATTTGATATACCATGTTGCCTCTTGAAGGACTGAAGCTGTGTCCATCTGCAAAATCAATACGTTACACGTATTTTTTAGTTCATAAATCTAACACAGAAACTAAAGGTGGGTGCTAATGGTTTCTGATATTTTTTAGTTCATAAATCAAACACACAATACCTTTCCAAAAGGGGAAACCAACTGCTGCAAGGCTGACACTCTCTCCCATATCTTGTGGGAAATATACCATCAACACCCTTACTTTCTTAACATAGAGAGAAACACAGAGAGAGCCTGCTCCTGTTTTGAGTCTCTTAGAAGAACAACCTCGTCGTACTGCTTGAACATTTGTACGCATGAAGCAGGATCATGATGTCATCTTCGCTTCTGATCACCCATCTCTGTCGTCGTCGTCATCTTCTCCTAATATTTTGACCCTTCCTTTCTGTCAACTGCTGTTGTTTGATGACAATAATGTAATGGCAAATGTCAAAAGTGAAAATGAAAGTGAAACGAAAAAGAAAGAAGCATCATTAGGACAATTGTGTGAAGAAGAGGTGTTCATAATCAGTAATGTATTCCATCCTGTGTTTCTTAGATATGTCCATAACTGTAACCACCAAAACTGCAGCATGTATGCAAGTTTTTTAAAAAATTTAATAAATAGAGGAGCATGAAATTTCATTCCAGGGATTAAAAAGGTATTTTTAGTTAAAACCTTATGAAATTCGATAACTGAGGGGAAAATCTCACCGTAAAATTCGATAATTGCAGCCTCATGGCAGCGGAATTTCAGCCATAGCAGCCTTATGGCGAAGCCCTAACTGCATCAGTTGGACACTGATATCATGCGACTGAATCCAGGGCTGCCACTATGTTGGAGAGGGCACCGGAGGAGAGCGCGACGATGGCGAATCCCGAAGGAACCCGAACTCATGGCGAATCACTTCCGTTTCTTTTCATGGCGAGGTGAGCACGACGATGGAGAAGGCACCGGAGGGGGAGGAGGGGTAGAGTTGGTAAAGTTAGGGCACGGGCCTTTTGAACGCAGGAGGTGTTGGAAACAGCATCCTAACCTATGTTTGATGATAACAAACCCTACTGAACTGATCTAATCTGTTTGTTGAGTGTGTCACAGGTCCCTATAGTCATGATTGCTCAAGTTACACATGCACGTACTCAAGTACGTTGAAATACGGAGCTGAAACTTCATTTGGAATTACACAAGCTGATCAAACAATGGAGTATAGCTATGAAACTATATTCTAGAGTTAATCATAGGCTATAAATAGCATGAGATTTTTCTCAGGATTTATGGAGAATGTTTGAAGTTCAAATACGGGGAAATACGAGGAAATACAGAGTATACAAAGAAGAAACTTTTTCTACAAGTGGTGAAATGAGGTGAAACAATTCTAACATGTATATATTGGGCTCTGGGATTTTTGAGAATTTTTTCAGAATTTTTGGGATTTATCTGATGCCAAAATACGGTGGAATACGTCAGAAATACACTGAAAAATCGACATACGGTACTGTTCATACGACGGCTGGCGACATACCGACTTTGTGGACAGCAAATTTAACACGGGTTTGACCCGAGAGCCGCCTCGTGGCGGATCCCTTGGAACAGTAACCAAACCCGTTAAGCTCAATCCTATATAAACCCATGTACACTCTTCACGTTTTCATCAATAACTTGAGTTCTAGAGATCCAAATTGAGCACCGTTTGCGGCGTTGCGACCGTGACTTCATCCCCGATGCTGTGATAGCAAGTTTAGCAGCTAGTTCCTCCTGTGCAGCAAATGAGATCACTTTGAGTGAGGAACTTCTACCGACTACTTCCACGGGGACAGCGACTACTTCTTCTACAGACATCCGATCATCATTCCGTAAGAAGCGTTGCGAAGCTACTGATGTGCTGAAAGACGACAACCAGAGATATCTTCACAAATGAGCTTTCTAAACTCTTGATCTTTGTTATTTGTGAAGTTATTAATGTTTTGATCAGCATTTCTGTAATATAATTTCTTTCGTTATTTGGGACTCTGGGAACCAAACTTGTTGGGGCAAGTTGGGTTGGGGAGTGATACTTGTATGTTTCTTTTTGGCTTTGGTGAGCTTGAGTTGGTCTGACAGGTTGGTGTTGGGGCACCAATCTAAGGGAGATTGTAACTTCTTAAAGAAACAGTATAAGTGATTGCTCATTGGGGTGGACGTAGGTCATGGGGACCGAACCACGTTAAATTCTGTGTCTTCTGTGAATGCTTTGATTGTCTGATTCCTAAACTGCATGCTGTAAACTAGGCTTAATTTTTATCTTGTGATAATTTGGTCAAAGGCCTATTCACCCCCCCCCCCCCCCCCCCCCCCCTCTAGGCCTTATTTAGATCCTACAAGTGGTATCAGAGCACCAGGCCTGGCCATTTGAGTCTAGTTCATAATGAATACATATGATTCAGCATTTGCTGAAGGACAGTCTACAGTTAGACCACCCAAATTTAATGGGACTTATTTTGCTTACTGGAAAGCTAGGATGAAAATTTTCCTAGTCTCTTCAGATCTTGAAATTTGGAAAATTGTTGCTAAAGGCTATCACCCACCTACAATCAAAATTGAAGATATTGATGTACCAAAACCAGAAGATAAATGGGATGATAACGATAACAAACTTTATGCTCTGAATGGTAAAGCTATGAATGCAATTATCTGTGCACTTGACAGAACTGAGTTTAACCGTATATCTCACTGTCTTACTGCGCAGGAAATCTGGAACACTCTCGAAGTCACTCACGAAGGAACCTCTCAGGTGAAGGAGTCCAGATTAGCGCTGCTGAGCTCAGAGTACGATGGTTTCCACATGCTACCAGGAGAATCCATCAAGGACATGTACACTCGCTTCACCGACATCGTATACAACTCAAAAGCCTTGGGAAAGTCTTACGACAGCATCGACCTCATTCGGAAAATCCTAAGAGCGCTTCCTAGTTCCTTCCGGCCTAAAGTGACGGCCATCCAAGAAGCGAGAGATCTCACTAAGCTGAAGCTGGATGATCTGATTGGGAATCTGTTATCCCATGAGCTGGAACTCAAAACCGTCAAGACAAGAGAGAAAGGTGAGGCTAAACCTTTAAAGACCATCGCTCTCAAAGCCGAAGAAAGTGACAAAGAAGATCTCGACGAGGAACATGCACTGATGGTCAAAGGATTCCGACGCTTCATCAGAACTCCTGCCGGAAAATCTGAAATGGCAAAAAGGTTCAATCGTTTTAATAAGTTTAATCCTTTGAATTCCTCGTCTGAACAGAATACTACTAAAAGTGTTCAATGTTTCAACTGTAAGAAATTTGGACATTTCATGAAAAACTGTCCAACAAAGAACGCGTCATCCGAAGCCAAAGGGAAATCATTTGCGGTAACATGGGACGATGACGACGAAGACGAACCACAAGACGAGGTAGCGCAATCATCACTTTGCCTAATAGGTGAAAGCGACACGAACAAGGTAAGAGATGAATTTTCTTTACCAGAATTAATGAGCATTTGTGAAAACATGAATTCAGAAATTACTTCTCTTGAATCCTCTATAGAAAATTATAAAGAAATGAATTTCCAACTACAGCAGGAAAATTATAATGTTTTGCAAAATGAAATAAAATTGAAAAATGAAATTGCATCGCTCAAAATTACCATTGAAAAACTCAAAGGAAAATCTAGTATTACTGAAGCTATACCTTGTCAGACTTGTGCTTCATTAAAGCTAGAAATTAAGAATGGTAATGAAAAGATTGTTGGCCTAAATAAAAGAATAGAAACTCTCGCTAAAAATGAAGATAATGTTAGAAAGAGTTTTATAAATAAAAGTGTCATGCTTGTAAATGAAAACATCTTTTTGAAATCCAAAGTCTCTGATTTAGAACTGAGTATCAGAAAATTTGGTGTAGGAAGGAAATCACTAGACATCATTCTTGGATACCAGTCAATCAAAAACGATAAACAAGGACTAGGATTTGGAAATGTTTATAATGAAAACATGATAAAGAAAAATCATTACATCAAGAAAAAGAAACGGAACGCCAAATGTTATACATGTGGTTCTTTTGAGCATTTATATAGAAATTGTCGTTATAAGTACCAAAACATGAAGTTCAAACAAGTATGGGTTCCGAAAGGTACTATGACTAACCATTGTGGACCTATTTGGCTACCCAGGTCACACATACCTTGTTCTTCTTATGTGTAGGGACTCAGCGTGGCTAAGGAACAACTGTGTGAGTGGTATTTGGATTCAGGCTGCTCAAGACACATGACAGGGAACAGCGACAAGTTCCTTAGCCTCGTGAAGCAAGAAGGAGGAAGTGTTACATTAGGGGACAACAGCAAGTGCAAGGTAATGGGTAAAGGTATTGTTGGCAACAATACTTTTAAAATTTCTGACGTCCTCTGGGTTGAAAATCTCAAACACAACCTCATCTCCATAAGCCAACTCTGTTACAAAGGTATGAAAGTACTTTTTGATGAGAAAATTTGTAAAATTTATGACTCGGTCACAGGTAATACCCTCTTCATAGCCAATAGGAAAAATAATGTTTATACAATAATGATTGAAGAAATGACAATTGCTAAATGTTTGATTGGCATGGAGGAGGAGGCTATACTATGGCACCGGAGACTATCACATGCCAGCATGAAGTTGCTACATAAGCTGGAGAATAAAAACCTGGTCCGAGGCTTGCCACATCAACAGTACGAGAATGGTAAGTTGTGTGTTGCATGCACAAAAGGTAAGCAAACTAGATCCACTTTTACGGGAATTCGGGAAGTTACCACTTCACGAGTCCTAGAATTGATTCATATGGATTTGTTTGGGCCTACCGATGTTGCTAGCCTCAATGGGAAGAGATTTTGTTTTGTTTTGATCGATGATTTTTCTAGATATACATGGGTTTACTTCTTAGCCAAGAAATCGGATTCCTTTGAAAATTTCCAAAATTTTTGTAATCAAGTTTCAAATGAGAAAAATCTTTCAATTATGAAAATTAGAAGTGATCACGGTGGTGAATTTGAAAACTCTGTTTTAGAAAACTTCTGTTTGGAAAAAGGGATCTTACATGAATTTTCTTCTCCTAGAACACCTCAACAAAACGGGGTGGTCGAAAGAAAGAATCGAACTTTAAAAGAGATGGCAAGAAGCATGCTTAATGATTATTCTCTTCCTATGTATTTTTGGGCCGAAGCAGTGAATACAGCCTGCTATGTCTGCAACAGGGTTATGCTTAGACCTTTAATGAACAAAACATCCTATGAACTGTGGCATGGCAAGACTCCTAACATTTCATATTTCAGAGTATTTGGATGCAGGTGTTTCATTTTAAACACAGGAGATCAGCTGGGAACATTTGAATCCAAATCAGACGAAGGAGTGTTCGTAGGATATTCATCAAGGAGCAAAGCATACAGGATCTACAATAAACGAACCTTAACTGTTGTTGAGTCAATTAATGTGAAATTTGATGAAGCTGAAATAGATCCTTTAAATTGCAGGGAAACTGAAGATGGAGATACAGACAAGGAAACTACAGAGCCTGAAAACATAGCTGAACCATCTGAAGGCCAAAAGGAAGCTGAACCAGAAGTACCACAAGGAAATAGACTGGAAAGAGGATAGCTCAGGTTCAATCCACATCATCCACCTGAGCTGATCATGGGGACTCCTACGGAAGGTATACGCACTCGATCCACTTTCAATAACTTGTGTGCCGTATGCATTCATGGTGACTTCATTTCTGAAATTGAACCTAAGAACGTTGAAATCGCTTTAACTGATGAAAGTTGGGTTATGGCCATGCAATCTGAGATTAATCAGTTTGATAGAAATAATGTTTGGACATTAGTGCCCCGACCTAATAATTACCCAATTGTTGGCACTAAATGGATTTTCAAAAACAAACTTGATGAATCTGGAAATGTAATCAGAAATAAGGCAAGATTAGTGGCCAAAGGATATAACCAGATTGAGGGAATTGATTGTGATGAAACTTTTGCACCCGTTGCTAGATTAGAAGCCATTAGAATATTGCTGGCTTTTGCAAGTTTTAAAGGTTTTAAATTGAAGCAAATGGATGTGAAAAGTGCATTTTTAAATGGCTATTTGAAAGAAGATGTTTTTGTTGAACAACCCCCTGGTTTTGAAAGTCATAGTTTTCCAAATCACGTTTACAAGTTGCAAAAGGCTTTGTATGGTCTGAAGCAAGCTCCCAGAGCTTGGTACGACCGTCTCAGTTCATATCTTTTGGAAAATAACTTTAAAAGGGTAGGGCAGACAACACTTTGTTTATCTTGCATGAACAGGATCATTTTCTTATTGTTCAAATTTATGTGGACGATATTATTTACGGTCCTACTATTGATCTTTTATGCCAAAAGTTTGAAAAGGTTATGCAGGATCAATTTGAGATGAGTCTGGTCGGAGAGTTGAAATACTTTTTGGGCTTTCAAGTAAGACAAACTGGAGATGGCATATATGTTTCCCAAACCAAGTACATAAAAGAACTGTTGAAGAAATTTGGGATGGCAAATGCAAAGCCAATGCGAACTCCAATGAGTCCGACAATGAAGCTTGAAAAGGATGACAAAGGTATAGATGTGGACCAAAAGCTTTATCGAGGTATGATTGGGTCCTTACTCTATTTAACTACATCTAGACCAGACATCATGTTTTCTGTCTGTTTGTGTGCACGATTTCAAGCATGTCCAAAAGAATCAAATTTGATAGCCATTAAGAGGATTTTTCGATATCTTATTCACACTCCTACACTTGGACTATGGTATCCCTCTTGTGGTAATCTTAATTTGGTTGGTTATGCTGATGCTGATTATGCTGGTAGCTTGGTTGATAGAAAGAGCACTAGTGGAACTTGCTTTCTTTTGGGACAATCCTTAGTTTCTTGGTCTAGTCGTAAGTAGAACAGTGTTGTTTTGTCCACTACTGAAGCTGAGTATATTGCCCTTGGCAGTTGCTGTGCCCAAGTACTTTGGATGATGCAAACCCTGTCTGACTACGGCTTGGATCTTAGAAAAGTTCCATTACGATGTGATAGTAAGAGAGCTATAGATCTTTCTAACAATCATGTTACTCTCGGACAAAACACATAGACGTAAGACATCATTTTCTTAGAGATCATTTGGCAAAAGAGGATGTATCCATTGAATATATTTCTACTGATTCTCAGTTGGCAGATATCTTTACAAAACCTTTGCCAGAAGATCGCTTTTGTCGTCTACGTCTAGAACTGGGCATTATTGATCATATTTAGAGTGAAAATATTATTTGGTGTGCTTTTATTGTTTTTGTGTGGTGTGCTAAAAAAAGAAAAAAAAATGAAAAATAAAAATAAAAAAATAAAAAAGAAAAATATAAAAAGAAAGGGAAAGTGAATTGTCTATCTCCTCATTTTGCACTTTTCATCAGAAACAGCTTTAAATGCAAAACATATGTCTTATGGATTTTGAATATTATATTCTTAACAATGCTTGCATTCAAAGACTACATGCTTAATTAGGTCATATTCATTAATGAGTAACTAACGTTTTTCATCTTCCAATCACACTTACACAGATCAAAATGTTTTTGATATGGATTTGAAATATTGAATAAGAAAAGTGGTTGTTGGTGGACTAATTTATGTTTTAATGGGATATGATGTTTCAAGGCATGGGTAAAAAGAAAAGCTCTCATCAAAATATACGTGTATAAAAAGAATAGCAAGACGAGTGTCTTCAAAATATATACACAGAGCTTCGTATGAAAAATGGATACGATCCATGTCCTTGATACTACCCTTGGACATCCAACTTATGCTATAAATGTAATTTTTTCTAGCGTTGGTGTTAAGTCCGTCAAGCACTGCCATTTCACATTTAAAAATCCTTCTCGGTCATGTTTGGAATTGGTAACTTGAACTCATATTACATGGGAAGGGGAAACTCAATCTTTGATGTTCATATATTCAGTGGAAAAGATGGTTATGACAGGCTGTATTCCTTATTCCCTCTCCATATGTACTAAACATTTGATCATCACACTTGAGCACGGAGATGAATTCTGCTAGTTATGATTTGGTGCTTATTGCTTATTTATTCCTTGTGGTCATCGATGTATTGTCTTTTGTTTTGCTTTATAATGTTCAATTTTCCATTCATCATATGCTATTTCATACTGTTTGATGAAAACAAAGGGGGAGAGAAATATTAAGATTGTGCATGTCAGAGATAGGGGGAGCATGTCAATAGGGGGAGCATATCATTTTGTAATTCATGCTCATATTCATGCTTCACACACTCACACACTTAACACATTTTTTCAAAATAATCTTAATGTCTGGTTTGTTCTCATCAAAAGGGGGAGATTGTTGGAAACAGCATCCTAACCTATGTTTGATGATAACAAACCCTACTGAACTGATCTAATCTGTTTGTTGAGTGTGTCACAGGTCCCTATAGTCATGATTGCTCAAGTTACACATGCACGTACTCAAGTACGTTGAAATACGGAGCTGAAACTTCATTTGGAATTACACAAGCTGATCAAACAATGGAGTATAGCTATGAAACTATATTCTAGAGTTAATCATAGGCTATAAATAGCATGAGATTTTTCTCAGGATTTATGGAGAATGTTTGAAGTTCAAATACGGGGAAATACGAGGAAATACAGAGTATACAAAGAAGAAACTTTTTCTACAAGTGGTGAAATGAGGTGAAACAATTCTAACATGTATATATTGGGCTCTGGGATTTTTGAGAATTTTTTTAGAATTTTTGGGATTTATCTGATGCCAAAATACGGTGGAATACGTCAGAAATACACTGAAAAATCGACATACGGTACTGTTCATACGACGGCTGCCGACATACCGACTTTGTGGACAGCAAATTTAACACGGGTTTGACCCGAGAGCCGCCTCGTGGCGGATCCCTTGGAACAGTAACCAAACCCGTTAAGCTCAATCCTATATAAACCCATGTACACTCTTCACATTTTCATCAATAACTTGAGTTCTAGAGATCCAAATTGAGCACCGTTTGCGGCGTTGCGACCGTGACTTCATCCCCGACGCAGTGATAGCAAGTTGAGCAGCTAGTTCCTCCTGTGCAGCAAATGAGATCATTTTGAGTGAGAAACTTCTACCGACTACTTCCACGGGGACAGCGACTACTTCTTCTACAGACATCCGATCATCATTCCGTAAGAAGCGTTGCGAAGCTACTGATGTGCTGAAAGACGACAACCAGAGATATCTTCACAAATGAGCTTTCTAAACTCTTGATCTTTGTTATTTGTGAAGTTATTAATGTTTTGATCAGCATTTCTGTAATATAATTTCTTTCGTTATTTGGGACTCTGGGAACCAAACTTGTTGGGGCAAGTTGGGTTGGGGAGTGATACTTGTATGTTTCTTTTTGGCTTTGGTGAGCTTGAGTTGGTCTGACAGGTTGGTGTTGGGGCACCAATCTAAGGGAGATTGTAACTTCTTAAAGAAACAGTATAAGTGATTGCTCATTGGGGTGGACGTAGGTCATGGGGACCGAACCACGTTAAATTCTGTGTCTTCTGTGAATGCTTTGATTGTCTGATTCCTAAACTGCATGCTGTAAACTAGGCTTAATTTTTATCTTGTGATAATTTGGTCAAAGGCCTATTCACCCCCCCCCCCCCCTCTCTAGGCCTTATTTAGATCCTACAGGAGGTACTGCTACGTTTTTGGTGGAGGGACGGGGGGGGAGAGAGAGAGAGAGAGAGAGAGAGAGAGAGAGAGAGAGAGAGAGAGAGAGAGAGAGAGAGAGAGAATGGGATGACAGCTTTTTTGGCACAGGGACGGAGGGGGAGAGAGGGGGGGAAGGAGGGACGGATGGAGGTCCTGATGCGTTTCAACCATGTGTTTTCCCCCAAAGTTTTGTTCTCCCCCCAAAGATTTGTTCAAATTTGAGTTTTCAAATTTTAAGTTTTCAAATTTTGAGGTTTCAAACGAAATTCCCCCTCCCCCACATGCAAAAACTTGTCCTAGTCACCATCTTGTGTTTGTCCCAGTCAGCAATTCTTTGGCCACGTAGGACAAACCCCTGCCACGTAGGACAAAATTCAAAAAAGGTCCTCTTTTATAGAATAGATTTGCAAATTACTGATTCTGTAACACATTCATTACAGGTTCTTAATGGGTAAATATTGCTAAACAATGCTTCACTTTTCTATAAACTGATGTTTGTTAGCATGTGCATGCATAGCTAAACATTGTAAACTGATGTTTGTTAGCATGTGCAAGCATAGCTAAACATTGCTGTAGTCTGGAAGAAGGGTTTTCATTTCCTTTTCTTTTTAGTTCCTTGATCTTTTATACATCAACGTTTGGCTGACATTAGAGATATACAGAAGCAATAACAATCTCAGCTTGGAAAAGAGATTATACTTCATGAAAAGTTGACCATTTTCTAGATATATTCCGTTTGTGCAATTTTAATAAGGTTTCCCATTAAATGTTGCTACAATTGAAGAATTTCAAATAACACGAAATAACACGAAACAATATATGAACATTTTAGTTGGTTTTTTCTGACTAAACAAATTAGTTATTTATTTGAGTTTTCTACAATATAAGCTATAATATTATCAGAGCAACTTCCCAACAAACTTTTCGAGAACTTCTTCTGTACATGAAGGAGAAGCATATGAAGAGAGACTATTGAGCTCAAAAAAGCTTCTTCCAAGATGCAGAGCCATATTCATTCGAAACAACTCCCCATCCTCTCTATATTCCACTTCTTTCTAGACAAAATTGTTCTCAATCTCCTATTCCAATTGCCCGTAATATCCAAAACAGTTGCAAAACAGTTTGAACACCATTCCTATCTGCCATCCATGTCACCTTTCGATATCCCTTCTTTCATCGCAAAACCTACAAGAAATAGAAAACAGGGACTATCAGTATAGCCAAAAAGACAAAAGACATGATAAAGAGTTCATTTCAAGCAAACAGTACAAATTAGAGAGCGCACCAACCGAACTACTATACGTGATGTTGAGAAATTTATAAAGCATGACATGATGAACGTATAATAAGATCTAGAAAATCATTGTGATATTAGCATGCATTTGTGATAATGTTAACCTACGTAACCTTAGAAAAAATATTAGGTAAAATTATCAGCGATTGCATATCTTTATATTCAGAGAAAATTAAGTTCTATGGCTACTGCGGATTCAAAAAAATTCACATCAAAATGGTAGGGAGGAACTTCGATGCATTGACTACAGAAGATCCCAAAGTTTAGGACCATCTTGTGTTAATGATGATGTAGATTAATTGAGTAAGAACTAATTCTATCATATATGTCAAATGTCCGTCAAACTCGCAAGATACATCGGTATACATCGGTTTATGAATATTATAAAAGCTCAAACTGAGAAACTCACCTTTGACGGCATCTGGAGTGTATGCTTTGCTAAATTTATCAACTAATAAATAATATAAAAGTTTTATTTTCTGGAGTGTATGCATGCCCACATGAAAATCTGGCTTATTGCCCTTTAAAATGGCATACAATGTAAATTGACTTACTGAGAATCCACAAAGATGTCATAAAATTGTACATACAATCACTATCAAACACTGAGATAATTCATGATGCAAGCAGTGTTTAGCATAACCAGATATCTTATATGAATCCAAAATTGCATAACTTGTAAATTAGTTGGACATAAGTGGTAAGGAAATGGCAAAAAGATGTCTAGGGAAAAATTGCTCATAAACATAAGTACATAAATATGTCCGTCTAGCACAATAAAGAATGTAACTGACCCAATTAGTCACTTTAAAGCAACCATAATCTAGGAAAACATTATATCCCCATAAATGCCTCACAAATAAACACTTCTCAAGTTTATGAATAAAAATTAAACATATAACCTTCATAGAGTTCATCCATAGATTGTTGGATACAGCCTATATTATGGAAAATTCTTTAAAGCATGTCATGTCGAGCTTGGTTCTTTTGCTTTGTGTCTACCTTTTTACACTCTTGAATTCAATTAAAAAGATGGATTACATTGATCTTACATTAGTGCTAATGTGCAATTGTAGATGTCTTATAGTTATGAAGAGCATTAATTTAATGACATCTGGACACATAAATTTTGCTATGAAGGGCATAAATCAAAATGTACTCTCTGGAGATGAAATCAAAATGCCCACTCTATAGATGAAAAAATGCTAGCCATGATAAAGTTTGAGTTTATTGAACCTGGCCACTAATCTCACAGTATCCATATCACAGTTAAAATAAAATCGATACATCAACAACAAATAATAACTTGATCCCCAAGTAGTTTTATGTTCTTTGGGAAATTTTCAAGTGGTTCGAAATCTACGTCGGACTTAATCCATATCATATGTAATTGGAAAAGCAACAACAAATCAAAATGCATCCCAATTTTATTCACGTCTACTAAAAAAATATGTTCTATGTTGGAATGTAGTCTGCAGAAAATAAAATCATTTCTGTTACCCAAAATAATACACATGCAAAATCTTATGTCATTTGTTTTGTGTACATGATTTATAAACCGCCAGATTTGTTAATCTGCACACAAATTTTGAAATTTAACAATTCTATGTCATTTGTGTGGCCATTCAAAACACACAAAATTGTTAAACTGCACACAAAACTACACACATTTAAAACACACAATTTAACAATTCAAATTAAAAGTCCTAACAAAATCCTACATAGTTTAAAATGCACATTTGTGTGTAGTTTAACGATTCTGCGTCATACCATTTAAAACACACAATAAAAATGAACACTATACATACAGAGAAGTGGTGTTCTCACCAATAAACTTTGTCCCAAAAGATAAACAAAACTTGGTCTTAAGAAATTAATGAGCATTTAGATGTGCACCATCATATTAAGCATATTTCAGGTAAACAATACAAAAGTGATATGCATATGTAATCTACATACAAAACTCATGTGTATATGCCAGCAGGCTTTCAGTACATCCATACCCACATGATAAAGAACAACACATCTTTTATCCGAAATTTTAAGGGTGTGTTTTATTATGTTTCTTCCACTCGGCTCAATTAGAGACCATATATTCTCTTATTTGTTCGCACTTCAGTCCAAAATTAGAGACCATACATGATAATTTTCCATATATTAGGTAATATCAGTCCAAAGTAATATCACCTCAGTCCATACATTCTAATTTTTGTAACATCACCTCAGAATACCATCCACGCGGATACAAAAATTACATTCTGAATGTATGGTATGCTTCAGGTTATTATCATCAGAATGTATCATTAAATTAGATTATTATCCTTCATTTAGATTATTATCCTTCAGGTTATTATCCATAGTTTATTATTTAGAAATCGTATCATTGTTTAGATTTTAGGGGTATACTTCAGAATGTATCGTATGCTTCACAGGATACATCTTCACCTCAGGATGTATTAAGAATGTATCGTATGCTTCAGATGATACATTCTTCACCTCAAAATGTATAATACATTTTTGACGGTACAACTCCCAATTTGGTATTCTCCAGACTTGTTTATAATTAAACTTTGTAGATATTGATGATTAATATCTCGAAAGATTTTAAAATCTGATAATGCACGAAACCAGGATTTTTTATGAAATATTCTAAATTTGCTAATGAATCCGCATTTGTGTATCATAGCTTGGGGATCTTGTATTTCGCTAAAATGAAATCAAGTGAAAATGCATGAGGTTCATAGTGGAGTATTAATGCATTATGTTACATCATACAGGTAGTTAGTGGAATATATATTGCCAGCAACTGTGGATATCACATGTTAGTGTCATACAATTTACATCCTTCTCAATTTTCATATTAAAGGACAGAATAATCCTAGCCTAAATTCATAACCAAACACCAAACCCCAAAACCAGGAATTCTGAGTGAAACTAACTATAGCAAAAAAGAGAGAATCTTGATGTGAAATTCGTGATGATATTGAAATCAACAATTCCCAAACATTACAAACCACACAGAAAAAAATAAGTAAAAAAGCAGAACATAATTTACCAAAAAAGGATTTTTTTTCCACTATCAATGACTTACGTGATCTCCAGCTTCCCATTTTTGGTGCTGACCACATTCAAAGAAGACGTTGTTACGCCTATTTGACCGAGACCCAAAAAGCACGAGCCCAGGAGCCCGACTACTGGTCAAGAGCCCATCTGCATCCTCAAAGCCCATTCGACAAAGGCCCTATAAGGGACCTTCTCGAATGTCGATCCGACCCGGACCCGATAAACCGCTGGTCACTCGACAACTCCTGCGAAAACCGCTCCCCCGAATGCGCGACCACTAAAGGGCGGTAATGGGGAGGTGCTGGATGGCGGAGAAAGCGGAGGCGAGGGGGCGGATTGATGGGGCACGATCGAGGGCGGGCGTGGGACGTGGGCCAGGGGCAGTCACGCTGGGAGCTCTGCAAAAGGGCTAGAGAGACAACGAAGAAAGGGACCGCATCTCAGGTAACAAAACCTAAGGTACTCCATCAACGACCTCGTTCCCCCAATTCATCTCCTTCCTCCCCCGCTCGCGCCGAGAGACGCCGTTACGATCTCCTCACGAGTCGGACCGTCTCCGCCGGGCCCCCCTTTCTCAGATCTCTATCTGACTTAGGCATCGGAGGGGATTTGGCCGGAACCAAGGTCCGGCCCCCTGACGAGTGTTCTTGCCTACGCAGGAGGACAGCTGATCAACGGGCCGAGGCTACCCCTCGCCCCTCTCCGACCACTCGATCAACTAGATAGTGAGGCTTCCCCTCACCGTCAGCCTGCCGAGGCCGAGCACGTCCTACCGAGGCCGAGCGTCTTAATCGGGCCCGAGACTCTCCCTCGCCACTCGTCGGTCGTGCATCTACCCGGGCGACTGAGGCTACCCCTCGCCCCCCTTCAGCCGAGGCCGAGCACGTCTGTCCGAGGCCGAGCGTCTCAACCAGGGCCGAGGCTTCCCCTCGCCCCTTCTGCACCGATTCGAAGCCCCCCGAGGGACCCAAAGCGGGCCCCTTGACCACGTTGACCGGGTTCTCCACGGTCAACGCTTTGTAATGAGAAAACACTCTGAAACAGACGTCGAGGTAGATCTGGATGAGATTGGGAGCTCGGGCTGGAATTTCATATCTACACAATTTACAGATCAAAAACAAAATTCAAATCTACATAATTTCAATCATCCCCATCTACAGAATTGCACATATGGGCAACATACCGCTGGCATATGCATGAAAAATACAACATCTCTTTCAACTACTAACATATTAAAGAAATGTTTAATTAACCTAGCAAGCAGAAATGTCATTGCTCTTTTCTTTCACAAAAGCATTTTACATTGGAAAAAAAGTAGAAAGTGAGAAAAAACAATCCACAGAGGAGAGAGCTTAGTAGACAAAGCAAACTTACAGAGAACATCCCCTTCTTTCACTCTGAGAAATATAAAACATTTTGGATAGTGGGCTCTGAGCATTGAGGGGGGGACTCTGATTAAAGCCTTGTGCCCATAAAGTAGTTGTAAAGAGGAATGTACGTTGGCTCTTGTCTTCATCACTTTAGACAGAATAAGGAGGAGACTCATGTGCATAAAGGGTCCAAATAAATACCAAAAATTGACACATGATGCAAGAGCTTAGAGTTTATTCCAAGTTCCAACATGAAAAATGAAAAAGAACGAATAAAAATACGTCAAGCAATTTTTCTCTAATAGCTTGAATATGTGCATGCTAAACTTTCTTGCTAAACATTATGTAAATTTATACGACATCCTAGCAGCAATATACGCAGTCCTGACACTTAGACATTTTTATGAGTTTACCTGATTTAATATGACACCACCTTATTGCCATTTAATATATGCACTCTGCAAGAGATCAGCACCATTGCTTCGAGCAATTTTCAGTGTAGATGCTATCAACATGAGGAAAGACCTCTGCTTCTTAGCCTGCAATGCTCCCCATCCTAAAAAGAAACACATCCAACATCAACACAATCAGATTACTCATAAACTCAACACAATCAGCAATTTTCATAAACGCATGTAATCTGCATCTTAGTATGTGTGGAGTGTCGATGTGTCATGTTGGGGGTAGCCGCGTCCGTGCAATTAAATTAGGGGCACCATGGACTGTTATATTTGCATATAGTTCCCCTGATATTTCGGTGATATGTAAAGGAAATGGAATGATCATATCTCTCACCTGCAAGTTGACATCCGGTCCTATCCGAAGGTATGGAGCACTCAAGACCTGAACATTATTCCATCGAGCTTATCAAGAAACCTTTACACATTTGATATGAGAATGAGGGGTGAAGAACAGATGTACCTGAAGCTGATATAGAGAAATTTGATATACCATGTTGCCTCTTGAAGGACTGAAGCTGTGTCCATCTGCAAAATCAATATGTTACACGTATTTTTTAGTTCATAAATCAAACACAGAAACTAAAGGTGGGTGCT
This sequence comes from Scilla litardierei, assembly GCA_030789695.1. Taxonomy (NCBI): domain Eukaryota; kingdom Viridiplantae; phylum Streptophyta; class Magnoliopsida; order Asparagales; family Asparagaceae; genus Scilla; species Scilla litardierei. Next base: position 270,177,162 of record CM061142.1, on the reverse strand, counting down.
AATGGTTTCTTATATTTTTTAGTTCATAAATCAAACACACAATACCTTTCCAAAAGGGGAGACCAACTGCTGCAAGGCTGACACTCTCTCCCCTATCTTGTGGGAAATATACCATCAACACCCTTACTTTCTTAACATAGAGAGAAACACAGAGAGAGCATGCTCCTGTTTTGAGTCTCTTAGAAGAACAACCTCGTCCTACTGCTTGAACATTTGTACGCATGAAGCATGATCATGATGTCATCTTCGCTTCTGATCACCCATCTCTGTCGTCGTCGTCATCTTCTCCTAATATTTTGACCCTTCCTTTCTGTCAACTGCTGTTGTTTGATGACAATAATGTAATGGCAAATGTCAAAAGTGAAAATGAAAGTGAAACGAAAAAGAAAGAAGCATCATTAGGACAATTGTGTGAAGAAGAGGTGTTCATAATCAGTAATGTATTCCATCCTGTGTTTCTTCGATATGTCCATAACTGTAACCACCATAACTGCAGCATGTATGCAAGTTTTTTAAAAAATTTAATAAATAGAGGAGCATGAAATTTCATTCCAGGGATTTAAAAAGGTATTTTTAGTTAAAACCTTATGAAATTCGATAACTGAGGGGAAAATCTCACCGTAAAATTCGATAATTGCAGCCTCATGGCAGCGGAATTTCAGCCATAGCAGCCTTATGGCGAAGCCCTAACTGCATCAGTTGGACACTGATCTCATGCGACTGAATCAAGGGCTGCCACTATGTTGGAGAGGGCACCGGAGGAGAGCGCGACGATGGCGAATCCCGAAGGAACCCGAACTCATGTCGAATCACTTCCGTTTCTTTTCATGGCGAGGTGAGCACGACGATGGAGAAGGCACCGGAGGGGGAGGAGGGGTAGAGTTGGTAGAGTTAGGGCACGGGCCTTTTGAATGCAGGAGGTCCTGCTACATTTTTGGTGGAGGGACGGGGGGAGAGAGGGGGGGAGAGAGAGAGAGAGAGAGAGAGAGAGAGAGAGAGAGAATGGGATGACAGCTTTTTTGGCACAGGGACGGAGGGGGGAGAGAGGGGGGAAGGAGGGACGGATGGAGGTCCTGCTGCGTTTCAACCATGTGTTTTCCCCCAAAGTATTGTTCTCCCCCCAAAGATTTGTTCAAATTTGAGTTTTCAAATTTTAAGTTTTCAAATTTTGAGGTTTCAAACGAAATTCCCCCTCCCCCCACATGCAAAAACTTGTCCTAGTCTGTTGGAAACAGCATCCTAACCTATGTTTGATGATAACAAACCCTACTGAACTGTTCTAATATGTTTGTTGAGTGTGTCACAGGTCCCTATAGTCATGATGCTCAGGTTACACATGTACGTACTCAAGTACGTAGAGATACAAGGATGAAACTTCATTTGGAATTACACAAGCTGATCAAACAATGGAGTATAGCTATGAAACTCTACTCTAGAGTTAATCATAGGCTATAAATAGCATGGGATTTTTCTCAGGATTTATGGAGATTGTTTGAAGTCCAAATACGAGGAAATACGAGAAAATACTGAGTATACAAAGAAGAAAATTTTTCTACAAGAGGTGAAATGAGGTGAAACAATTCTCACATGTCAATATGAAGCTATGGGATTTTTGAGAATTATTTCAGAATTTTTGGGATTTATTTGATGCTTAAAAACGCAAGAATACAGTGAAAATACTCAGCAAATACGGCATACGGTACTGTGCATATATACGCTTCATCGCTGAATTAAATCCAAGTCGACGTGGCATCATCCTGGTCGTTCATTTCACATCTGACGGTCGGTCGAAGCGGAGCGACGTGGCCGCTTGTCCGCCGCCCGATCTCGATCCGACGGTCACCTACCGAGCGGATAAGTCGCAAATGGCGGGCGCAGCTGTCGACATCCACGAGCGACGTGGCTGCATCTACGCCGTCCACGCGGAGATCCAACGGCTGCCGACAAAGCGGGTCCGGGTCAGCGGAGGCGGGCGACGACGCGCGAATTTTGACCACCACGTGGCGGCTCCTCAGCGAATCCCGCTCGATCCAACGGCTGATATCGCTGCCGACAGCGGATTTTAAACCCGACCCGTTAAGCCTGTTTTAAACGTGATTTTCGTGGGTGCGGATCCCTTGGAACAGTGACGTAAACCCGTTAACTCAATTCTATAAATACCAATGTACATCTCTTCACATTTTCATCAATAACTTGAGTTCTAGAGATCCAAATTGAGCACCGTTTGCGGCGTTGCGACCGTGACTTCATCCCCGACGCAGTGATAGCAAGTTGAGCAGCTAGTTCCTCCTGTGCAGAAAATGAGATCACTTTGAGTGAGGAACTTCTACCGACTACTTCCACGGGGACAGCGACTACTTCTTCTACAGACATCCGATCATCATTCCGTAAGAAGCGTTGCGAAGCTACTGATGTGCTGAAAGACGACAACCAGAGAGATCTTCACAAATGAGCTTTCTAAACTCTTGATCTTATTTATTTGTGAAGTTATTAATGTTTTGATCAGCATTTCTGTAATATAATTTCTTCCGTTATTTGGGATTCTGGGAACCAAACTTGTTGGGGCAAGTTGGGTTGGGGAGTGATACTTGTATGTTTCTTTTTGGCTTTGGTGAGCTTGAGTTGGTCTGACAGGTTGGTGTTGGTGCACCAATCTAAGGGAGATTGTAACTTCTTAAAGAAACAGTATAAGTGATTGCTCATTGGGGTGGACGTAGGTCATGGGGACCGAACCACGTTAAATTCTGTGTCTTCTGTGAATGCTTTGATTGTCTGATTCCTAAACTGCATGCTGTAAACTAGGCTTAATTTTTATCTTGCGATAATTTGGTCAAAGACCTATTCACCCCCCCCCCCCCCCCCGCTAGGCCTTATTTAGATCCTACAAGTGGTATCAGAGCTCCAGGCCTGGCCATTTGAGTCTAGTTCATAATGAATACATATGATTCAGCATTTGCTGAAGGACAGTCTATAGTTAGACCACCCAAATTTAATGGGACTGATTTTGCTTACTGGAAAGCTAGGATGAAAATTTTCCTAGTCTCTTCAAATCTTGAAATTTGGAAAATTGTTGCTAAAGGCTATCACCCACCTACAATCAAAATTGAAGATATTGAAGTACCAAAACCAGAAGATAAATGGGATGATAACGATAACAAACGTTATGCTCTAAATGGTAAAGCTATGAATGCAATTATCTGTGCACTTGACAGAACTGAGTTTAACCGTAAATCTCATTGTCTTACTGCGCAGGAAATCTGGAACACTCTCGAAGTCACTCACGAAGGAACCTCTCAGGTGAAGGAGTCCAGATTAGCGCTGCTGAGCTCAGAGTACGATGGTTTCCACATGCTACCAGGAGCATCCATCAAGGACATGTACACTCGCTTCACCGACATCGTATACAACTCAAAAGCCTTGGGAAAGTCTTACGACAGCATCGACCTCATTCGGAAAATCCTAAGAGCGCTTCCTAGTTCCTTCCGACCTAAAGTGACGGCCATCCAAGAAGCTAGAGATCTCACTAAGCTGAAGCTGGATGATCTGATTGGGAATCTGTTATCCCATGAGCTGGAACTCAAAACCGTCGAGACAAGAGAAAAAGGTGAGGCTAAACCTTTAAAGACCATCGCTCTCAAAGCCGAAGAAAGTGACAAAGAAGATCTCGACGAGGAACATGCACTGATGGTCAGAGGATTCCGACGCTTCATCAGAACTCCTGCCGGAAAATCTGAAATGGCAAAAAGGTTCAATCGTTTTAATAAGTTTAATCCTTTGAATTCCTCGTCTGAACAGAATACTACTAAAAGTGTTCAATGTTTCAACTGCAAGAAATTTGGACATTTCATGAAAAACTGTCCAACAAAGAACGCGTCATCCGAAGCCAAAGGGAAATCATTTGCGGTAACATGGGATGATGACGATGAAGACGAACCACAAGACGAAGTAGCACAATCATCACTTTGCCTAATAGGTGAAAGCGACACGAACAAGGTAAGAGATGAATTTTCTTTACCAGAATTAATGAACATTTGTGAAAACATGAATTCAGAAATTACTTCTCTTGAATCCTCTATAGAAAATTATAAAGAAATGAATTTCCAACTACAGCAAGAAAATTATAATGTTTTGCAAAATGAAATAAAATTGAAAAATGAAATTGCATCGCTCAAAATTACCATTGAAAAACTCAAAGGAAAATCTAGTATTACTGAAGCTATACCTTGTCAGACTTGTGCTTCATTAAAGCTAGAAATTAAGAATGGTAATGAAAAGATTGCTGGCCTAAATAAAAGAATAGAAACTCTCGCTAAAAATGAAGATAATGTTAGAAAGAGTTTTATAAATAAAAGTGTCATGCTAGTAAATGAAAACATCTTTTTGAAATCCAAAGTCTCTGATTTAGAACTGAGTATCAGAAAATTTGGTGTAGGAAGGAAATCACTAGACATCATTCTTGGATACCAGTCAATCAAAAACGATAAACAAGGACTAGGATTTGGAAATGTTTATAATGAAAACATGATAAAGAAAAATCATTACATCAAGAAAAAGAAACGAAACGCCAAATGTTATACATGTGGTTCTTTTGAGCATTTATATAGAAATTGTCGTTATAAGAACCAAAACATGAAGTTCAAACAAGTATGGGTTCCGAAAGGTACTATGACTAACCATTGTGGACCTATTTGGCTACCCAGGTCACACATACCTTGTTCTTCTTATGTGTAGGGACTCAGCGTGGCTAAGGAACAACTGGTTGAGTGGTATTTGGATTCAGGCTGCTCAAGACACATGACAGGGAACATCGACAAGTTCCTTAGCCTCGTGAAGCAAGAAGGAGGAAGTGTTACATTAGGGGACAACGGCAAGTGCAAGGTAATGGGTAAAGGTATTGTTGGCAACAATACTTTTAAAATTTCTGACGTCCTCTGGGTTGAAAATCTCAAACACAACCTCATCTCCATAAGCCAACTCTGTGACAAAGGTATGAAAGTACTTTTTGATGAGAAAATTTGTAAAATTTATGACTCGATCACAGGTAATACCCTCTTCATAGCCAATAGGAAAAATAATGTTTATACAATAATAATTGAAGAAATGACAATTGCTAAATGTTTGATTGGCAGGGAGGAGGAGGCTATACTATGGCACCGGAGACTATCACATGCCAGCATGAAGTTGCTACATAAGCTGGAGAATAAAAACCTGGTCCGAGGCATGCCACATCAACAGTACGAAAATGGTAAGTTGTGTGTTGCATGCACAAAAGGTAAGCAAACTAGATCCACTTTTACGGGAATTCGGGAAGTTACCACTTCACGAGTCCTAGAATTGATTCATATGGATTTGTTTGGGCCTACCGATGTTGCTAGCCTCAATGGAAAGAGATTTTGTTTTGTTTTGATCGATGATTTTTCTAGATATACATGGGTTTACTTCTTAGCCAAGAAATCGGATTCCTTTAAAAATTTCCAAAATTTTTGTAATCAAGTTTCAAATGAGAAAAATCTTTCAATTATGAAAATTAGAAGTGATCACGGTGGTGAATTTGAAAACTCTGTTTTTGAAAACTTCTGTTTGGAAAAAGGGATCTTACATGAATTTTCTTCTCCTAGAACACCTCAACAAAACGGAGTGGTCGAAAGAAAGAATCGAACTTTAAAAGAGATGGCAAGAAGCATGCTTAATGATTATTCTCTTCCTATGTATTTTTGGGCCGAAGCAGTGAATACAGCCTGCTATGTTTGCAACAGGGTTATGCTTAGACCTTTAATGAACAAAACATCCTATGAACTGTGGCATGGCAAGACTCCTAACATTTCATATTTCAGAGTATTTGGATGCAGGTGTTTCATTTTAAACACAGGAGATCAGCTGGGAACATATGAATCCAAATCAGACGAAGGAGTGTTCGTAGGATATTCATCAAGGAGCAAAGCATACAGGATCTACAATAAACGAACCTTAACTGTTGTTGAGTCAATTAATGTGAAATTTGATGAAGCTGAAATAGATCCTTTAAATTGCAGGGAAACTGAAGCTGGAGATGCAGATAGGGAAACTACAGAGCCTGAAAACATAGCTGAACCATCTGAAGGCCAAAAGGAAGCTGAACCAGAAGTACCACAAGGAAATAGACTGGAAAGAGGAGAGCTTAGGTTCAATCCACATCATCCACCTGAGCTGATCATGGGGACTCCTACGGAAGGTATACGCACTCGATCCACTTTCAATAACTTGTGTGCCTTATGCATTCATGGTGACCTCATTTCTGAAATTGAACCTAAGAACGTTGAAATTGCTTTAACTGATGAAAGTTGGGTTTTGGCCATGCATGATGAGATTAATCAGTTTGATAGAAATAATGTTTGGACATTAGTGCCCCGACCTGATAATTACCCAATTGTTGGCACTAAATGGATTTTCAAAAACAAACTTGATGAATCTGGAAATGTAATCAGAAATAAGGCAAGATTAGTGGCCAAAGGATATAACCAGATTGAGGGAATTGATTGTGATGAAACTTTTGCACCCGTTGCTAGATTAGAAGCCATTAGAATATTGCTGGCTTTTTCAAGTTTTAAAGGTTTTAAATTGAAGCAAATGGATGTGAAAAGTGCATTTTTAAATGGTTATTTGAAAGAAGATGTTTTTGTTGAACAACCCCCTGGTTTTGAAAGTCATAGTTTTTCAAATCACGTTTACAAGTTGCAAAAGGCTTTGTATGGTCTGAAGCAAGCTCCCAGAGCTTGGTACGACCGTCTCAGTTCATATCTTTTGGAAAATAACTTTAAAAAGGGTAGTGCAGACAACACTTTGTTTATCTTGCATGAACAGGATCATTTTCTTATTGTTCAGATTTATGTGGACGATATTATTTACGGTGCTACTAATGATCTTTTATGCCAAAAGTTTGAAAAGGTTATGCAGGATCAATTTAAGATGAGTCTGGTCGGAGAGTTGAAATATTTTTTGGGCTTTCAAGTAAGACAAACTGGAGATGGCATATATGTTTCACAAACCAAGTACATAAAAGAACTGTTGAAGAAATTTGGGATGGAAAATGCAAAGCCAATGCGAACTCCAATGAGTCCGACGACGAAGCTTGAAAAGGATGACAAAGGTATAAATGTGGACCAAAAGCTTTATCGAGGTATGATTGGGTCCTTACTCTATTTAACTGCATCTAGACCAGACATCATGTTTTCTATCTGTTTGTGTGCACGATTTCAAGCCTGTCCAAAAGAATCACATTTGATAGCCATTAAGAGGATTTTTCGATATCTTATTCACACTCCTACACTTGAACTATGGTATCCCTCTTGTGGTAATCTTAATTTGGTTGGCTATGCTGATGCTGATTATGCTGGTAGTATGATTGATAGAAAGAGCACTAGTGGAACATGTTTTATGCTAGGACATTCATTGGTTTCTTGGTCTAGTCGTAAGCAGAACAGTGTTGCTTTGTCCACTACTGAAGCTGAGTATATTGCCCTTGGCAGTTGCTGTGCCCAAGTACTTTGGATGATGCAAACCCTGTCTGACTACGGATTGGATCTTAGAAAAGTTCCATTACGATGTGATAGTAAGAGTGCTATAGATCTTTCTAACAATCCTGTTCATCACTCTCGGACAAAACACATAGATGTAAGACATCATTTTCTTAGGGATCATTTGGCAAAAGAGGATGTATCCATTGAATATATTTCTACTGATTCTCAGTTGGCAGATATCTTTACAAAACCTTTGTCAGAAGATCGTTTTTGTCGTCTACGTCTAGAACTGGGCATTATTGATTATATTTAGAGTGAAAATATTATTTGGTGTGCTTTTATTGTTTTTGTGTGGTGTGCTACAAAAAGAAAAATAAAAAGAAAAATGAAAAAAAATGAAAATGAAAAATATAAACAGAAAGGGAAAGTGAATTGTCTATCTCCTCCTTTTGCATTTTTTCATCAGAAACAGCTTTAAATGCAAAACATATGTCTTATGGATTTTGAATATTATATTCTTAACAATGCTTGCATTCAAAGACTACATGCTTAATTAGGTCATATTCATTAATGAGTAACTAACGTTTTTCATCATCCAATCACACTTACACAGATCAATATGTTTTTTGATATGGATTTGAAATATTGAATAAGAAAAGTGGTTGTTGGTGGACTAATTTATGTTTTAATGGGATATGATGTTTCAAGGCATAGGTAAAAAGAAAAGCTCTCATCAAAATATACGTGTATAAAAAGAATAGCAAGACGAGTGTCTTCAAAATATATACACAGAGCTTCGTATGAAAAATGGATACGATCCATGTCCTTGATACTACCCTTGGACATCCAACTTATGCTATAAATGTCATTTTTTAGCGTTGGTGTTAAGTCCGTCAAGCACTGCCATTTCACATTTAAAAATCCTTCTCGGTCATGTTTGGAATTGGTAACTTGAACTCATATTTCATGAGAAGGGGAAACTCAATCTTTCATGTTCATATATTCAGTGGAAAAGATGGTTATGACAGGATGTATTCCTTATTACCTCTCCATATGTACTAAACATTTGATCATCACACTTGAGCACGGAGATGAATTATGGTAGTTATGACTTAGTGATTATTGCTTATTTATTCATTGTGGTCAAACGATGTATTGCCTTTTGTTTTGGTTTATAATGTTCAATTTTCCATTCCTCATATGTTATTTCATACATTTTTTGATGAAAACAAAGGGGGAGAGAAATATTAAGATTGAGCATGTCAGAGATAGGGGGAGCATGTCAATAGGGGGAGCATGTCAATAGGGGGAGCATATCATTTTGCCATTCATGCTCATATTCATGCTTCACACACTCACACACTTCACACATTTTTGATGTAATCTTAATGTCTGGTTTGTTCTCATCAAAAGGGGGAGATTGTTGGAAACAGCATCCTAACCTATGTTTGATGATAACAAACCCTATTGAACTGTTCTAATATGTTTGTTGAGTGTGTCACAGGTCCCTATAGTCATGATTGCGCAGGTTACACATGTACGTACTCAAGTACGTAGAGATACAAGGATGAAACTTCATTTGGAATTACACAAGCTGATCAAACAATGGAGTATAGCTATGAAACTCTACTCTAGAGTTAATCATAGGCTATAAATAGCATGGGATTTTTCTCAGGATTTATGGAGATTGTTTGAAGTCCAAATACGGGGAAATACGAGAAAATACTGAGTATACAAAGAAGAAAATTTTTCTACAAGAGGTGAAATGAGGTGAAACAATTCTCACATGTCAATATGAAGCTATGGGATTTTTGAGAATTATTTCAGAATTTTTGGGATTTATTTGATGCTTAAATATGCAAGAATACAGTGAAAATACTCAGCAAATACGGCATACGGTACTGTGCATATATACGCTTCATCGCTGAATTAAATCCAAGTCGACGTGGCATCATCCTGGCCGTTCATTTCACATCTGACGGTCGGTCGAGGCGGGGCGACGTGGCCGCTTGTCCGACGCCCGATCTCGATCCGACGGTCACCTACCGAGCGGATAAGTCGCAAATGGCGGGCGCAGCTGTCGACATCCACGAGCAACTTGGCTGCATCTCCGCCGTCCACGCGGAGATCCAACGGCTGCCGACAAAGCGGGTCCGGGTCAGCGGAGGCGGGCGACGACGCGCGAATTTTGACCGCCACGTGGCGGCTCCTCAGCGAATCCCGCTCGATCCAACGGCTGATATCGCTGCCGACAGCGGATTTTAAACCCGACCCGTTAAGCCTGTTTTAAACGTGATTTTCGTGGGTGCGGATCCCTTGGAACAGTGACGTAAACCCGTTAACTCAATTCTATAAATACCAATGTACATCTCTTCACATTTTCATCAATAACTTGAGTTCTAGAGATCCAAATTGAGCACCGTTTGCGGCGTTGCGACCGTGACTTCATCCCTGACGCAGTGATAGCAAGTTGAGCAGCTAGTTCCTCCTGTGCAGAAAATGAGATCACTTTGAGTGAGGAACTTCTACCGACTACTTCCACGGGGACAGCGACTACTTCTTCTACAGACATCCGATCATCATTCCGTAAGAAGCGTTGCGAAGCTACTGATGTGCTGAAAGACGACAACCAGAGAGATCTTCACAAATGAGCTTTCTAAACTCTTGATCTTATTTATTTGTGAAGTTATTAATGTTTTGATCAGCATTTCTGTAATATAATTTCTTCCGTTATTTGGGATTCTGGGAACCAAACTTGTTGGGGCAAGTTGGGTTGGGGAGTGATACTTGTATGTTTCTTTTTGGCTTTGGTGAGCTTGAGTTGGTCTGACAGGTTGGTGTTGGTGCACCAATCTAAGGGAGATTGTAACTTCTTAAAGAAACAGTATAAGTGATTGCTCATTGGGGTGGACGTAGGTCATGGGGACCGAACCACGTTAAATTCTGTGTCTTCTGTGAATGCTTTGATTGTTTGATTCCTAAACTGCATGCTGTAAACTAGGCTTAATTTTTATCTTGCGATAATTTGGTCAAAGGCCTATTCACCCCCCTCTAGGCCTTATTTAGATCCTACATAGTCACCATCTTGTGTTTGTCCCAGTCAGCAATTCTTTGGCCACGTAGGACAAACCCCTGCCACGTAGGACAAAATTCAAAAAAGGTCATCTTTTATAGAATAGATATATATATATATATATATCTATCTATCTATCTATCTATCTATCTATCTATCTATCTATATCTATATCTATATATCTATCTATCTATCTATCACTACAAAACACAGGGTAGTTTCTAGCGGTTTAGTTTGTGGTGGTTTGAAAAACCGCCACAAATCCTTCTATTTGTGGTGGTTACGACCCGCCGGTGCCCAATGAAAATTCTACGACGGTTTTACACCTCCACAGTATTAAAAAAATAAATAAACACAAAGGCGGGAACAAAAAGCGGGAAGGGAAAAAGAAATTTTTGTTCCACGCGCATTTGATATCGATTGTATATCTGTGTATAGCGTTACGAACCGCTACAAAAGGCGGCTTGTAAACCGCAAAACACTATCTCCTTAAACCACGAAAACCCTAACCCGCGAAAACAATATCGTTTTCGTTGAACGAACGCCGTCGAGTGCATTTGATTCATCTGCTCAATAGGGTTCTTGTGGAGAAGATAGCGCGATCGTCATCGAGAGATCGCCATCGAGTGCGAGCGCCACCGAGTGATCCTTATACCATAACTCAAGCGATCGCCGTCGAGTGATCCTTATACCCAAACTCGAGCGATCGCCATCGTTTGATTCATCTGCTCAATAGAGTTCTTGTGGAGAAGATCGTGCCCCCTTCGAAGACCAACGCTGGGATCTTGCTCCCTGAGAAAACCAACAAGGTGCAATTAGCTTTTCCCCCTTTAAAGGAATTTTTGCATCTTACTATATTCTCAGTAGATTTGCCATTTTTATGATGGGGTTTGCTCCAAACTTGAAATCATGACATGGGTCATTCACCAATTTTTATTTTGTTATCTGTGATTTTTAAAAATAAAATGTCTCCTAAATGGTCTATCCTAAATCTATAAGCGTAAGGGCAAAAACAAGCAAGATTTAATTTTTTAAGTAGATGAATAAAGTATATGTCCAAAACATACATTTTTATATGTATGGTACACTCATCTTGTTGAGGATCTACTGAAACTTATGCGTTGACGCCTTAAAATTTCTATGAGAAGGGCTGTATTAACATTTTTCAAAGATGTATATCCAATTCATTGTAGTCTGTGAATTAGAAACAACGTGAGGATCGGTCAATGAAAATTTTAGTATGTTGGCCTGGAAGTCTTTGTGCATCTGCGAATGATTGTGTGTTTTGTGGTACATTATAGGATTACTTCTGGGCCTTGTATGTTTCCTTTGATATTTGATGATATTTGAAATACCTAAAATTTAACTTTATATTTGTTGGTTCATGTTATCATAATACCATTGTGTCTATATTCCAGGGACTTTTCTGTTTCGTTGCTTATTGATGATACTTGAATACACACGTTCTATTTGTTAAGATTTCCATGTGTTTAGGTGCTAATTCCTTAATCGTTTTTAATACTTGTTGGACCTTATTTATTATGTGAATTAACCTTATCCATGGGTGTTTTATAAGATATATTCATGTGTTTATATGAATAGTGAGGTTATACTATCGCAGTAACATTGTTTTCTGGATTTCCCTTCATATTTTTTCTGGTCTATATCATGCAACTTGAGGTTTGTAGACATGTTAAGAAAAATCTTTTTAAACTTTCCGAATTGACAATACCACAACTATTAAGAGGAGAATGCTTTGGGGGGCTTGGCATTCTTCATTGTTTCTATTTGTAGGGCATTTGCTTCTTTTATATTGTCGTCTCAGTTGCATTTATTCTTAAGTTAATCCATGCAATGGATTGTTTAGTTAATAAATTCACTACAAAACACAGGGCTGTTTCTAGCGGTTTTGTTTGTCGCGGTTTGGAAAACTGCGACAAATCCTTCTATTTAACTTGCTTTGTATCATTGCATTATATATGCCTAAATTTTTGTTTAACTTGCTTTCTAGTTAGAAAATTGACTCGATCAAATTGTTCAATAAAATTATATACGAATCTTTGCACCTTCTAGGAGATTGGAACAAAAAATAATTGTGCAGAGTAGCATGTTCAATAAAGTTGGCCGAGTAGCATGTTCCAACATTAGTATTCCACTCACTGATTATTAACATTTAGGATATCTCTCTTTACAGAGTTCAAAAATCTTATCAATTAAATTGAATAATTTGTTATTTTTCGAACATAATTCATGTCAGTCATGAAACCACCATCATGTGAAAGAAAATTATGAAGTCTTTATTTTTAACATGTTATTTGGTTTTTTTTCTTTTGAAAAATAGATGTATTGTCTTCTTTATTCATAAGATATAGTGTGCTAAAATTAAAACTTAACTTGGTTGTTTATGCATTTTTTAAGTGATAATGCAAAATAATATTTCATAACATCACTTAATTTCATAGTCGTGCATTATACACCAATCTTCATGTTCATATACTTTAAAAAAATTGGACTCTCACACATAACTATATAAGAATATACATTTGGTAAAATTGGCTAAGACAATGATATTCATATGAATGTTCCTAAAAGCTTTTGGAGTGATATTTATCTCACAGCTTGTTATTTGATAAATTGTATGCATCCATCTATGCATGATGGTTGTATCCCCTATTATCTATTTCATCCATCAATATTGTTTTTGTTTTTGTTGAGAAAAAAGATTTTTGTTAACCTTATAACACTAATTAGTTTTTTTGTATGAAGGATGGATAAGTCTTGGATTAAACAACCAAAAAGTTCTCATGAATACGTGGCAGGAGTGAATGCATTCTTAGATTTTGCTTTTAAGCGCAAGGCTATCCGTGGTAAAATTTTGTGCCCTTGTGAACGTTGCAAATTTTTAAAGTCTGGCACACTGGACGAATGTTTCGAACATTTACTCTTCACACATTTTCCAAGAAATTACACCTTTTGGGAATCACATGGAGAGGTGGTTACATCTAGTAATTTCGAACTAGTGGCTACATGATCGCATCTTAGAAGGGATCCAGATCCCCAACTTGGAGATACTGTACGGGAAATGGTTTACGATGCATTTACCTGGGGATTGAATGGTCAAGAGACGACTGAATCGGGTGTTAATGGAGAGGTAGGGATGTCAAACACGAATAGAGAATCCAGTGGTGGTAATGCCAAAGAGTTTTATGACTTGCTGAAAGATAATGAACAACCATTATACGATGGATGCACCAAGTTCTCGAAACTCTCATTTCTAATCAAGTTATACACATTAAGTGTTTGTGTGGTGTTAGTGATAAGGCTATGGATATGATTTTTAAATTGTTGCATGATGCGTTTCCATATGCAAATATCCCTCCATCTAATTACGATGCTAAGAAGATCATTAACAAACTTGGTCTTAAGTATGAAAAAATTCACGCGTGTCCTAATGATTGCATGCTCTATTGGGGGCCAGATGCGGATAGAGAACAGTGCAAATAATGTGAGCTGTCTAGGTGGAAGAAAAAATCGAAGAAGACGAAACAACCCGCAAAGGTATTACGTTACTTTCCCCTGAAATCTAGATTACAAAGATTGTTTATGTCTTCTAAAACTGCTGAGAGTATGAGGTGGCACTCAAGTGAACCTAAGGTTGATGATATGATGAGACACCCAAGGGATTCTGAAGCTTGGAAACATTTTGATTCCATGCATACTGAATTTTCTTCTGAGGAACGTAATGTTCGACTTGCATTAGCTTCTGACGGTGTCAATCCCTTCGGGAATTTAAGCACAAGTTATAGTATTTGGCCAGTTTTGTTGATCCCATACAATAGTCCTCCATGGATGTGTATGAGATCGACTGAATTCATTGTTTCTATGTTGATTCCTGGGAAGAAAATGCCGGGAAACAATATTGATATCTATTTGCAACCTCTAATTGCAGAGTTGAAAGAATTGTGGGAAAAAGGGGTGGAGACATATGATGCGTCTAGAAAAGAGGTGTTTGTGATGAAGGCAGCTCTGTTGTGGACTATTAGTGACTTCCCAGGGCTTGGAAATCTTTCGGGTTGGAATACACATACTGGTTATGCTTGTCCCTCATGTAATTTTGATCAAATTCCTCTCATTTGGGTTGTAGTAGGAAGTGGTGTTTCATGGGCCATCGTCGATTTTTACGGCAAGGCCACAAGTTTCGGTTGAATCGTCTTCGTTTTGATGGACGTATGGAAGATAGGGACCCGCCTAAATTGTTATCTGGGTCAGAGATTTTGAATCAAATGGAGAATATAGAGTTTTTCTTTGGAAAACGTTCTTCAACAACTAGTAGTACTACTGAAAGCAAAACGCGGAAGAGAGCAAATGTTGATCAATTTGCAAAGCAATGGAAAAATAGAAGTATATTTTTCCAACTTCCATATTGGGAGTCTAATTTATTACGTCACAATCTTGATGTGATGCATATAGAGAAGAATGTGTGTGATAATGTGTTGTTTACATTGATAAATGACAGAGACAAAAGGAAAGATCATTTAGAGGCTTGAAAAGACTTGCAAAAATTGGGTATTAAAAAGGAACTCTGGCCAAAGGAGGATGGAAAATCTTGTCCAGCAGCGTTGTTCACAATGAAAAGGTAAGAAATTGACACATTACTTGAAACTTTGAAATGTGTCATTGTGCCAGATGGTTACTCAAGTGATTTTACTAGATGCATAGACATTGTGCATCGTAGAGTATTTGGATTGAAGAGCCATGATTCACACATTCTTATGCAGGAGTTGTTGCCTTTGGCTATTAGGAACATTTTACCTCGTGCGGTGTCTTCTGTGTTGGTCGAATTAGGGACCTTCTTCAAGCGATTATGTTCTAAGGTTGTCAATCCTGCTGAATTGAGCAAACATCAAGAACGGATTGCACTTACCTTGTGCCATATGGAGATGTTGTTTCCACCGTCATTCTTCACTGTAATGGTGCATCTAACAATTCATTTGCTTGATGAAGTTAGACTTGGTGGGCCTGTACATTATCGATGGATGTATCCTATAGAAAGGTATGTTTCATATTCAAACCGTTGATTTTTTTGGTTTAATTAATTGTTCAAACACTTATCCATTAATGTGAATGCAGGTTTTTAGGAAAACTGAAACATTTTGTTCGGAATAGAGCCCAACCAGAAGACTCGATTGCTGAGGGGTGGCTATCTGAAGAATGTATGACCTTTTGTTCGAGGTACTTGGAGGATGACATTGAAACTAGATTCAATCGCACAGAGCGCGTGGATGATGACCCTTTGCTGTTTGAAGTAAGTTCAACCATGTTTCCTCCGGTGGGTAAACCAGTTGGAGACGGTACAGTTGTTAGATTAAGTGACATAGAAATCATGCAAGCACATCGCCACATATTGATTAATTGCCCTCAAGTATAAGATTTTATTAGGTAAGTAGGTCTTTATATATTTTAATTTTATTAGATTAGATTGTGAGAAATCATATTGATGTTTTTTATCTCTGAATGTATAGTCGGTTTCGACGCATCACGATGACGAAAATGAGGAATCGTAGAAGGAATGTGAGTTCCAATGAAATAGAAAAGGAAGTCCATGGCAAAGTTGTCCAGGAATTTAAGATCCATGTGAGTGCAACTTTTTTGTCTCATTTGAGTTTATCATCGAAATTTTTTGCAAGCTATTAATGTTGTCTGTAATGTGTTCATAGATTAACGATAATCCCAGAGATCAAACTTCAAAGGAAATTGTTGCACTTGCGCAAGGGCCATTGAGACAAGCAAGGAAATTTACTGCTTATAATGTGAATGGGTTCAAGTTTCGAACCATTGAGCGAGAGAAAAACTTGAAAACTCAAAATAGTGGTGTGTTTTGTAACTTTGGAATTAAGAGCTATGCAAGCACACGTGACAATAGACCAAGAGAGGGTGCAATACCATATTATGGTAAACTGGTTGATATTATCGAGCTTAATTACCATGATGTTTTTCATGTAACTGTATTTAAGTGTGCATGGGCCAATACCATGAACCAAAGGTTTATTAGAGTAGATGATTTTGGGTTCACATCAGTGAACTTCTCTCACTTGATTCATTCTGGTGAGCACGAGGATGATGAACCATTCATTCAAGCTGCTGAGGCTCAATTGGTATTTTATGTGGAGGATAAAGCAGATAAGGGGTGGAGTATTCCTATCCATGTAAAACCAAGAGACTTATATGATATGGGTGAAGAGGATGCAAGCTTGCCTTATGATAACGAGATTAATCAAGCTCAAATTTCAGATGTGGTATTTCCAGATGATGATTCACTGTTTTTTGCGAGGGCCGATGTTACTGCAGAGTTTGAGTAGGGTTGATGTTATTTGTATGTATGTCTTTGCATTAATTTTTTTTGTTACATCTCCGTATCTACAATATCTGATGTTATAAACACATCCTGCAATATTTCATCAATGACATATCATTACATGTATTTTTTTCCATTGGATTCTATGTTAAAGATGGCTATGGATTCTATGTTAAAGAGGGCTATGGTTGTCATGCGAGCATGTCCAAAATATAATCACATCTGTATAACCAACCATCAATTGATATGTATTATGGATAAATTTCTCATGATGCAGGTTGCGGATTTACGCCTTTTTTCTGCAGTCATTTGCATATTTATCATATTTACTTGCAGTTACATATGGCATCAGAGGGTGAGGGTAGCAGTGTAAGACGCCAGCGCAAGAAAGGAGCATCGTCAATATACAAGTCCACTGGGATTTGTGAGCTGATAGGTTGGTTTAAATTCAAGTCATGATTATAAAAGATCTTCATCTTGAATATAATTTAATGATCTTAATTATGCAGATGTTTCAGATCCTGCAAACCCCCAAAAGTGTGGGATAATGATTTTGAAAAATGCTAAAGACATTCATGATAAGGTTGCCTTCCAGAAGAGAGTAATACTCACATTTAAACCAAGGGGTCCTGGCATTGTAGGAGAGGCTGTTAAGCCACTCAACTCTATTTTAAAGGAGGTGATATTGGATAATGAAAAATATCCTGTGGGCGTAAAGGATTGGAAGTCAATACCAATGGAGATCAAGGATAATGCGATCCTAACTCAAGTTCTGGTATGATTACTTTCACCAAAATATTATAATACATTTATTTTTTTATTCAATTTTCAATCTTACCCTCAACCTAACTTATTGATTTTCATTTATTTGCAGACTAAGTTTTACATTGAACCACGTGAGTGCGAAGAAGTTACTTGCCACGAAATAAAGAAAGCAATGGGCTGTCAATGGAAAACTAGAAGGAACAACTTATGGAACAAATATTACGATGAAACGAAAAGTCAGAAAGATAATGAGGAAACACCACCTGAACGCATTACTAAAGATGATTGGGCATCTTTCATTGCTCTAAGATTTTCTGAAAAGTGGTTGGTAAGTTTATAAATTGTTAAACATTAAGTAATATATTTCATTTTATATTTTCCAAGATTTTAACATTGTGTCAAATCTTTACCTTTATTGAAGTACAATCGTGAGAGGAACAGGGAGAATGCTCTTAAGCAAGACTGTCATCCAACTACCGGGTCACGTCCATTGGCTCAACTTTATAGTTTAATGGTAACAAAAACTTATCATAGAATTAATTAAGATTAATATATTTTGTTTTTCGATTCCATGTATTTTTAGATATTGCTCTAATTAGTGAAATGGATACATTAGGCTGCAGAAACAGGAGCGGACCCCACCCGAACAGATATGGTGTTGTTGACGCGTTCCAGAGATGATGGGTCTTATCCAAACGAATCTACGAGGGAGATCATTGTAAGTATAAATATGTCCTTTTTGTTATATATTCATAGATAATTGTTTGGTGTATCGAATTGATCGTGGAGATCATTGTAAGTATAAATATGTCCCTTTTGTTATATATTCATAGATAATTGTTTGGTGTATCGAATTGATCGTGGAGATCATTTTAAGTATAAATTTGTCCTTTTTGTTATAAATTTCATAGATAAATATGCTCTACAAAGACTAGCCATTGCAAGATATACAGATTTCTACCATGTTGGCATTGCTGGCAAGGACCTCTTTGTCACAGGATTTTGAGTTGTGCAATCTCTCCAATGGAAAATACATGTCCCTTCCATTACCAAGATCTCAGTAAAGCATAATGTTCTGATTCTCTCTCGTTTGGTACTTGTCTTATCCTCTATAAGAAATTATAGAAAAGCCAAATCTGGTGAGGTGTATGGACTCGTTAATAGGCTCTGAATGAGAAATCCTTGGTATAGTCTTATGGCCAAACTTAGTTAACACATCTCCAATAATCACCTTACTTGACATGGGACTAAATAACATATAACATCTCATAAATTCACACAAGTCACTTTCCCACATTCAAGTTGATGCAAGACATGTTCTAATAAACTCTACTAGGAGTGCTAGGCCCCACCAAAGGAATGAGGCTAACGAACTAAGATGAATATGTAATATGCTTGAAACCCATAACAACCGAAAACCATATTTGGATCGTGAATCCAAACATATTTAGCCACCTACCGATAAACGTGAGATTAAACTAGCTTTTTAATTCCCTCTCAAATGAGACACAAAAGCCCAAACTCTAACAACCATCTTGGCTCAAATTCCGCCAAATATAAAGGTAGATGTTAGCATGTATATTCTCTTGTTGCAGTGAACAGATGAACATTTGGATTAATCTATGTTAACAATCCACCATGCAGCATATAAAATAAACTTCAAATTAGCAGTCTGCCTTGCTAGTGTTTCAGCCCATAGTTTTCCTTGAAAAATGTGCCAAATGATAGTTAATCTCTACCAGGAATACATACAAGTTAATTGAAACATCTTATGTGGTGAATGTGTAAAAAATGACTCAGTTCGGGTAAAATGATGACTCTACTTAAAAAGGAAATGGTGCATTATAATGTGTGGAAGGAGACGAGTAGATATATTTAAATAATTTGGACACAAGAATATTAGGAGCTTTCCCCTTTGGATCAGATTGGATCAATATGCCAGTTAACGGGTCCATATCTGTGCCTATCTGCGACATCTATTGATTATGTTCGTTGAGATTAAGCACAAGCACATGAATTGCATTTGTTGATATACAAATAAGTTATATGTAATATGTTTTACTTTTTTTGTTCCTACAGTTGACAGAGTAGTCTAATTGCACATCAGTTTTTTTCGTGCATGTTATGTGTGATGTACGTCTTGAATCCAATGCACGTGTTGCATTACATATGATGGCATTTAGAAATATGAGTAATACAAATCAAACACAGGTTATTTCTTGCATATATCTTGAATCGCATTATACAAACATCAGTAGCCTTAACCTAATAAGAGAATATTCCCTTAAACCGTAACAAGCATTTACCTTTTAGTATTTAAGAATGATAATAAAACAGACCACATTCTGTCTGGAGCCAATTTAAAGACCTCAATGAATAAAATGAAGCAACAGAAAAGGTAACAATATAGTGGATACTAAAAAGGAATAACCTTAGAAACATGTAGCAAAAGTATTTGTGCAAACAAGCAAACTGACACAACTGAATGAAGTGGTAAACTTTCTTCACTATAGTGGTAGTTATCCCTTTCCAGGGAGAAATGAAACATCAATGAAATCTGAACGGAAGGATCAAAGGGGGCTAGAGGATTGAGTAGGCATTGTTAATGAGAGATGTTTGGATCTGCAGATGGTTAGCAATCTTTACCATGTGTCAATGAAACATCTAAAAGATTTCTAAGGAAGAAGGCTTGACCCGTTGCATACGTTAATTTTAACATTTAGTAGATGAATAACATTAAGCCAATCCAACAAAATAAACACACAAGATGCAAATTACAATCGAAGTCACAACTTAGCCTTTCTTAGAGCTAAACCAACTTGTAGATCCTCAAGTGCAGGGGAACCAGAGGTTTTCCGGCCCTTCACTTCTCTCCTTTCCTAGCCATGCTTTCCCCTCTATATCCAAACCAAGATTCTAGACCTCTTCTGGCAGGATCCAACAATCAGTTTTCTGATCCCAACCATGGGTAGTAAAATCTGAGTAGAAGTTATTTGATTTGGCCAATGGTTGATTTGATCTGATTACCGAGTAATCAAATTTGACCATAACACATCATTTAGTGGATGGTTTAATCCAGATAAGTCAGAAGTACTTCAAATCTAGAAAATGTTTTTTACAGATAATATGTCTCACCAAGTCTACATTCTTTGAAACTCTAGACCCATCCATTAGCTTCCTATATCTGATCGACGGCAGTCTGATGCAATGGTTAGAGATTGGATCGTTCCAAATGGGAGCAGGTCCGATGAGTTGACCATATATTGAAGCTTGTCAGCTTGCTATAGCCAAACGAAATGGGACTTGGTCTTGCAACATGTGCTTCGTATAATAAGATTGGTACTTGTCTTATCTTATCCCTTCCATTACCATGGTTGCTGCTACTCCAATTCCGCTCATAGGTGATGATGTGCACTGCAATGAAATACCATTCTATAACATTCTTGATAAAAACTTTCAGGTGATGATGTGCCCTCCAATCCCTTGTGTTGTTCTTTACATTTTTTAATTTTCAAATTTTGATGGATGTTAATTTGCCAAATAGTACTATGCTTTGCCATTTGAGTCAAGTGCTGACATTGCTTTAGCACAGTTTCAGTTGATTCATTAATATATTTGAGGATATTTGAGGATATGCTTTACAGAAAGTGGTTCCCCTTGTACATCAGCTCAAGTATCTTGTCTATGAGACAATGAAAAAAAAGTCTCTCTCTTGATTAAAGGATAATATTTCTTTGCTAATTGTCATGTCAATTAATATGGCCACCTATAGAGTTCTTGATGACAATAAATATTGTTTCAGAGTGTTTTCTCACTACAAAGCGTTGACCGTGGACAACCCGGTCAACGTGGTCAAGGGGCCCGCTTGGGTCCCTCGGGGGCTTCGAGTCGGTGCAGATGGGGCGAGGGGGAGCCTCGGCCCTGGTTGAGACGCTCGGCCTCGGACGGTCGCGCACGGACTCGGAGGTAGGACGACGAGGGGTAGCCTCAGTCGTCCAGCTAGATGCGTGGTCGGCGAAGGGCGAGAGGAAGCCTCGGCCCTGGGAGAGACGCTCGGCCTCGGCGGGATGTGCTCGGCCTCGGCGGTCGGACGATGAGGGGAAGCCTCACTCGTCCAGCTGGGTGCGCGGTCGGCGAGGGGCGAGGGGGAGCATCGGCCCGTTGATCAGATGTCCTCCTGCGTAGACGAGAACGCTCGTCAGGGGGCCGGACCTTGGTTCCGGCCAAATCCCCTCCGATGCCTAAGTCAGACAGAGATCTGAAAGAGGAGGCCCGGCGGAGACGGTTCGACTCGTGAGGAGATCGAAACGGCGTCTCACGGTGCGAGCGGGGGAGGAAGGAGATGGAAAGGTGGAACTAGGTCGTTGATGGAGTACCTTAGGCGTTAGATACCTGAGATGCGGTCCTTCGCTTCGTCGTCCTCCTAGCCCTTTTAAAGAGCTCCCGTGTGAATGCCTCTGGCCCACGTCCCTCGCCCGCCCTTAATCGTGGTCCCTCAATCCGCCCTTCCGCCGCCGCCTCCTGCGCCATGCCAGCACCTCCCCATTATCGCCATTTAGTGGTCGCGCGATCGGGGGAGCGGTTATCGAAGGAGTGGGCGAGTGACCAGCGGGTTATCGGGGCCGGGTCGGATCGACATTCGAGAGGGCCTTGTAGAATGGGCTTGAAAGCGCGGATGGGCTCTCGGTCTGCAGTCGGGCTCCTGGGCTTGTGTCTTTTGGGTCTCGGTCAAATAGGCGTAACAAAGATGATACTAATTTTGTAGATGATATGAATGTTTCAATAATAACAATAGGACTTTCTCCTTCAGTACACAAAGTATATGGAACATTAGCTACTTTTTTGCAACCCTCCATGGATCTAATAAGAACTAGATTTGTGAGGATAACTATAAAGGTCTGACTATGGACACCCAGGTATCAATTTTTCCCCGCATGTATCATGCATTATTTTGTGTGGATCAACGCTGAATTATTCAGTATTTGCTGCCTTCTCAAACCTCTGTTGTAATCTCCATTTTTTATTAATACAAATGTACCTCTGATTTTGCCTTGAGGCTCAAATTGTACATGACAACAAATGTTGCATAGACACAGACACCCCGACACGAAGACGACATGGCATGACATGGTGACACTTAAGCAAATTCTAAATATTCTACCACAAATAGAAGTATTATATTCGATATATGCATCTTAACACATGTATCTGACACGTACCTGCTATGACACGGCTCGAGTATTGAAGCATCCATGCTTACTAGGTGACAACCTTACGCATTATTAGTAACTTGCATCTACACAAAGAACCGGTAGTTTAGTGCAGGTGAAGATGCTGTACATTAGCAGCCATCTATAGATAAACTATATGTATGAAGAAGTGAAGATGCTGTATATTAGCAGCCATCTATATATAAACTATATTTATGAAGAATGTTATTCAGATTCTAATATACTTCTTACCAATTTTTAGTTCACAATGTACAATTGTTTGCCAGAACCCCAGATTAATGTGATATTCACTTGAATCTAAGAATATATATACGTGTGCATCGAATGAGTGTTTGTGTGTAATGAGTAGATGTTTAACATAAGAACCATCTAAGAATATTGACCTCTGTACTGGATTTGTCATGGTGAGCGAGCTATTATTACAGTCTCTAGATTGATATCATCAATTATATTTGCATTGCTAAACTTTTTGCCGATGAAGCTGGCATATCAGGCTGGTAAATCTTTTCTTCATTTTTTCCCACTCTTTTTTGCAAACACAGTACTTTCAAACTTTTGTAGAAATTTGTTAAGAATCCATTTGCATTCTCTGCACTAGGGTGACAGGGTAGCCTCTAAACTATGGTGGCTTCAACTGACATAAATAGTTATGTTAGGTTTGCCGGCTGGTATGCTGGTTAGCTTCTTAAATAGGATAAAAAGAACAAATAGAACAAAACCCTTAGTTGCTGTTATTATATGAATCTTTTTCCAGCATTCAGCTCAATTATTAGTGATCTCCTTTAATACATTGTCAATTAACATATCCTTCTACCATTTCAATATATCAGTTTTGTTCCATCCCTGGCCCTTCATTTTTTGAGGGGAAAGCTGAGGTCTTAAGCTAGAGAACCACATACCCACATGTTGATCCTTATAGTGGTTACATCTTAAAGTCTATCACATCCCCAACTTAAAAGATGTGATGCTTCCAAAAGAACCACTATGTATACACATATATCTATGGTTAACCCTCAAATACATTCATAAACATACATCCCCTCTCAGAAATTGTGATGCTTCTCATTTTGTTTCTGTTTTTTGCTTGATGATCCAACATACGGTTTTTTTGTTATTTTTGTTAGTTTATTTAATGGAGTTCACATCAAACAGTTTGTTTCTGTATTTTGCTAGATGATCCAACACAATTTACATAGTAAATATTTGCATTTTAGTATTTATTTCAATTTATACATGTCTACTTGTACAAAAGATATGTTCGATGTGCGTGCATGTCTTTGTTGTTAGAGTTGCTTTCCATATACCTAGTGGCAGGCACGAATCCTCATATTTCTTTATGGTTGAGCCTTAGTTTTTTTATGGTTCACTTTTTATTGTATAAGTTATTTGAATATTTTATTGTATAAGTTATTTGAATATGTTTGTTTTTGTTAGACTGAAATGTTTGGAACAAGAATGACAGTAACTAATCACTTTTTCATTGTATAGGAGAGCATACGATTACACTTACAACATGAAGGAGTTGAGAGGCAAGGAAGGGATGATGCTGTTGCTCGTGTTTTAGGAGAAGACCACCCAGGTCGGGTGTTTGGTCTTGGTTCAAGTGGGTCTCAATCTCGGATCTTCGATACATATAGAAGATTTGTCCCTTCTCCTTCATTTGATTCTGACGGTGCATCACGTCCCAGTTCAAATATGGTGACGCGGGAGGAGTTTGAGAGGCAGCAACAACAGCTTGATCAGTGTAGGTCTCTCTTGAACTTTTTCGTGACACAGCACCATACTCCAGAACAACTGCAGAACTTACAGGAAGACCCTCAAGTTCGAATCCTCTTCTCGTCGTCCCAGCCTTAGTTTCTTTTTTCCTTAGTTTCTTTTTTGTTAAAGACTAGCGTTTTTATTGATTATCATCATGTGGTGTATGTTGTGTTGAAGACTTAAGTTTTTATTAAATATCATCATGTGGTGTATGCTGTGTTGTGTTGAAGACTTACGGTTTTTATTGAATATTATAATGTGGTGTATGTTGTGTTGAAGACTTGCTTTTTGTATTAAATATTACCAAGTGGTTATGTGGTTATATTTTGTGTTTTTTGGATGCCAGTTTTAATTTTTTTGTTAAATATTTTTGTTATCGGCGGTTTAGAACTGCATTCAAAAAGATCCATTTTAATTTTTTTTTCAAAATTTAATTTCGTTTTTAGCGGTTAGTAACCGCTATAAACACAACAATTTTTCGCAATAAAAGCCAACCAAAACATATATTGTGGCGGTTCGAAACCGTTGCAAAACGATTTCGTTTTGGCGGTTTAGAACCGGCATACATACGTTTTGTGGTGGTTCTTAACCGCCAAAGACGAATGGAATTAATTTAATTTTTTGTAGTGAACAACCCGCCAAAATGTAGATTGTGGCAGTTCGAAACCGCCACAAAATTGTGGTGCCGGCGGTTCGGTAGTGGCGGGTCGTAACCGCCAGTAATGACGTTTCTCTCGGCCATTTCAGTGGCGGTTTCCAGAACCGCTTGAAACGGTAATAGTGGCGGTTACGACCCGCTAGTAACGGATTTTGGAACCGCTACTACTGTTCGCCCTTCTTGTAATATCTATCTATCTATCTATCTATCTATTATATAAAAGAGGGATGTTATCATGAGAAATTGGACAAGAGAATTTGGATAAGATAATTTGGACAAGAGAAATTGGATATCTATTATATAAAAGAGGGATGTTATCAAGAGAAATTGGAGAAGAGAATTTGGATAAGAGAATTTGGACAATGGAATTTTGATATCTATTATTTAAAAGAGGGATGTTATCAAGAGAAATTGGACAAGAGAATTTGGATAAGAGAATTTGGACAAGAGAAATTGGATATCTATTCTATATTTGATGAAGATTTTGAATTATGTCCTACTAGGATAAAGGTTAGGGCTGACTAGACAAACATACATGATGACTAGGACAAACAAAAATGAGTTGGAATCTTAAAATTTTGGGAGAAACTTTGGGGGAAGTTTGAATTTTAGTGGGAGTTTTGAAATTTTGATGGGAGTTTGAAATTTAAAGTTTGAAAGATATTTTATCATCATGGCAACAAAAGTTTGAATTTGAAAAATCTATGAAACAATTGTGGGGGAAGTTTGTATTTTAGGAGGAAACTCTTGGTGGGGGGAAAATGAAATCATTTACTTTTTAGGGTGAACTACATAACAGTTATTGTGCTTTAATTTTGGGAGGGACTAAAATTTTGTGGATAAGAATATCTTAAATAAACCGTATCCTATGGACACGGGTAATGACTAGTGTATATATATATATATATATATATATATATATATATATATATATATATATATATATATATATGAAACGAGAAATAGGGTGTCACAGGAGAGAATCTCTCCTGGGTCGGTCAAAAAAACTCCACTCTCCACATGTTTTTTGGAAGATCCGATCCGTTCATCTCGATCTCCACCCTCTAAAACCCCCACCCACCAATTTTTAGCCTGATCCGAGGTGTTTTGCCTGTTCATCCACCCTTTGCAAAAGTTATGTTCAAGCGAAACCGTTAAATTTGAGTTGGGTGGATGAACAGGCAAAACACCTCGGATCGGGCTGAAAATTGGTGGGTGGGGGTTTTAGAGGGTGGAGATCGAGATAAACGGATCGGATCTTCCAAAAAACATGTGGAGAGTGGAGTTTTTTTGACCGACCCAGTAGAGATTCTCTCCTGTGACACCCTATTTCCCGTTTCCTCATATATATATATATATATATATATATATAAAATAAAAGAGGGATGTTATCAAGAGAAATTGGATAAGAGATATTGAACAAGAGAAATTGGATAAGAGATATCTATATTATAAAAGAGGGATGTTATCAAGAGAAATTGGATAAGAGATATTGGACAAGAGAAATTGGATAAGAGATATCTATATTATAAAAGAGGGATGTTATCAAGAGAAATTGGACAATAGATATTGGACAAGAGAAATTGGATAAGAGATATCTATATTATAAAAGAGGGATGTTATCAAGAGATATCTATATTATAAAAGAGGGATGTTATCAAGAGAAATTGGATAAGAGATATTGGACAAGAGAAATTGGATATTGAGTGTTTGGGTTTCATTTTTTGGCATTTGTCTGTTTAGGTGAATTACTCTACATTTTTTGGGTAGAGGAAACGTCATTTTTATGTAGTTCCCCAGTAGTTCCCCAGTTAATTTCATTCTTAAAGTTACTGACCTTATTTAGGACCGTGCCAATGAATTATTTGAAACTTTTTACCAGTTTAGCATTAATTTAATAAGCACCAGTTCAGCATTAATTAATTTAATAAGCACTTTATTTATGATGGCTCCTCAGCATTAATTTAATTATTTGAATCATTTATAGTGGTCCTCATTGAATTATTCACTGTGTTGATTTGCATGTTCCTCATTTAATAATGCTAATGAAAAGTGCCCTTTGATTACCAGTTTAGCATTATTCGTTTAGGACCGTGCAAATGAACACGATCCAATTATTTTTTTAGGATTAGCCCAGGTGAACACGGTCTAATTTGTTAAACAATTTAGCATTATCATTATCATTATAATAAACTGTTTAGGATTAGCAGCTTACCATTATCATTAGCATTATGACTGTGCAGGGGTTACCCTATCTAAAGTACACAGACTTCGACAAATTGAGTTTCAATAGGCAGATTGAGTTTCAAATTTTTGATGATTGAGTTCCAAAGGGCACTTTTCATTTAACTGATTGAGTTCCAACTGATTTTGTTCCAAAGTGAACTGTTCCAAAGGGATTAAAATCAACTAAACATAAAAAATTTCCATTTCATGTCAACTAAACATAAAAATGTGACAAAAAACTTCTTGCTGGAGGTTATTTTTAATTGATAGAGATTGTGACAGACTGCTCACACTTATATCCAGATTAGACATGCAACCAAGAACAAAGATAATTCAACAAGCTTGATGCCAAAGAGGACACAATTCTTTCCAATTCTAATTGGGAGTTGTGAGTGGGGATATCGCTCAATTTTTTTAATTGTGAGTTGTGCGTGGGGATTTCACATTATTCTAATTCTAATTGACGCCAAACATGCCACGATTTGATATCTCTCAATTAAGAGGACACACGCTTAATTGATATAATTTCTTTCCAATCATGTTTTAATGGTAGTTTACAGTAAACGTTGGGCGGAAACATACAGATATCAACACAATTCCCTAAGGTTAGATTTTCTTTGATATGGTTGTATAGGAAAGACAACAAGCTACCTTTCTGAATGCCAAAAATAATGATCTCCCATTTGAAAAAAAATTTGTCTTAATTGGAGGAATAAAAATGCATTTGGGAGATGATTATCATGTCACTATTTCACCCGTGCACTGACTGTCCTCCTCGGTTTCGCACTCGGGAGACGACCTTCGCCGTGCCCTATGGGCACGGGTTATGTATATATATATGTATGTATGTATGTATGTATGTATGTATGTATGTATATATATATATACATATATATATGAGGCTAGTGATTTCCTAACTCTCAACCCTTCACAAGATGGTGGGATATATAAATTTGTAGTTTAAAAGTCTGTGTTTGAAGCGGGTCTCCAACAGATCGGGGCTACGGCTATACCCGGACCAAACCTAAGGTAATTTCCGACCACGGTCCAAAAATGTAACCAACTTACCATTTTGCCCCCAACCTAGGCCCATTTCTTAATTGGGAACAGGGATGAGGCCATGGTTTGGACTATTTTCGGACCAACTCCACGGGCGTGCTCCAGCCCATTGTATCCCGAGTTCTCGCTCCATGAATGGTCAATTCACTTCGAGTTTTGGGCTGGGCCGGGTCTAGTGATGAACAGGCAATCCGAGCAGAAGCCCAACCTTGGTGTCATATTGTCTCTCGGAGAGAGAGGATCAAGAAATGGCGAGGGGAAGCAGCGGCAGTCTCCTCAACAAAACCCTGTTCGAAATCTTAGTCTGCCCTCTTTCTAAACAGCCCTTGAGGTCCTTTCTTTATATCTCTAATTATGTTCTTTTCTTTGAGCTTTTCAGATAATAGTTTTCCCAAGGACCAATAACAGATAGAATTCATGGAATTTTCCTTCTTTTTTTACTTGTTATATCCCACAGGTTGTGCCATGAGTCCCAATCTCTGATCAGCGATGCCATTGGGGTTTCCTTTCCTGTAAGTCCCAAATTCATCCCCACGTTTGTAATCTATGTGATGATTTTTTTGTAAGCCCAGTAATTTAATCATCTAATTTTTAATTGATTTGTCATAAGTTTTTGGCTACTGGAGTGTGAATTTTTGCCTGGGGATCTCTTCATATTGTTTTATAAGGTTTAAGATGAAAATGTTAGGTCAATAGAAACCGGAAATGTTAAGATAGCGTTCAAAGGATGCATTTGTCCTTGAGAGATATTAGGATCAATAGAAATGAGTGACAACTTAGTTGAGATACACGGGAAGACAAAGGGAATTGCTACACGCACGGCCGTTTTTACTCTGCGCACGACCTCTTATTTACAAGTTTGCCATTACTTCCGTGCACAACCCACTTATTTATAAGTTTGCCATTATTCCTCTTTTACCCTCATCTTTGGCAACCAAGGGAGCTAAGATTAGCTAAAAAATCTTACTCCTGGGTAAGATCAGCGTACAATGAATTTATATAGAGGGGAACCAAGGGCACGGTGGTTACAAGTTAGGTGATGAGTGGGTAGGATGTTTACAAGTAATGAGAGGGGTGGTGAGGCTAGTCGCACTTTAGGGGTCGATCTCTGGATCAATCCTGTAAGTTCGCCGCTTATACGCCGCTCTCCTTGAGTTGGACACCGATCGCTCGCTGCTTGGACGAGCTCATCTGCGCAAAAAGCAGCTCGTCAGAAAGGCCGTGTTGGGTTTGAACCCGCAGCCTCTCCGATGCCTAAGTCAGAATTAGAGCTTATAAAAGTGGGTCGGTCACGCATGCCGAGCTAGGAGTAGGTCGACCTTACGTGACGAGCTTAGATGGAAAAACAAAGATATGGACGATCTTCGCCCTTGTGTGTGAGTGAGAGTCTGAGAATTAATTAGCCAACCCCTTTTTCGATGGAGGTGGATGTGTATTTATAGCTGATGTAGGCGGTTAGGTAGGGCTGACCTGGCATGCTGAGATGGCGTGTCAGACTGCGGAAGCTTCGACCGATGATGTCAGAGCTGTACGTGTCAGCCATACTTTTGTCAGACGGCGCAACGGCAAGTGACGTTTTGTCAGAGTGTCAGAGCCGAAAGCACCAGGCGGTTAGACGTTGCAGCGGCCAGGGGTGCTTTGTTAGGCTGTCGAGCGGTGGAAGTGTCCGTAACATCCTCGTACAAGGTCGTTTGTCGTGGCCAATGGGCCGAAGGGTCATCGAGGAGCGAGGAGCGTGGCTGCACATAAGTCACTTGGTCGCTCCTGGTAGATGACGTGCGAGCTGGTTGTTCGCCCGGCGAGCTTGGAGGGAAGCGGGCGACCAACGGGCGAGGTTCGAGCCGAAGTGCGCCCTTCCCCCTAGTCGAGACGGACTTGACGGGAGACGGGCGAGCTTGCCGTTTGCCTGGTGAACTTGGAGGGAAGCGGACAACCAACGGGCGAGTTTCGAGGCGAAGTGCACCCTTCCCCCTAGCCGAGGCAGACTTGGCGGGAGACGAACGAGCTTGCCGTGTGTCTGGCGAACTTGGAGGAAAGCGGACGACCAACGGACGAGGTTCGAGGCAAAGTGCGCCCTTCCCACTAGTCGAGACGGAGTTAGCAGGAGACGGGCGAGCTTGCCGTGTGTCTGGCGAACTTGGCGGGGAAGGTCGAAGTATCACGATCTTTAGCTCGTAACAATTGCCCCCGTTATTCGAGCTTGGGGCGGATGTTTGGCCTGATTCGAATGATGCAACGTCTCCCCATCTGTCCGGAAGGATCGGGACGACCTTCGTTCTGACCTTGAAAATGGCGGCACTTATTTTGAAAAGCCCGCCCATAGTTTCACTGTCATCATTTCAATTTGAAGGGCGGGAAGAGATTAATGTGTCTCAGCCATCCGAGAGGCGACGCGTGGCAGATGCGACCGTGGGTGGCAGTCGAGGCGTCGGAGTAGCTCGGATCGGCACCACGTGGTGGAGCTTCAACGGTGGGGATGATCCGTCGCTTGTTATAAGTAGGGCGTGAGAGGATCCGGCGAGAGTTTTTCCCACTTCTGATTTCCTTCGAGCTCGAGCCTTCTTCTGAGTTTTCGATCGCCGTTGCCGTCGTCGCCGTCACCGGAGTTCGTGCTACTGTTCCGACACCTTCGTCAATCCATCTTCTTTCTTATAGGTACTGTTCTTGCTTCTTTTAGATGGCTTCTCATTTTGAGGTCGAAGGTGGTAATGGCGCGTGAAGGAGGAATTGGAGAGGAGATATGGCAATAGAGGAGGGGAAGATTTCGAATAGAGGTGCCGAGGGTGATAGCGACCACTCGGAGCAGAACGAGCCTTATCAATATCCGGGAGATCCGTGCGAGGTATGTTCGGCCACCTTGTGAAGTGCGCCTCCCCGGACCCGATGAGAGGGTATGCTGGCATGGGGATAATGAGGTCGGAGTCTATCTCCAGACCTTCGAATCAGGGCTTCGATTTCCAATCAACCCTCATCTTCTTTATCTGTTGAATTTCCTCGAGCTTCGGCTCTTTGCGCTGACGCTAGGCTCCATTGGTTTGATGATCGGCTTCGTCGTCCTCTGTCTCGCCAGTGACTTGAGTCCGTCCTTGACGCTCTTTCAGCATTTCTTCGAGGTAAGGAAGAGGGTGAAGTATTATTGTGTTTATGCGAAGAAGGGACGGTCTATCATCCTTGGGGTGCCGGCCGAGGTGAAAGGGTGGAGGGAGATATTTGTTTTCCGCTCGATGCCGGCTGACGTGGTATTGAGGTCGAACTGGGGGATGTTGAATCCTT
The DNA here is from genome assembly GCA_030789695.1 of Scilla litardierei. Taxonomy (NCBI): domain Eukaryota; kingdom Viridiplantae; phylum Streptophyta; class Magnoliopsida; order Asparagales; family Asparagaceae; genus Scilla; species Scilla litardierei. The sequence continues at coordinate 270,145,268 of CM061142.1, read as the reverse complement.
CAGTGGATGATGCGGTGATCTTGGAGGGAGAGGATTTAGTGAACGCCCAGATCTTGGAGGAGATTTCTGAGGTGGACCGGCGGCTAGCGGACTTGATCAAAGACGACCGGCTCGCTTAATACTTCTGGCCCGAAGGTATTTTGATTCTGGCGAACTTCCTCAAATAGGCTCACCCTAATCTCTCTTCTTTGCAGGCGAGGAGATGATACGTACGAGGGAGGAGGTGCTGAGGGCGGCTGGGGTGTCTGTAGCGAAGAAGTCAGGCCCCCCAAGATAAAGGTAAGGAGGTGGTAGAAGAGGGACCGTCGAGAGCGATCGTCCGAAAGCGGGGCGTTGGAACCACCATTGGGGAGAGGGAGGACAAGAGGCAAAAGGCGTCCAAATCGGACGCCCCCTCCTGTCGGACTAGTGAGGCCTCACTGGGCGGTCAAGCTGACCAGGGGGAGGCCGCCGCGCCTCTTTCTCTGAAGATTCCGACCGTGGAGAAGCCCGGCAGGGCGCCCGTGATTGATCGCTGGCCTTACGGGATTCCTCTGAGGGAGATGGGGAGGGAGGCGCATCCGAGCTGCGAGAGGGCTCTCGCCTGCTTTCGGTTGAAGAGGGCCGAGGTGGAGGCCCTTCCAAGGACGAGCTCCTCCTGCCGATCTATCCGATTGGTAGATGGGAGTCCGTATTCGATGAAGCCGGGGTTGCGGCCCGTCTGGCGGAGAATAGTATGCTGCTGCGGGACCGCGAATCTCTAGCTGCTGTGGCTCCGAAACGGCTTTGTGCCTCTGCGATCTGGCATGGCATGCAGATTCGTCGATCTTTTCATTATGTCCTGTCGGTCTTTTTGCTTACGCGTGTAATTATGTCTTTGTTTCTTTTGTAGCTGTATATGAAGACCATCCATTTCAGAATTATCATTATCTAGTTCTTGTAAGTCTAGACTCTTCTCTAAACTAAATTCGAACATGTCAGCGACAGATACCATGCAGTCTGGTCTCTTCATCATAACTATGTCGCTAAGGTGTATATGTTATGGATATCTATTAAACCCAAATAACACCTTAATGTTGTGAGTCATGTATGTGATACCATATTCATAGATAGATTAAACATATTACACTAATAAGTTTGTCTATTTATCGTGATCAAGTACTTACTATGGATCCATACTAACTTCCTGTGATACTAATCTCACATGCATGAGGAGACGAATCTCTACTTGACGTCACATTCCTTTGCACACTTTGCAGTATACCCAGCAAGTACCTGGCAATGATCATATTTCATCGTTAGTCCGCAAAAGCCAAAGCATATCACTCACACACGTGAGGTTCTTTAGCGCACCTCGGGTCAAGTGACTAATCTGCATCAACTATCACTTGAGAGCTTTTATTGACATTCAGAGTATGTTTACTATATTCAAGTTTCTCAGCGAGTCGTTCTGTGAACTTGTTCTCCAACAAGCGCATACGCACTCTCTCACGACGTTTCCACATTGAATGACTATGAGACCGGAACTTGTTCTCCCACAAACACATACACAGTCTCACGATGTTTGGTAAAGATAAATGCACACTGATCTATCCAAATATCAATGACCCACTTGATATTCTTATGACGAATATCATTTTGGATTTGTAATTAAGCCGATCGATTAGGTCTTATTATCATGATCTCATCATGATACTAATGTCCTCACTTAATACAGTGACTTGAACCATGCAATTACATAATTACACACACACATACTCATTTGCATCAAGAAATCACACAGATAAAGTTGTACCAAATAGCTTACTATCATTTTGAATAAGATGTACAGTAATTATCGTAAAGGCATACATATCCCAAAGATGCGTGGGTTAAGGGATTGCCAGATGTGTCATGGACGATTATTTTTTGGGTTGAGACTTTGAGTATCACTGTTTCTGTGGATGTTTACAGCTTCCGCCTCTTTCCATTAGCTGTTTTATCCTAATGGAACAAGAAACATATTCACATTCACTGGCCTGGAGTTCTGACATACTCTTCATATACAGGAATTGGTATGTTTGTCTCAAACAAACACTTCCATAACAAGTTAAACTGGTACTGAAGTTTGAGTTTGTTTTCATCCATTTTTATTTCATATTGAAACACGATAACGATGAAAATAACTATTCAGAGAAATTGGCATTCTGCTTTTTTGCTCCTCAATTTCATTGACCCTGCATGTCTGTTACATGTTCTATTGAACAACGATGTAAAGACAATGTTTATCTTCATAGCTCCAATTCATTTTTTATGCCTTTCAGATTTGTCATCAAGCACTTCATTTCTTGTTTGTTTGGCTTTACTTCTACAGATAGTGGATGGAATCCCTTGCTTGGTGCCAAAGGATGGAAAGTTCTTTGAGGAACAGGACAAGCCAAAATCTGATGTTGCTGATCCATCATCAGGGAACACCTAATTTTTGATAATGATGAGCGTGTGATTCTAAATTTCGCAAGTAATTCATGGATCACAACAGTTGACGGCGATTTCTAACTAAATGATATCTGTATCTTATAGATTTAGTTGCTTATTTTGTTCACAATACTAAAAAATTGAAAACAAGAGTATGCTTGAATTTAAAATTTTTAATATGCAATTACTGGTCCTTGCATTATTTTCTGTCTGTAAATGAACATAAATGTTGATGTAAACTTTCTGGAATTGTGCATTACAATCACAGTGATTTGGAGTTAGTTCTTAAAATTCGTTACCTCCTTGCCATTAGTATTTATTTGATAGTTTCATATAATGATGCATACAGTTTTCACTTTCACAGATATGGATGAATTGATAATTTTTACGTGTTTTTAAAAGACGATCTTCATATATAGCAAAAGTATTAGTCTTTTCACATTACTGGTCTTAATTTAGTTTCTGCATGTTCAATGAGCAAAGGTTGATTTATCTTTACGTCCATTGATGCTTGTGTTTATATTATCTTGCGTGCATGCACTTGATTATATCATTACAATCAATCTGATTTCCAGTTATTATCATCTGAATCTTGTTTACTCATCTTCTGCCATGTTTCATTATTCAGAGGCAAACCCAATCAAGTTTCAATGCATTTTACTCTAAGATGCTAATGTTTAGAATATTTACTAGTTGGGGCACTTAAGGACAGCAGTATAGGTAAGAACCTGTAATGTTATCCCAAACATTTGCTCATGCGTGTTCTTACATGTAGAAATGTAAGGTCCATTGATATCCCATCAGAAATTGTCTTTTAATTGTGTGCATTATTTTTGACCTCTAAGTATGTGCATGATTCATCCACTCATCATTGTGTTAGATCCGGCCATTAGGGGCTTAATTTAGGTGTTTTGTGTTATTTTAGTAGTGTAGGGGCTTTTGGGTAATTAGACATTTAGTTGAATTATTTAAGTAGAAGAGGAGGCCGGCCGGCCCTAGCATGCGAATATTGATGTTTTGAGTGATTTCTAGGGAAGAGTGCGGACGTCCTCTTAACGGCGTCTTGGGAGGGTGGTTGCCCCTATCAATTGTAGCCAAATTTATCCTTTTATCTTTATTTTTCATCCATAAAGTTCAGATTTTCTTTCAGACCTATCATTTTGGTATTGGAGCATTCGATCCATGGCGGCATCAAATAGGGCTAAAGATCGGAGCGAAGCGGGGGAGGAGAAGAATAATGGAGAGATTGAAGAGTTAAAGAAAACCGTAGCGGAGAACTGCGAGTCGATCGCAAAGTTGACGACTTCCATGAATCGGCTCGCGGCTAAACAAGACAAAACTAACAAAGCCCTTGCGCGGATCATTTTCCAACTTTCGACTCTCAACGAGAAGATGGAAAACGACGGCGCAAACCCTATTTCTTCAAAAAAGGTCCTATCTTTGGAGAAGGGAAAGGAAAAGATCGAGATTTTCGAAGAAGGCTTGCTTTCAGATGCTGACGACTACTTCAAAGGGGAGGAGGAAGAACCCTGGATGAACAAGAAGAGCGTGGGACCGCGACAAGGGGTTGAGGGTAGTCGGCTGCCCCCCAGATGAACCCTATGGGCGGCCGAACCCTATTGGGGGCGGGGACCAGCGCCCGCCCTGGAGGAAGGCTGGTAGGGCTGGCCGAACCCTGCCGGCCACCGGCAGGGCTGGCCAAACCCTGCCGACCATCGACAGGGCCGGCCGACCCTGTTGGGCCCACCGGAAGGCCCACCGGCAGCCCCTGCAGGGCCTGTGGGAGGCCCGACAGACATCGGCGGTCCACTGGCAGCCGCCAGGGGTGTTTGCCGAGCCCCCCAGCCACCGACCAGCTTATTCCGGCCTTCCACCGCATCATCCGAGGCACGAGGAGCAGTTTCGTGGGCCCCCGGAGTTTTCTGGGCATGGGCTCTACTACCACGGGGACAAAGGATGGGGCAGAAATTACGTTGACGACGGCGGGGGAGTCTACGGGGGTGATTTTGGAACTTGTGAGGGTTGGGATGAGTATGGGGGTCACGGTGGAGGTCACCGAGGGGACTATGGAGACTGCAATGGAAGGCCACGTGGAGGATATGAGACACAAAACAAGAGGTTGCAACATTATCACCAGCACATGCGCACCAATGGTAGGCCGGAGCAGGGGCAGTTTGGGGGCGATGGCAGGGTAAGAAAGCTGAAGATGCCCGTGTTCGAGGGAGAGGACCCGCATGCGTGGCTTTTTCGGGCCAAGAGGTACTTCACTGCATATCACATGATGGAGGCCCAGAAGTTGGAGGCAGCAGCCATATGTATGGAGGGGAGAGCCTTAGGGTGGTATCAGTGGAAGGAGAGGAGGCATCGTTTTCGCAGTTGGGAGGAGATTAAGGATCTCATTCTGGAGAGGTTTCGGGATCCCCACCTGGAAAACCTTCACGAGCAGTTATTCGCTCTCAGGTAGGACGGACCGGTAAGATAGTACATTGAGAAGTTTGAGACCTTGTTAGGACGAGTACACTGAGTCATCGATGAGGCACTGGAGGGAACCTTCATGAAGGGCCTGAAGCCCATTATTCGTTTGGGGATTCGAACCTACAAGCCCAAGGGGCTGGTTGAGGTCATGGAGATAGCACAGATGGTTGAGGACGTCCATGCCGAGGAGAGGAGAGTTAGGAGAGGGTATGTGGACATGTGCAGCGTGGAGCCTCAGCAGTTACTGGAGGGGTGAAGGCTACCACATGGATAGATCAGGCGAGTGAGGAGAAAATTGAGGAGAAGAGCAGCGCACCGCTATCTGTAGGACATTTCAGGCGGATGACTGACGCCGAGATGAGGGAGAAGAGACAGAAAGGGCTGTGTTTCAGATGCGATGAGAGGTTCACCCCAGGGCACCATTGTGGGGTGCGCAAGCTGCAAGTGTGATAGCCGGTGATGACGAGGAGGATGTCGTGGAGGACGAAGAGCCAGGAGTGGATAACGATCCCCACTTGAAGTAGGACCGCCATAGAATTCATGCACCACCTTGAGGACAAGGTTGTTTTCGAGGGGCGGAGTAATGTTAGATCCGGTCATTAGAGGCTTAATTTAGGTGTTTTGTGTTATTTTAGTAGGGTAGGGGCTTTGGGTAATTAGACATTTAGTTGAATTATTATAAGTAGAAGGGGAGGCCGGCCGGCCCTAGCATGCGAATATTGATGTTTTGAGTGATTTCTAGGGAAGAGTGCGGACGTCCTCTTAACGGCGTCTTGGGAGGGTGGTTGCCCCTATCAATTGTAGCCAAATTTATCCTTTTATCTTTATTTTTCATCCATAAAGTTCAAATTTGCTTTCAGACCAATCACGTTGTCTCAGATCTGTTGCATGATTAAATGTCTGGTTTTACTATTAAAATGCAAGATGGATTCAGAACGAAGATTTTATGGTTGAATCCATAAAAGAGTAAAAAGAAAGACGGAAAATGCTGAGAGGAGAACTTACAGAAGGATCTTATTGCACAGATTCTTCGGGAAGCAACGCCATGACGATTGAAAAGAGCTAATAATCATAATGTTAATATACTACTTCCGTTGGGCTAAGCATGTTTCAAAAGATTGTATCCAGAGTAGTTTGGTTGGAAGAAGCGATGCAACAAATATATGGCAATTAAAATTACTCGAGGAAAATGAGACATACAACAAAATTTGGCATGTAAAGAGCAAATTGTTACTGTCAAATTAAAGGATGCCAAATATTTGGAGAAAGAATCTGTAGTGTATCGAATGAGTTAGATTCAATAAATAAAGATGCTTCATGCTTAGCAAGTTGCTTGTGTTCATTCAAAGACTACTGAATTAGAGATAACTGCATAAGTGGGCAATTGCATAGATACACAGCAGCATGACAACAATTTTCATCTTAAATGTATTTTTATGAAATTTTTCTTACTTGGTTGTGGCTATATATCATTTGCTTAAATTATGCAATTTTCTAGCGCAAATGGATTGCTCATAATTGCATTCAACTTTGACACATCACAACAAGGATCAAAGAGGGAGAAAGTGAAAATAAAATAGAATTAGGGGTTTACGCAAAGATATGGATGATTTAAGCTTCTCACCAAGGCCCTCATGTGCCAACTCTCTCACATCATAAGAAAGATTTCAAAGACTCTTCTTAAATCCAAAACAATGGTTTTCTTCAAATAACACTTTGATTCATCAAATGGATCTACAACGTTTTTTATAGCCAACTTCACATGTACATAAGCAAATCTAAACAAATCAAATAAAAGCCTCAATTAAAATTCTAACAACTAAAATATAATAAAATCCTAACCAAATCTGAAGTGGATCTCCATCAAACTTCATTTGAGCTACTAAGTAAAATGTGATCATTAAGTCATTAGCCTGGTAGGCATTCCTCAGCTTCATGAGCATCAATTCTCTCTTTGCACTGAGCACGGTGTTTAATGTGTAGATTGATATCTTGGGCTTCATTGTGTTCTTTTTAATATTTGGAATATGTCTTGCATACATGGCAGATCAATCATTCTATGATTTTTCCAATCTAGAGTGAATATCTAGGTGATGTTAATCCGTGATGGAAGGTGACTTGGCATCCAGGCCTAAACTGACAGTTTGGTGTCTATCCACGTAAGCTTGTTGCTTATTTTATGGCTATGGATAGTATGGTTACGGTTTAATAACCCATGGTTAAGATCCACTGTAAAGCATATAAAAAGGATTCTTTTTCTCTCTTAAAGGTTTTTTTTTGAAGAGGAGAAGCACAAGGAGCTGTCTTTCAGGTTGAGGAAAGAGGAAGAGAAGAAGCCTTCCATGACATTTAATGGGCTGCACATATAGCATTGCCCCTGAGGATTTTCTAAGGTAAGGAGAGGTTAGTGGTGTCTTCTCTAGAGATCAGGCAAAGGTTTGAGAATTTATCTATAAGCAAATCATGTTTAGTAGAATTTAGAAAGGATCATGTTTGTAAGCTAATATGAATGAAATGCAAGCTACCAGCTAACATTTGAGTAGAGAATACATAGGCATAATAAATAAATGTCCACGATTGAGATGATACGTTATGTGGCTAGGTTCGTTTTTGGGAAAGGATAAATGAAATCAGATATCTTGCAGGAAGCTTTGAATTAGTCTAAAAGAATTAACTGATAAGATTGATTGAGGTAATTGCAAAGATGTCAACAAAATTTCCATGGCAAACAATATGGCTGTGACGGATATGATGAAATGAGGCAGTGATGCCATATGAAGAAATTGGGTGGCAGTTGAATATTATGCAGAGATGGAACCAATTGGTGAGATTGCTCATGTGAAGTAATGAATGTGAAAAGGGAAAACCAAAGAAGGGTCAAACTTCAATTATGTTTCTCAACAATTTTATTTTTGTTGATAATTATGCATCAGTTTCCGGTTCTATTTAACTTCATGTTCTTTACAACGCCGATCAAATATTTCAGTTTTCTTTTTTGTTCACTGATATTAGTGTGAATGGTTGACATAATGCTAATATGTATTAAATGAGTAGTTGTTAGATGAGTTACACAAGTGTAAGTGGCTGGTAGATGAGTAACATAAGTGTAGTGGTGGGGAGTGACATAAGTGATTGGGAGCTTAATATGTATATATAAATAAGCTAAGTTGTGAGAATAAAATGTATCATATTCTTCGTATGAATCTAATTCTCCATACGTATCTAATTCTTCTTAACATATTCAAAATTATACATATGATATTTACATGATAGCAGAGCTACTAACCTAGATTATCCTTTACTCTTATTTTCAAAAAATAAAACAAAAACAAATCGTTGCCATTTTGATGACGGGAAGAGGTGAAGTCTTGCTACCGGCAGGGTGCTATTCTGCTGCTATTTTGGGGCTAGTTCTGGGTTGTTTGAAGATAGATTTGCCGTTGGTTTTGCTTCCAGTTCAGCGTTGATTTGTTATTGGCTCTGCTATGATCCAAAGCTGAAAGCAGTGTTGATTTGCCGCTAATTTTGCCATAGATTCATGGTTAAAATTGGGGTTGATATGCTACTGATTTTGGGCTTGAACGATGTGGGTTGTTCACATCTTTTGCACACCTTCCTTGAGGGTGCTGGAGATTTGGTTTAGTTTATTGGTGTGTAACTTCTGATGTTGTAAGTGTAGGCGTTTGGTGATCCGTTGTTTGGCTGTTTAGCATTTTGTTAATTTGAGGTGGTGATTTACAATGCTTGTGAGTTTGTGGTTGATGATTTTTGATGTTTAAGAACTTAGCATTCTTTGATGTTTGACTAGTTATATGAGGTGCTAATATGGTTAATTAAACATCAGAGAGGAAGTCCAGATATATTCAGATGTGTGTCGATAAGTGAAATCGATACTAGTTGTTTAAGAAATTTTAATAAGGTTCGTTGCATTCACTATCTATCATTGCAACTTTAGATAGCTCAGGTAACACAATTTCTTGTACTTCCATATTCAATCATCGAACTTAGGTGATAGATTTTAAATCTTTTGATCAAGCAAGTCAGGTATATTATCCTCATTTTGTTCATCAACTTGTAGTTGACTGTGACGCTAGCTGACGGCTCTACATCTATTGTTATGTGTATTGGTTCTATTAATGATACTTCTTTTTTATCTTTAAGATCGGTTTAACATTTGCTTAAAGTTTCATTTAATCTGCTTTCTGTTAGTTGATACGATATTTAAACTGCTCCATAACGTTCTTACAGATCATTGTGTATTCCAAGAAATTGGAACGGAGATGATAATCGGCACATGGTGTGAGGCTGGAAGTCTTTATCACTTGTATACAGATATTAGATCGATGGCTTGCTTTGGAGTTACTTTTCCATTCATCACACATTACAAATTTGGTCATGCAGGTCTTGAAAATTTAAAATTTCTTCATCATGAGTTTAGTAGTTTGTCTATGTTAGAATGCGAGCCTTGTTAATAAGGAAAATATAATCGACTGATTAATCAACTATGAGTCAATAGACTTGCTCAGAAACCCTTTAAGCTAATCCACTCTTGATATCTAAGGACCTTATTGTATTGAGTCTCGATTTGGATTTAGGATTATCACATTTATGAATGATTTTTCTTATTTAACCTAGATTTATTTTATGAAACATAGATCTGAAGTATTTTCAATTTTTACAAGTTTTTATGCTGAAATAATGAACCAAATAAAATAGTATTTAAGTAAGCAATTTATCTTTTTTATGTTAGAATATGGAATTTTTACCTTATGTGCACACATATCTCAATAAAATAGTTGACAGAGCATAAAAACAGGTATTTATTAGAGTTTACATAAATATTTCTGCAACATATGAATATTTCAAAGATTTTATTGGTTGATGATGTCTTAACTGTTTGTCATCTTATTAATCATATGCTCTCATATATGCTTAATAGTAAACTTCCGTACCATCCTCTGTTTCCTGAAGCTGCGTTGTTTTTGTTACCACCTAAAATTGTTAGATATGCTTGTTTTGTGCACAATTATATTCCTGATGATTCTAAACATGACTCGCGATCTTTAATGTGTATTTAAAGGTACTTTCGTACATAGAAAGCGTATAAATGTTATTGTTTTACAACCAAACTGTCTTTTATATGTGCTAATATTAAATTTTTGAGTCTCCGCCATACATTACCAACTCAAGAGATGCTAATCGATCATTACACACCGACTTTGATGAGGAGTTTTTACTTTATTTGTTGCTACCGAAAATGTCTGGGATTTCACTGGTATGAACAGAATTCAGTTCTATGATCCTGTCTCGATTCCTAGTGCTTCTATCTCCTCACCTTCAGAAATTGTGACATCTTCCTCCTCAAATCATATCTCTAGAATCTCTACAAGTGAAGGTGAGTTAGTTTCTAATTTGAATATTCCAATTGCTCATAGAAAAGTTACACATTCTTGCACAGCTCATCCTTTTCATAAACATGCATCGTATGCCTATCTTTCTCTACTATACATAGTTTTTTCTCTGCTATTGACTCATCAAACTCCCAAGACTATTTCCAACCTTTTTTTACATCTAATGTGACGCCATATTAGCTGAAATAAATGCACTTGAGCTTAACAAAACTTGAGATCTTGTACATGCTCCATTGGATAAGAAAATGATTGGTTACTGGTATGTGTATACTGCAAAAGAGTTGAATCCTAATGGTTTCTTTGTTCGACTTGTTGCTAAAAGCTATTACATATGTATGACTACCTAATATGTTTTCTCCTAGTAAGAATGACTTCCGTACTTATTAATCTTTTTAGTTGCTACCCATCACTGGCTATTGTATCAGTTAGATGTCATTCTTCAAGAAGAAAAATTCTTAAAGTAACTGTCAGGCATTGTTGCTTATGGAGGATGGAGGAGTCATGAAAAGTATGCAAATTGAAGATGTCGCCATATGATTTAAAGGAGATGCCAATAGCTCGGTTTGGATGCTTTGCAAACCCTATGAGATGATTTGATCTCAAATGGTGTTTAGAGTGATCACTTCATCTTTTACCAGACCTATTATGGAAGGCGGATTCTACTGGTGGTATACATTAATAACATTGTGATTATTGAAGATGATATTTCTAGGATTCATGATTTAAACGGTTTATTCAGGAGTTTCAGACGAAAGATCTTAGACCATAAATGTTTCCTTGGGATAGAGGTTACACGATCGAAGAGATGTATATATTTATCCCTACGGGATACGATTATATACAAGCGGCGACGACAAAAAGGTAGTGACGGATCGTCGACAGCAAAACAATAGAGGGGAGTCACGATTCTATAATTTCATGACCGTGGCAATTCTGTAAGTACATGGTGTCAGCTCAACGATAGTTTTGTAATTTCATCAAAACCTTAAGGAGATGTGTAATTTGGTAATTTCAGTTCCGCGGCTCATTAAGGAGGATTTTATTATAAATAAGAGGGAAGATATCATGAGGTGAATTATGAAGAAAATTGATAGAGAATTAGTAGTTGTTATCTAGATTAGATTAGCCCTAATTTATTGGAAGAGTGTCATTCCTCTCGAATTAAGTCCGAACCTAGTAGTTCCATTGAATATCAATAAAAATCTTATTTTTGCACTAGTTTCTTCACCAAATATATCCTCAATCCTACCAAATTGGTATCGGAGCACTCAGATCTAGGGACAATGGCAGTGAAAAAGGTAGAGATCCTCAAGAACACATTGGCAGAGATCTACAAAAAGATAGAGGAAAGGGTTGAAGAAAAAGTTTCATCGATAGAATCCATATTGAAACAACTACTGGCGATGAATAACCGCCCTCCACCGGATCCGAATAAGGATGAAGTTAGAGATGGTAGCTATCGAGACGGATCCGAATAAGGATGAAGTTGGAGGCGGCATGGCATCAAAAAGCGCAAACAAGGAAAAAGCTGTCACATTTGAGGAGGAGATCCAACCGAGCAGTGGCACATGCGAAACTCGCACATGGGGCGAGAACATTCCCCCCCCCCCCCCCCCCCAATCCTTGTGGTGCGGCTGTGACAAACTGAGCTTGTATGATATTTATGCTCTAGCTTAAGAGGATGTGTTAAGATGCATTAAATGAGTAGTTAGGAGTTCAGTGACATAAGTGTAAATAATTGACATAATGTTAGGATGTTTTAAATAAGTAGTTGGTAGATGAGTGATATATGTCAGTTGTTGGCACTTGGCAGATGAGTGACATACGTGTGAATTGATAGAAGAGGGATATTAGTGTGACTGTATGTGAGCTTAATATGTATTTATAAATAATTTAAGGTTGTGTGAATAAAATGTATCATATTTTTCCTATGAATCTAATTCTTCCCACATATCTAATTTTTCCTAGCTTTTCCCAAAATTATTCATCGGATATTTGCATTCACCATACCTATTCTATTAACCGGACACTTTTGGGGGAGGGGTGTAAGGGTTAGGACTTGAATATTGGACCTCTAAACTGTGCCATATTCTCTTCCATTGAGTGATACGATTTGCTCCAAAAGACAACGATTTCAGATTTGAGAGAAGGAAAAGAAATATAAAAGTGGATTTTTAATAGATTTTTGGAATAAAGAAGATAGATCGATCTTTTTCTGGAGTTGATATCTCTCTAACTTGTGTTAGTGGAACAAGTTTAATCCTCCACGAGACCTAGCAATATTTCTAAGCAAAAGATCGATCTTCGATCCACAAACTAGGGCTAATATTGGTAAGTTTACTCAAGGCATATGATTTTGTGGTAAGTATTTCAGATTTCATTTACTTTGTTTTTACAAGTTGTTCTTCGGTTGTGAGAGAAGGGTGTGATCCCGGGTTGTGGGAGTCACATGTCATTTGTGTATGATTTGGTTTTGTAGAGGTTTTTCTACAAGAATTTCATAGTGCAAAGCTTGGGTTAGTGGTTTCCAACTCAAGTATCCGGAGGGGATCCGGGTGGTTGGGACGTAGGATCACCGGGAAAGTCGGGGAGATTTGGGTGGATCCGAACCCGTTATATCGATTGTTTGCATTGTCTTTTATTCTTATTGTTTGTAGTTATTCCGCATTGTTGTTTGTGTTTTGCACAATAATTAGGAATAACACTCTTGATTATTTTAAAGTACTATTTACCCCCCCTCTAGTACTTGTGCAGTAGCTACACAGGGCACTACACGTTTGTGTTATAAAATTGGAAGTTAGTTCTTAAGGAGCTTGATTGGGTCCATAAGGCACGTCCACCTATGCTCCCCCCCGCATAAGGTAAAAACGTTTTAAGTTTAAATTATTAATATTATCACATATTTCTTTATTTCTCTAACCAATTTATGTTTGTAATTTACCTAGGTTATTGTGCATCCAGATGACACACGATGTTGGATTGAGATTGACATGCATTCCTTTTATAATGTAATGAAGAGGAAGTTTCCTGTTGAACCATGATGGATTGTGTATTAACAGCTTTGATGTAACAGATGTATTTTTGATGTAACAAATGTAAATATTATTATGGTGCTACTTGGCTTAGACTAATAGAACTGGATCTACATTACTTTTGTGTAACATTATTAAGGTGCTACTTTTTGATGTTAGAAATGTAAATTTTAATAGTTGCTTGCATGGTGTTTTTACTTCACCAATTGCAATTGTTTTCATGGTTGGATGTGATTGGGGAGAACGTGGTGACATGGATAATGCACATAATCTGATCAATGCTCCCAACTTCCGCACTCCTAGGTTTTGGTGACATGGCTAATTTTTACGACCATCTTTATTTTTATGTTTGTTCATGTATCTTAATACTGTAACATGTTTTAGCTCCCATCTTTATAAAATATTTTGTCTAAAAAATGTGGGGGAAAATGTAACTAACTTTGCAAAAAAATTTAGAAACGAACTACATATTGGGGGACTAACATTTTTGTCGGTGACTAAAATTTTTGTGAGTAATTAAACAATGTGAGAACTAAAATCTCTTGAGGGGACCTAAATTTTGGGGGAACTAAGACTTTGATTGGGGAACTAAGATTTTGAGGGGGGGATTTCTAAAATGAATCATGTACACAATTTCAGGGGAACTAAGATTTTTAGGGGGGAATATCTAAAATGAATCGTGCCCACATTTTCGGGGGAACTTAGATTTTGAGGGGGGGAATATCTAAATTGAACCGTGCTCTACGGGCACAGGTATATACTAGTATATATATATATATATATATATATATAGGAAAATTTTCAAATGAGAACATTTCGCACCGTGCAAAAATGTTTTTAGTTTTTTTTTGAAAATTTTTTTTTAAAATTCTTTTTTCCACCCTCATTATATATTGTTATACCCCCCTCAAAAAAATAATCGTTGAGAAATAATGTCATTTGGTCTTCGATCAAGGCATTTCATCAAATTCGCACGTTTTGAGACCGTTAAATTTGTAACGGGTGGATGGGTGCTCTAATCCCCAACGGGTTCACCCATTATTTTCCCTGGGGTATATAATTGTATGGATTAAACATCAAAAAAAGAATTTTTGAAAAAAAAAGTTCAAAAAAAAGATAAAATTCTTTTCGCACCGTGCGAAAAGCCCCTTTTTCGCAATGGAAGATTGCCATATATATATATATATATATATATATATATATATATATATATATATATATATGAGAATAATGTAGAAAAGGTGCCACCCGTTCTAATAGATCCGGTGGCAAGACACAAAAAGTTGGAAAGTACAAGTCCAACATAGGCTTGTACTTTTCATGGGCCCAACCTTATTGTGTTTTGCACGTGATTTATTTGATCAGGTGCCACCTGATCTACATGATTCCATATACATATATATACATACATATATACATACATATATATATATATATATATATATATATACACACATATATACATATATATATATGGCAATCTTCCATTGCGAAAAAGTGGTGCGAAAGGCCGTGCGAAAACATTTTTTTTATTTTTTTGAAATTTTTTTTTCAAAAATTCTTTTTTTGATGTTTAATCCATACAAATATATACCCCAGGGAAAATAATGGGTGAACCCGTTGGGCATTAGAGCATCCATCCACCCATTACAAATTTAACGGTCTCAAAACGTGCGAATTTGATGAAATGCCTTGATCGAAGGCTAAATGACATTATTTCTCAACGTTTATTTTTTGAGGGGGGTATAACAACATATAATGAGGGTGGAAAAAAGAATTTTTGAAAAAAAAAATTTCAAAAAAAAACTAAAAACATTTTCGCACCGTGCGAAATGTTCTCATTTGAAGATTTATATATATATATATATGTATATATATATATATATATGTATATATATATATATATATATATATATATCTCTCTCTCTCTCTCTCTCTCTCTCTCTCTGTGTGTGTGTGTGCGCGCGCGCGCGCGCGTTTGTGTGTGGAGGAATATGGAGGTGTGCTGACAACACCTAAAATTTTTATGTGCTATCAGTATTTTGGAGGCCAAAAAATTTTTTTTATGGTCTACCACTTGTTGGCTACCTCCCCACCAATTTTCAAGTGAATCCAACACTTTTTGAGCCTCCATCCATGCATTTCAAAAAGATAGCTCAAGTTCTGAAAATGTCCGCACAATCTTTTTGAAATGCATGGATGAAGGCTCAAAAAGTGTTGGATTCACTTGCAAATTGGTGGGGAGGTATCCAACAAGTTGTAGAACACATTGCAAAAAAACAATTTAAAAAAAATACTGTTTACCCCCCAAAGTGCCGACAGCACAGGTAAACCGAACCTGTGCTGACCGTACGCCTCTATATTACTCATATATATATATATATATATATATATATATATATATATATATATATATATATATATATATATATATATATATACACTATAAAATAGGGATGTTATCAAGAGAAATTGCATAATAGAAATTGGACAAGAGAATTTGGATAAGAGAATTTGGACAAGAGTATATACATCTATTCTATAAAATAGGGATGTTATCAAGAGAAATTGGATAAGAGAAATTGGACAAGAGAAATTGTATAAGAGAATTTGGACAAGAGTATATACATACATATATATACATACTCTATTCTTTAAAATAGGGATGTTATTAAGAGAAATTGGATAAGAGAAATTGGACAAGAGAAATTATATTAAAGAATTTGGACAAGAATAGATACATACATATATATACATACATATATACATATATACATATACATATATACATATACATCTATCTATTCTATAAAATAGGGATGTTATCAAGATAAATTGGATAAGAGAAATTGGACAAGAGAAATTGGATAAAAGAATTTGGACAAGAGTATATATCCTAGGTGACAATGACAATTTTGGGGGAAAACTTAAATTTGGGGGGAAACTTGAAATTTTGTGGGAAAACTTGAAATTTGGGGGAACTTGAAATTTGTAGGGGGGAAACTCAGCCATTAAATAAACCGTGCCCTTTGGACACAGGTAATGACTAGTGTGTGTGTGTGTGTGTGTGTGTGAAATTGTCGGCGCAAACTTTTTGAAATTCTTGGATGGAGGCTCAAAAAGTGTTGGATTCACTGAAAAATTGGTGGGGGAGGTATCTAACAATTTGTAGAACACATTGTAAAAAAAAACAATTTAAAAAAATTGTTTACCCCCCTAAGTGCTGTCAGCACAAGTAAACCGAACCTGTGCAGTCAGCACACCTCCATATTCATCATATATATATATATATATATATATATATATATATATATATATATATATATATATATATATATATATATATATATATATATATATATATATATATATATATATATATATATATAGAGGGTAAAGTGTTCCTAGGGTGACTCCTTAGATTAAACCTAAGGAGTCGCCCCCATTTTCTCCCGTCTCCCACATTTTTGTTGAATTTTTTTTTCTTGGGTTTGTTGTTCACCTCATGGATGATCAACATACCAAAAATCAAGTCATTCCAATACTTTTAGAGCCCCCATCTACCCCTTGCAACTTTATGTGTTTTTCATCACGTTTTCAGACCGTTGAAGTTGCAAGCGGTAGATGGTGGCTCTAAAAGTATTGGAATGACTTGATTTTTGGTATGTTGATCATCCATGATGTGAACAACAATCCGATGAAAAATAAAATCCAAAAAAATTGTGGGAGACGGGAGAAAATGGGGGCGACTCCTTAGATTTAATCTAAGGAGTCACCCTAGGAACACTTTACCCATATATATATATATATATATATATATATATATATATATATATATATATATATATATATATATATATGGTAATCTTCGGGTGCGAAAAAGTGGTACGAAAGCCCGTGCGAAAACATTTCTTTTATTTTGTAAAATTTTTTCTCAAATTTTTTTGAAGTTTAATCCATGCAATTATATACACATAGGGGGATTAGAGCACACATCCACTCGTTATAAATTTAACAATCTCAAAACGCGCGAATTTGTTGAAATGCCTTGATCGAAGGCCAAATGACATTATTTCTCAACGATTATTTTTTTGGGGTGCATAACAACATATAATGAAGGTGAAAAAATTTTTTTGGAAAAAATTCAAAAAAAACTAAAAACATTTTCGCGCAGTGCGAAATGTTCTCATTTGAAGATTTACATATATATATATATATATATGAGAATAATGTAGAAAAGGTGGCACCTGATCTAATAAATCAGGTGCCAAGACACATAAAGTTGAAAAGTACAAGTCCCACATGAGCTTGTACTTTCAATGTGGTCCTCCTTTTTTTGTCTTGCACTTGATCTATTAGATCAGGTGCCACCTGATCTACATGATTCCACACACACACACACATATGAAAATTTTGAAAAAATTTTGTCGTTGACATATATGTGTGTAAAAATCAAAGAAAAACTTAACAAAAATCATAATGCCCCTCCCTCAACTTAAAATTGGACATTGTCCTCAATGTTCGAAGGGTACTAGAGACAAAATTGAAAGAAGAAAATTCAAAATCAACCAAACCAAATTTATTCATTACTATACAATACTACTAAGATAAAGAGCATAGAAAGAACACACCTAATTAGACACCACCCAAAGGCGGGTCTGTAAGCTCCACCGTGTCTTCCTCTTGTGTCCATGACTCGTAATAGTGCTTTAAGTGCTGCCAGTTCACTTTAAACACATTGTCGTCCTTGGGGTTGACTACAATCATCGCTCCGTGTGGATACACTATCTGTACGATGTATGTCCCACACCACCGGAAATGTAGTTTTTCAGGGAGGAGATACCACCTCGAGTTGTAGCGAAGTACTTTTTGTCCCGATGCAAACTCCTTCATCAAAGTCAAGCGATCATGGATGGCCTTCAACCTTTCCTTGGCAAGCGTGGCGTTGTCATAAGTCTCTCTTCTCAGCTCCTCAAGTTCTACGAATTGTAGCCTGCGCAAAGAGGAAGAAGAATTATCATTAAAATTTAACTTCTTAATAACCCAAAAGGAATTGTGTTCAATTTCAATGGGCAAATGACAATGTTTTCCATAAACAAGGCGATAAGGGGACATCCCTAATGTGGTTTTGTAGGCGGTACTGTCACGACCCGCTTCCCTAAAATGGAGGCGAGGCGTGATGAGGTCCGCTCAGACTTGGAGCTGTGAGGCTTCAGTCTGTAAAGCGTCTGGAATAACCACGTAAGGTCCCTGCAAGTGCGTAGCAGAACAAAAATAATAATAAAAGAAGGAGACAAATAATAAAATTATTCAATCTTAGAATGTCCAGAAATAAATTCCAACATCACAAAAAAGCCACCAGGCTAAAAGAAAAGAGTCTAAAAGGCCCCAACATGGCCAACAAAAATAAACAACGTACAAAAAGTAAGGTGCTACTCACCGACAACCTAATAACAGACTAAGCAAAAGTAACACCAAAGGAAGTCCCTACGACTGGTCGCCGGTGTCCTCGTACTCCACATCAGCAGTGGACCCAGGCTCAATGTCCACGAACTCCTCGTCCTCAGCAACGGACTCTAGCTCAGCAACTAACATGCGACACCCAAAGAGACGAGGGCGCATGTCAGCAAAGTCTACAAAGACTTTGTGCAAGGAAACTAAAGGAAAAGTAAAGCAACCTAGCAGTTCTAAAAATGTGCGATGACATGGCATTTTACAGAATGGATGCAACAATTAAATAAATGCGACAAGTATGACATGGTAGCAAATTTATCAAAGTACAAGTACATCATGGCATGGGTAGCAAAGCTACTAAACAATCACATGGATTTAACAAGTCAAGTAAACACGTCGTGCTCAGAGATTACGCCTTTTGGCTGGAGTGGCTGTACGGGCCAACTCCTAAGCTCAAGTGATCGCTTATCCCTACCCCTCCACGTGTATCGAGCATTGGCTTTTGACCAACACATGTAGCCCGCTTCTGGATCACGAGCCAGGAAGTGTATTTGGCATAGGGTTGTGCCTGCAACGCAGGTGCCTGTGCCTGAACAAGGAAGTACGTAGCGTGTGCTACGAATGCAACAATCAAACATGGATGACATGGCATGGCAAGTTGTAATTTAAGTGCGTACAGACACGGAATTTAAACATGACAGGCAGAGTACAGGTATTGAACGTACAGTTATGAAATTAAACGTGACATGCAGATATGCAAGATTGACATGATAGGGTGACAGATCTAGCTTCGTTGTCAAGCTAGATCTTAAATTTGCGTCTAGGCGAGTATCATTTCGTCGCCTAGTCTCTTTTACGCCTAAAGAAAGAAATGGCCTAAAGCACGGCCTAAACAAAGATCTGGCAAGTTTCACTTGCTTGAATTCAAACGTTCTGCAAATATCGTCCAACCAGTCCAGTCTACTTATGTTCTCGGATCCACCAGCCTACAGTCCCAAATTAAGTTATCTTCATTAGTGAATTATCAGACAGTTAGAATACCGATTTTTATCTTGTTTAACAGGGATGGGTTGGTGATCTTAAGTGTGCAGAACGTTACCTCAACACGACGCGGAAGCTACACTGGCATCGGGTAGCGACGCCAAGGGTTGAAATAAATAGAACGCACTCCAAATCCAATTCCAATTAAGATTCCACGCTCGCCAATTCTCGGGCAGCGTCCAGATCAGCGATCAAGATTCCAACAGCAAGTAGGGTGCCGGTAGGCGTTTCTACGGCTTCCGGGAAGCCGTATCAACTAACCGGAACGAACGGTTCGACGCACGTGGAGTCTACGACGTGGATCGTCATAGGAGACGTTCGTGACGTCAGAAAACACCCCTAGGAGTAGTAGGGGGCTGACGGAAGACCCCAACAGCGAGGGGATGGCGAAGCAACGTTACGACGCGATGATACGTCGAAAAATACGCAAAACAGCGAACTCCCTCGCTGTTTTAGACGTGAACGGCCTGGGGGCTGATGCAACGGTGTAGGGGGGGGGGGGGGGGTCAGAGGGGGCTCACGGCGGAGGGGAGCGGCGGCCTGCGGCGGTGCAGCGTGCGGCGGCGGCGTTACAGCTGCTGCTGCTGCGGTTTGCTGCTACTTGTAGCGGCTGTACGGCAGCTTCCGGCGATCCACGGCGGTCCCACGGCGGCCTGAGGGAGGAGGGATGGTCGGGGATGGGAGAGGAGGCCGCCGGCGGCGATCTTGGTCGGAGAAACGAAGGATGGTCGGGGGTATTTGGGTTTTGCGTGAATCAAGAAGTCGGGGCGGCGCTTTGCGATAGGTTGCTGTGAAAACTAAAGAGGCCTAGGTCTAATTTAAATAGAGTAAGGCTATAGCACGTGAGGTAGGCTAGTAAGGTCTAGGTTAGGGTTTATTATTATAAGAATTTGTTATAAGAATGGTTATTATCTATTATAAAAAAAGATCTCTCATCTACTCCCTCTCTTTCCTACGCATGGGTTGGGTGCGTCCACAACAAGGAGGGGCTGAGTCAACAATTCTGGTGTAAACTATTGTTAACCAATTATTAGAGAAATACAATGAAACTTAGGGCTAAAAATGCAATAGATTGGGCCAAAAAGCGAAAAGTAGGTCAAACGAATCTCAAAAATTGTGAAATAAATACTGGGGTGACCGGGACGACGAGAGAAAGAAGACGGAGAAGACGGATCACAATTTCGATAACGAGAAACGAAATTAAAAATAAAAAGGCCTTACGTCAAAAGTGAAAATTGCGACATCTCCTCAAACAAGGTCAAATCGTGGAAGAACGACCCGTGAAATGACGTTCCAAATCAACACCAAAATTTTAATACTCTCAGAGAGGGTCACAACTACATATCACACCATAGGGCTCGGATACAGACAAAGTCTAAAATAATTACGTGCACTAACAAGACTACGTGCACGTAAAGCGTACAAGCGAAAACAGATCGTTACAGGTACGGTAAGCCCACAAAGCTTCTGGAAGACGGGTGCTCTAATCCTTTTGTGATGGGTTGACGGTCTTTTGGATGATATTCTTGATCTCCCGGTTCGCCAACTTTGTGTGTCCATTGGTTTGGGGGTGATATGGCATCGATACTTTGTGCTTCATCCCAAACTTCTTCATTAGGTTCTCAAAGAGGCGGTTGCAAAAATGGGAGCCTCCATCGCCAATCATTGCCTTTGGTACCCCAAAGCGTGCAATGATGTCTTCCTTCATGAATTATAATACGATGGGTGCATCATTTGACCTGCATTGAATAGCCTCAACCCACTTAGACATGTAATCGATAGCAAGTAGAATGAAAATGTGCCCAAAAGAAGGGGAAATGGACCCATGAAGTCTATACCCCAACAATCAAAAATTTTCAACTCTAATATTGGGATCAAGGGCATCATGTTTCTCCTAGTGACTCCCCTCAACTATTGGCAAGCCAAGCATAATTTACGAAATGCGTATGTGTCCTTAAAATTGCTAGGCCAATAAAATCCCGATTGTAAAATTTTTTCCACAGACTTTTGAGCAGAAAAATGACCCCCACTTGCACCCGTCTGAAAAAAATGCAAAACATTATCTATCTCATGGTTCGGTATGCACCTCCTAACAATTTGGTCACCACAATATTTTTCAATATATGGATCATAAAAAATGAATGATTTCACTTCATTCTTAAATCTTTTTACATCCTGAAATGACCAAGAGTAAGGAATTTTACCTGTCACCAAATAGTTAACAATATCTGCATACCAGGGCAATGTGGATACAACAAATAAATGCTCATCTGGGAAGGAGTTCTCTAATGGAACGGTAGCTGGCTCTAACCTAATCGTAAGCTTCGAAATATGGTCAGCTACTTGGTTCTCCGTGCCCTTCCTATCTATAATTTTCAACCGGAACTCCTGCAAAAGTAAAATCCATCGTATTAGTCTCGGTTTTGCATCTTTCTTGGACAATAAATATTTAAGTGCAGAGTGGACCATAAAAATAGTGATAGGAAATCCTAAAATATAGCTACTAAATTTATCAAGTGCAAAAACTACATCAAGTAGCTCCTTTGTAGTGGTGTAATTTCTCTGAGTTTCATCAAAGCTTTTGCTTGCATAGTATATAACCACGGGCACTTTGTCTTTTCTTTGTCCAAGAACGGTTCCCACGACAAAATTGCTAGCATCGAACATGATCTCAAATGGGATCGTTTTTAAATTAACCGCAAGCGCATGACGTTGTTGTAGCTTACGGGTCGAACAGAAGGAGGCAGTGATTTGAGTATCGATTAATTATGTACTTAATTAGCTACGTGAATGGTAATTAGGGGTGAGGGAAATCAACCTACAAATATAAAAGAAAGAAAAGGTGCCAGGGCTAAGCATCGCCACTCGCGTAGACTAAACATGCAAGTTGATCTAACTTCTTGTCATAAAAGAGTAAAGTCGTCTATGATGGTTCAATCTCAATACATGTTCTCTTGACATCTAACGGTAGAAGAGAGAACGAGGGGTAGTGCTTGTACCTAATTGGGAACCCGATGGTTCGTCAGAAATCCACATACTAGTTATCCTAATGAGTGTGCCTGATGGTTCGTCGGAGCCTAGCATTAGGTAGTCAACCCTCCATTGAGGGCATCAAACCAAATTCCGATGGGTCGTCGGTGATTTAGGTTGTGTATCCCACCAATGGGGTGGATTGACATGAAATCACATCCAAACAATGCCTTAGTAATAATCTAATAGATCGATCTTTGGAGCGATCAACCCACATGAGTAATCTACGCTAGGATTTAACTTCGCCCTATGCACAAAAATCTACTCACTACGCATGCTAATAATCAGCAAATAAACATGGAGAAACACATCATGAAATAGCAAGAGAAGAAAATCTACAAACAATAGTAATGGGAAAGAAATAAAAACATAATCTTTACTACAAAAGTTGAACAAAGAAAGGTTTTACAAAGATCTCCAATAGCAACCCCAAAGGGGGAAGAAACATCTCAAATCACCCACAAAAAATCCCTTTTATATCCACCAAAAACCTGGCGACGAATCGGGTTTGGAAACTAGAATTCACAGTGACACCGCCGTGCTCGAAAGTGGCACGGTCGTGCTGAAATTTCAGCTTTGCAGCCCTGACTTCTAGAAAATGTGACAAATCACCCCGAACTTAGATAATTACAAATAAATATGTGTTGGAATCATCACAATGCGCTCTACAACTAAAAAATAGTTCGGGGACGAGACATCTACATGATTGAGAGCATAGATCCATTATTTACAGCACTATGGCTCTTTTGCTCTTGAGGATGACACAACGGTGTCGCCAATCGGCCCGGCCAAGTCGCTAATCGGCACGGCCATGTCGCCAATCAGCTCCTAGCATCTTCAGGAACTCCAGGTGCACGGCCGTGCACCACGGCCATGTCTGCAGACATCGTTCTGTTTTAATTTAGGCATGGCCGTGTTGCATGGCCGTGCCGCTGAACTGCATCTCCTCTCCTTTAGGCTGATATGATAACACGGCCATGCGTGTATATGCACGGCTATGTTGCCTATATTTTGGTCCTTCTTTTCTCCATACTGCCTCAGATCTTCACCGTTGTCTTTCCTTTGCTTCTCTCATCATCCTTTTTCATCGTTTTACGCACTTTTCTCCTGAAATAGACCAAACATCTCCAAAGAGTGAAAACAAACAAGAACGAATGAAAAGTGCATAGAAGGTGTGGGTAATAACATAAAAATGCATGGGAAAAAGAGGTGCAAAATGTATAACATATACACACAATAAATTCCCCCAAGCTAAACTCTTGCTTGTCCCCGAGCAAGATAAGAAATAGAGAACATGGCGAAATTCGCTAAGAGATTAGAAGATCACCTTCTTAAATGAATCACGCATGCAAAACACATATACGACACGATTAGACTTCAATCCTTGCATGCATAGCTATATTAATTTAATATGGCACATGACTCACAAATATGTTCATATCCAACACGATTTCAAGTTTAACACATACACACACGTAAAAAAGACTAGGTCCACAAACAATTCTTAATAGGCTATGATTGATAGAGTTCAACCATTGTCCTACACTAACGAAGGTAAAAAACCTAAAGTGTATTGTTGGGCTTCAACTCTCTAGGGTTGGACATGCCATGCTAGTATATCCCAAGGCATAGTGATAGCCTTGTTCGATATAATATAAACACTTTTTTTGGGACTTAGGCGATCCATGTAATGAGATTTCAACTAATGGCTCCTGTCTCTGACGAGCCTAGGGCATTAGGCCAAGATGGACCCTTCGAGCCTACTCTCTCGAATCACCTAAGGCCAATTATTCATATCTAATGCACTCCCCCAGATTTCACCTTCGCAGTGAATCTTCAATGCTGCCTGAGGCACGGAGATCCGACTACTTAGTGGGATAGGGAGAACATTGCACTTATTCCAAAATTTTTTTCTTTTCTTTTTTTATTCATCATTTTTTTCTTTTTTCTTTTCTGTTTTTTCTTTTTTTCAAAGCATGCCAACCACACATGTCTATGGAGCAACTATACCATGTCCACGGTCAATTCCTATCAAGCTTAGGCCTACTCTACACAATTAAGAAAACCTAAGCTTGTGCATTCCAATGGTTGAAATAAACAATCACTCTCACCTATAGAAAAACAAAATGGAAGCTAGTGCTTATTCACAGATGAGGGTTAAAAGTGAGTTCGAGAGGGGAGAATGACAAATATAAATTCATAACATGCTTGAAGGATATCGAACTAATAAAACACATATATAAAATTGTATGAGAGTGAAATTATCATCGAAGGATCATTTCATCAACTTGTTTCTAATTTTTTTATGTATATACAAATGCAAGTGCAAGCATGAAGTATGGATGCAATAACAACCGAAAAGGTGAGGATACAATGCGAAGATGATGTATGTAGTGTGGTGAAGAATAGTGTGGTGGACACCTCCCCCAAGCAAGGAGTGAAACGTCTTCCCCAAGCTAAAACTAAGCATTTTCCTCAATGCAAGATGAAAAGGTGATACATGGGTAGAAATGTGTTGGTGGGTGTGGTGAAAAGGGGACGTTGTGTGATAGCATTAGGCTCATGGAAAGTGGTGGAGTGCATGGGAGAGTCTTCCCCAAGCTAGCGTGAAGTATGGCCCTAAACAAAATAGGAAAGTGCATACAAGGGCGCATATGCATTGGGGGAAATA
Organism: Scilla litardierei; assembly: GCA_030789695.1. Classification (NCBI taxonomy): domain Eukaryota; kingdom Viridiplantae; phylum Streptophyta; class Magnoliopsida; order Asparagales; family Asparagaceae; genus Scilla; species Scilla litardierei. Next base: position 270,119,721 of record CM061142.1, on the reverse strand, counting down.
CTACGAGATCGGAGCTAGGGTATGGAGGTTAGCATGTATATAGTTCCAGGGGTAAAAAATCATAGCATGTGAGGCGACTAAGAGGGGTAAGGTATTTATTACTAACTCTAAATCCTAGTACGCTCCTCCCCACTATCGGAAGGAGAGGAGATTATTAATAAGCTAAACAAGAAAATGTATATAAAATATCTACACTACTAGAGTACGATGCATCTGATCAAAATGTGGATCGATGATATTCAGCGGTGTAGGCAGTTGCTCGAATAGTCCATTCCGCTCCTCAACAACCGTCTTCTTCATGTTAGCAGCTTCGTGTCCAAGTGTCATAATCAGGCACTTCTCCTAAATATGTGATCTTTCTATCTATGGAGGGTGCAATGCGTTGATGCAAATTGGACGTACGTGTCCGTCCAAATGAGCCTACCACAAAGTGTCGTCAAAATTAGTAATGGAATTTAATAATCCAGGACGGCTACCCAAATCTATATGGTAAGGAGTTGTAAAACATGATTAAAAAATGGAGATGTATGGATGAGTACTTCCTTGAAACGGATGGATGAGCTCTGGAGGAGGAGGGAGTGGCTGCAGAGCGAAACTAGGAGGAGAGGGTGGTGTGGGGTTAATGTAATTTAATTGAGAGTCGCCATCACTCGCCTCTTCCCCATCATCAATGTGTATCGGCTCTACAATTTTTTCCACGTCTTGTGGCACTCCATGGAGATCATCATGGATGGTGGTGGGGTGTGCATCATGCTGTAAGGGTGACGTAGGCTGCTGAGCTGAATCAATTGGGGGTATGAGGCTTGGGCTCCATGAAAATCTGTGTGCTCTCACCTTCCGCCTCGCACTTCTCACTATCTTCAAGGAATAGATCTTCATCCATCTCTATAAGCTAGTCAAGCACCTCAAGGTAGTGGAATGACCAAGACGAAGAACTGATATGATCATATTTTACACTTTATTTTCGCATATTTCCATGCCATATCGATTGCCTATATTGCATATTAGAAGCTTAAACGGCGATTTCTCGACGAATTTCACTATTTCTATGTTTTATTAGATTTTCAGGAAATATAGAGCAATCGGGAGCAAATATGAGCTATGAGCATATGCACGCATGCTGGAGCGTCAGAGGCTATGATATCGAGGAGCTTATGGTGCTAGAAGAGAAGAAGGAGCGAAAGGAGGAGAAGAGAAAGAGGAAGGAAAGAAGATGGAGAAGAAAGAAGAGTAGAATCAGCTTACTCGGCCGAGTGGATCGCTCCACTCGACCGAGTGAGGCTGACACCAATCCAGCCCAAGGAGCCACGCATATCAATGTCACTCGACTGAGTGAGAATCTCACTCGATCGAGTGAGACAGACGGCCAAACCCTGAAAATATCGGCCAACTCCACCCCCTGCCAGAGCAAGTGACTCGACCGAGTGAGACTTTCACTCGACCGAGTGAATTAACCACTTGACCGAGTGACCAAAAGAAACAAAACAATGATTTTGAAGATCTCTGTAGGAATTCCCACTCGACTAATTGAGGAATCTCACTCGATCGAGTGAGTAATCTCACTCGACCGAGGAGCCGACGGCCAGAATCTGGAAGCTAGGTTTTATTTCGGGTTTTGGGTATTTTAGTCAAATTTTTCTTAGTTTTTTGGACTTGTATAAATAAAGGATATAGTAGCCGTCGCAAAGGAGAGGTGAGATGACTAGAGACAAATGAAAAACTTAGATTTTTATTAGCTATTGCTATTGATTGGAGAAGCTAGTTCTTAATTTTCTTGTGATTTTGAAGCTTTGGAGAATGTTGGTTTGTCTAAACTCTTGATTTATTTACTTTTATGAATATTTCTAGTTTGATTCTCGTTTCTATGATTTCTATTATTTCCACGAATTTTATTGTTTTGATCATGTTATTAGTGAGTAGTTTCTTTGCTCTAGGGCAAAGAGATGAACCCTATAGATCTAGGGTTTTATAAGTGAAGTTATTGAAACCCTTGTTGCTAAACTTGTTTTAGGGTTAGATTATGGTCGATTGACTACAAATAGCTAGGGATTTCTACTTAGATCTTGAGAGCTCGAGAGAGGATCTTGATCTATAGGAAGCCCTAGATATTTGATTTAGACTTATAATTTGGATATCCTAGTTTTGGTGCACGAGAGAGACCAAAGCTAGCATCTTTATTATATTTCTATGATTATATTCAGCTGTACGACAGTAAGACGAATACAACCCACCATAATCTAGATTCGAACATACGTCTCACGACAGTTGGCTTGAGCGAGAATTGAATTATATTGTCGATCTTAATGCTAATAATTCAACTAGGCTTGCGAAAGAGCGATGTTCTATCTTGAGTTAATTAAGACTTGTGTAGCACAAGAGTGTGCACCGGTTCATAACATAGTTGTGACAAGTTCACCATAAACCAAGAGTTAGTAATTTGGAGTTCATATTCACATTGATACTCGGAAATCTGTAGTGGAGATTCCCTAGTCCTAGACATTCTTATTAATTGAAGTACAACCGATATCTTTACACATTCGTGACACATACATTCCATCACCATTCTTCAAATCTTTGCTACACCTGGACAACCAAGCAACCGCTCCCCGTGATTCGATACCTGCTTACCACTTAATCGTGTGCTTTCGGTAAAACCACATTGTTTTCTGAACTACATTGTTTTTTGGCGCCATTGCAGGGGAGGCATCGGTATTTTTCTTGGTTACCTTTTATTTTCCTCTATTGTGCTAGTATTCTCTGCAGATTCTCTCTTTGTGTGCATGTACACACGCTCAAGGGCCATTGACAGCTTGATACACGTTGATCCCGAAATTGAACGAACTGCCAGGAACTTAAGAGAAGAGGCATGTTCTAGAGGATAGCAAGATGGCAGCTGAGGATAATGCTCCAAGAAATGTCAGAATTATTGCTATTCGGGACCGGCTTATTCCAAACAACTCTGCGACATCATCCATTCTTATGCCGAAAGTGCCAGCTGATAAGAATTTTGAGCTGAAAATTGGTCTAGTTGTGCTGATGCAACAAAATCCATTCTATGGGCACACGCATGAGAATCCACATTATCATATTGAGATATTCTTGGCGAAGTGCGCCACTTTCCAAGTAATCAACGTATCAGAGGATGCCGTTCGTCTGCGGCTCTTTCCTTTCACACTCAAGGATAAAGTTTTATGTTGGCAAAGGTCCGAACGGTACCTTCACCACATGGGTTGATCTTGCAGGTGCCTTCATTAATAAATTCTATCCGCCATCAAAGACCATCAGACTGAGGAATTCTTTGATGTCATTCAAGCAAGGTGTTGAGTATTGGACTTCTCCCTACTTGGTGTTAATGATGAGCAAACATAAATACTTGTGACTAATCCCCTATTTTGCAGTTAATCCATTGCCTAAGCTTATTATGAAGATAAACTAGCAATGGATGACTCACAAACGTCATTGAAGGCAAATGACATGAATTGGATGATCGTAGATTGATGATTGAAGCTCCGTAAAGACTTCAAGCTCATGCGATGGAAAGCAGAGATTATTCGTCAATGTAAATTTTCTTTTATCTCTTCTAGTATGTAGCTTAGAAGTAGAACTTTGATGGAGCACTCACACACATCTACATTCTGTCATAGGACTTCATTAGACCAATTGTCCTTTGATCCCAATTCAATTCTCTTTTGTTTGTGTTAGGATTGTTCATAACAGCCGACTGCTAAACAGTTTACAGTCGCCTGTCTCAAAAACAGTCGACTGTGTTTTGTTCTACAGTCGCCTGACATGCACAGACTATTACAATATAGTTTTGGGCTTTTTCTGATTATTTCACACAGGCTACTGTTAAACGATTCACAGGCACCTGTCCTAGTGACAGTCGACTGTGTATTGTAAACCAGTCGCCTGTCTATCCTTGCCCAAACTCTGTTTGATCTGACTTCTACGGCCAGTCGACTAATGCTGTATATACAGTCAACTGTCTATGCTGCAACAGTCGCCTGTCTGTAAGTCATTTCTTTGACTCAGCTCTCTGGAAATTTCTCTTGCTTTTGACAGTCGTCTTTTAAGGTTTTACAGTCGCCTGTTCTGATTAACAGTCGACTGTATTACTTGAATCAGTCGTCTGTCCTGTATCTTGTGAGATTTCCAGTAATTGTCTAACTTACTCTTCTCTCGGCCAGTCGCCTGTCGAAGAATTTACAGTCGCCTGTTGTTTTAACAGACGACTGTCTTTGCTTCATCAGTCGACTGTCCACGTGGTAAGTTACCGTTATGAATTCTCACCTACCCTTGCTGACTGTGCAACAGTCGACTGTGGATTGTTCAACAGTCGACTGTCGCGAGTTCAGATTATATCCGTTGAGATTTTTCTCACGGATTCCAACTGGGTTTTTGCCTAAATTGTTTTGTGGATTTGAGAATGCTATAAATAGAGCTTCTACTGTTCCATTGGAAGGTTACTCATTCATTGCAAAATCTCTCAAGCTTTCATTTCCAAAGATCAAAGCTCTCAAATCCAAAGCCCTAAGTATTTCCAAATCTTGTTCTCTTGCTCTCCAACCTAGAACCAAAGATTGATCTTCTAGGCAATTGGTGCAGTCAAGAGAAAAGGGCTTTCTCCTCTCTTCCAAGAGAGTTCTTCAACACACATCACACTTCTCCTTCAAGTTCTACTTCAAGGCATAGGTGATTGTAAGTGTTGCTTTCATATTTCATAACTTTCATTATTTGAATTGTGCTCTCGGTTGTGAGAGTGGTTTTGCTTGCTCCTTGGTTGTGGGAGTCAAGGACATCGATTGTATTTGATTGCACTTGTAGGGTTGCTACAAGTGTTCTTTAAGGAAACCTCAAGTTAGGGTTCTAACTTGAGTATCCAGTAGTATCCGGGTGGTAGGGACGTAGGATTACCATGAACAAGTCGGGAGTTGACTTGGGTAATCCGAACCCTTGAAACATCTCTGTGTTTGCGTGTGTTTCACTTTGGGTCGTTTTTCTATTCCGCACTATTTGTTGGATTGCATTTTATTTGGCGTAAATTCCTTTAAATTTGCATAAACACTATTCAACCCCCTTTCTAGTGTTTTCCCCATAGACATGGTCCTTACAATTGGTATCAGAGCGTAAGGTTTTATCTATGGCATCCAACAACAACAACGTTCCTCTTCCGCCTACGTACAACAATCACGACCGTAATGGAGCGTCCACTCTTTTCGAAGGTCAATCTACGATGCGTCCTCCACGTTTCAATGGTACTAATTTTGGCTATTGGAAGTGTAGGATGGAGACATTCCTTAGGAGTGCTTCTCTTTGGAGAACTCTCCACAAGGAGTACGTCGAGCCCGTCGAAGATGATTTTGAGAAATGGACGACTTCCGAGAAGTCCGCCGAAGTCAACAACGCTAAAGCAATGAACGCTCTTCATTGTGCGTTGGACCTGAATGAGTTCAACAATATATGCACATGTAAGAGTGCATATCAAATTTAGAACCATCTCATCGTTACCCACGAGGGAACGAATAAGGTAAAGCTTTCAAAGTTATATGTTACCGTGCAAAACTTCGACTTGTTTCATATGCAGGAAAATGAGAGCATTGCATCAATGTACGGATGCTTTACCGACATCACAAATGAATTGGAAGCCCTTGGCCAAATCTACACTGAACCTGAAAAGGTAAGGAAGATCATCATGGGGATGACCTCCAAATGGGAAAGAAGAGCAATCGCCATCGAGGAGGTCAATGACTTGAAGAACTACACCGTGGTGAATCTCATCGGGACTCTTATGTCTTACGAAGTAAGACGGGATAACCGATTGAAGATTCGAGCCATGATGAATCCCTCGGAGGCCAAGAAGAAAGCTTTGGCATTCAACGCCAATTCATCATCCTCCGAAAGTGATGAATCCGAGAACGAGATGGATTTGGGTGAAATGGCCCAAATGGCGAAGAAGTTCCAACGCTTCTTCCGCAAAGGTAAATTTCCCTCAAACAAACGTTTTGAGTATACTAATGCTACTTCCTCTCTTTGTTATAAGTGTAATAAGCTAGGGCACATCAAGAGGGATTGCCCAATGCTAAACAACAAAGAAAAATGGAAGGCACCAAAGTACCACAAGTCCGACAAGAACAAGAGAAACAAGAAGAAAGGACTCGTAGGTACCTTTGATGACTCAAGTGATGACTCATCAAGCAATTCCGATGATGAGAAGGGTGAGAGCGCCCACATGTGTTTCATGGCACTTGAAGACCCACTCTCGGATGAGAGTGATTCCGACACGGATGACACCGAGGTAACAATGGATGAACTTCGTATAGCTAATGAAGAACTATTTGCTAAATACCAATCTTTAATGCTAAGATACACTAGCTTAAAGAAATCAAATGTTAGCAAGTCATCCATTTCATGCATTATCAACAATGACACAATTGTTGATACTTTAACTCTTGAGAAAGCAAACTTAGCTTCTCAAAATGTCACATTGAGAGATGAGGTGAACTCCCTCAAATCTCAACTAGATCAAACACATCCTAAGGATAATAGTGATCTAGTTACACGTCACACACAATTGGGTTTAGAGAATGATTCTCTTAAAACCTAAGTGCACGAGCTCAAAGCACGGGTGTCCACCTTGGATACCAACATTTCTTCTTTAAAGGAGAAATATGAGCTCATGTCCTCCCGTATTGTGAGATTCAATAAGGGAAAAGGACAATTGGATGATTTGCTTGCAAACCAATTTCCGGCCACACATCGTGTTGGTCTTGGATTTGTAAAAGCGAATGCATCTAATGCTCGCACCTCCTATAGTGGTGTCACTATAGATTTTGTGAGGCCTTCCTCCGGTGCATCCACAAGTGGTGTCAAAGACAATATAGCTAGCAATCCTACCAAGAATGTCACCACATCACCTTCTCTTCCTTTTGGAAAGAAACCCACTAAGGGTGGAAACCAAAAGCAAGGCCATGCTTATATGTACACTAACACTCATCCACGTAGGAAACATCCTACTTCACAAGTGGATAATCATGACACATTCTATGCTCCGCACCCACGGACATGTACACAACCACACATGAGAAATACTCATGTACGTGCTCCTATACACCCGTATGCACATGCGCAACATTCTTTCATGTATGCTCATCCTCCACATGTCATGCATGATCAATATGCTTCATATAATATGCATGTTCCCAAGCATACATATCATTCTAGAATGTACAATGCATATCCTCCACCACATCTCTATGCTAGAAATCAGGTTCCTAAGAAGCATGCACCACATAGAAATCCAACACATATGCATGCAACTAGGAATATGACTCCCAAGATGTACACTATTTGGGGTCCTAAGAACACTAGTCTAAATGTTAGGAATGCTTATGTTGATTCCTACTTTCATGATGTGATTAGAAATAGTAACTATGTTGGGAACCGGAAGTCCACTTGGACTTGGCTTCCAAAGGGCTAATCCCCTTGGACCCAACAACCATTGGGTACCATAAGCTTATGGTATATTATATAGGTACCCAAGAGAAAGAAGAAGAGCAATAAATGTCTTATTATCTCTAAAGGGAAAGGATGGATTCTTGATAGCGGTTGCTCCAAACATATGACGGGGGATCCCTCTTTGCTCTCCGAAGTGATTAGCATCAAGGATGGTGCAACGGTCACTTTTGGAGGCAATCAAAATGGAACCATCATTGGAGTAGGTATCATTGGTAATCCTTCCAAACCTTTAATTACTAATGTTTATCTTGTTAGTGGTTTATGTCACAATCTCATTTCCATTAGTCAACTTTGTGATAAAGGTTACAAGGTTAACTTTGGAGAAGGATTGTGTACTATTGTTGATTGTGATTCAAATGTTTTATTTTCCAGTATTAGGCGTAAAAATATTTATTATTTGAGCTTGCCTAAAACCGTAGAACATTGCTTAGTTGCTAACACAAGTGAACAACTATTATGGCATCGCTGTTTTGGTCATGTTCACTTCAAGCACTTATATAAGTTAGCTAAGCATGATCTAGTTAAAGGTTTTCCTAAGATTGTCTTTAATAAGAAAAACTTTTGTGATTCATGTCAAAGAGGTAAACTAAGTAAATCTTCATTTAATCTTAAAGAAGGGATTACTTCTAGAGGCCCCTAGAACTTCTACATCTAGATTTATTTGGGCCAACTAGAACCGCTTCTTCAGGTAATGCTCATTATGGACTAGTTGTCGTTGACGACTTTTCTAGATTTACTTGGGTTTCATTCTTAACTAATAAGAATGAAGCTCATGAAGAGTTTACCAAATTTGCAAAGAAGATTCAGAATCTTTTAGGATCCACCATTATCACTATTCGTAGTGATCATGGAGGAGAATTTGAGAATGAGTCTTTTACTAAGTTTTGTGATGACTCCGGGATAACTCACAACTTTTTCTTTCCTCGTGCACCACCACAAAATGGTGTTGTAGAAAGAAAGAATAGGACTTTTAGTGAGTGTGCTCGCACTATGCTCCATGATAGTCATTTAGGACTACAATTTTGGGCAGAAGCGGTGCACACGGTATGTTATGTGCTCAATAGGATCCTAGTGAGACCCCGAACAAACAAAACTTGTTTTGAGTTGTTTTATGATAAAAAGCCTCAAGTGAAATATTTTCGTGTTTTTGGTTCAAAATGTTTTATAAAGAACACCTTTGGTAATTTAGACAAATTTGAGCCAAGATCCGATGAAGGAATTTTTGTTGGATATTCCACACGTAGCAAAGCCTACCGGATATACAACAAAACTTCTTCAACGATTGAGGAATCACTTCACGTATCTTTTTATGAAGATTTTGATTTTCCTCATGTTGATGATGATAATGTAGATATTCTTTGTGATTCTCTTAACAATGTTAAGATTAATGATACTATTGTTGAGACTAACACTTCTAACGAAGTTGTTGAAGTTGTTCCTAGTGATCCAGGTATACCCAAAGCTTACCCGACCGTTCGCAACCATCCACATAACCAAATTATTGGAGATATTGGTGTGGGTGTTCGAACGAGAGCAAGAATTGAAGAATTCTCACATTGCGCATTTGTCTTTACCATTGAGCCAAAGAACATCCAAGAAGCTTGTGAGGATAGCTCTTGGATAGTGGCAATGGAAGAAGAACTAATGCAATTCGAGAGAAACGAAGTTTGGGAACTCGTATCTCTTCCAAGTGGTCACCAAGTCATTGGGACCAAATGGATCTTCAAGAACAAGATGGATGAAAACGAGGTAATCACACGGAACAAAGCAAGGTTAGTAGCTCAAGGCTACCGGCAAGAGGAAGGTATTGATTTCGAAGAATCTTTTGCCCCCGTAGCTAGATTAGAAGCTATTAGGTTGCTTTTATCTTTTGCATCTCATAAGAATTTTAAACTATTTCAAATGGATGTCAAAAGTGCATTTTTAAATGGGTTTTTCAATGAAGAAGTCTATGTTTCTCAACCTCCCGGTTTTATTCATGAAAATTTCCAAACCATGTTTTCAAACTTAAGAAAGCGTTATATGGATTGAGACAAGCTCCTAGAGCTTGGTATGATCCTCTTAAGACCTTTCTTTTGAATTTAGGTTTTAAAATGGGAGAAGTTGATTCTACACTCTTCATTAAAGATTATGAAAATGACATTCTTTTGATTCAAGTTTATGTAGACGATATTATTTTCGGTTCTACTAACTTTAATCTTTGTCAAGAATTTTCCAAGTCTATGAAGGACGAGTTTGAGATGAGCCACATGGGAGAGCTCACCTACTTCCTTGGATTACAAATTCTACAAATGGAGAATGGCACTTTCATACTTCAGACAAAGTACACGGGGGAACTTATTAAGCGATTTGGGATGGAATCGTCTTCGAGCAAAAGGACTCCCATGAGTACTACTACTCATCTACACAAGGATGAAAGCGGAAAAGATGTAGACGTTCGTCTATATCGAGGTATGATCGGTAGCTTACTTTACTTAACCGCTAGTAGGCCCGATATCATGTTTTCCGTATGCCTTTGTGCTAGATATCAAGCAAGACCTAAGGAGTCATACTTGATTGCGGTTAAACGAATATTTCGTTATCTCAATCAATCTCTAGATTATGGGTTACTTTACCCTAAGTCTAGCACATATGAGTTAATCTCATATAGTGATGCCGACTTTACCGGATGCAAGTCCGACAGGAAAAGTACTAGTGGCACTTGCCATTTCTTAGGAAATTCCTTAGTTTCTTGGTTTTGTAAGAAACAGAATTCGGTGTCATTGTCCACGACTGAAGCGGAATATATTACCATGGGTCTTGCATGTGCACAAGTTCTTTGGATGAGACACACTCTTAGTAACTATGGTGTCAATTGTGATACTTGCCCTATCATGGTTGATAATCAAAGTGCTATTTGTCTTTCCAAGAATCCGGTACACCACTCCTGTACCAAACACATAGACGTGAGACACCATTTTATAAATGATCATGTAGCTAAGAAGGACATCATCTTAGAGTACATTGAAACCCAAAAACAAATTGCCGATATCTTCACTAAACCTCTTAAAGAAGATTCATTTGTGAGGTTGCGTGGAGAATTGGGAATTATGGGTGAATCTGAAATCTAGAAGCTCAATCTTTCTTGTTATAACTCCTTTTTGAGCCTATATCTTTTTGTTGTCTTTCTTCATGTGCTTTATTATATTATGAGATTAAGAAAGGCAATTGTGACTTATTTGATTTCATGAGTTTTTGAGAGTGATTGGAGTGATTCGTGTTTCAATGGATTTATTGTTTTTATAATGATTTTTACGATGTATTTGTGATTAGAGTATATGTCCTAGGGTGAGTGTTCTTATTCTCTGAAATTCTATCTCACTGTGCACATTTGGACCAAGACAGCCGACTGTCTTTCCTTCGATAGTCGACTGCCCTACTCTATCTCCTCAGTCTGAGAATTGGTATCTTTCGCTCAGCCGACTGATGACTGATTTACAGTCGACTGTTAGTTTAACAGGCGTGCATTTTAGTCATCAGGCGACTGTTACTTCTTTCCGAGCTTTATCGTTTATACCTCATCCAGTCGACTGACTTTTGTTCATCAGTCAACTGTCTTCTGTGGTGACTGTTCAAGTGATTTGACCCGAGCCGTCGATTCTTTGATTCAACGGCTCAGATTCATTCACCAAATTTTATATTCGAGAATGCACGATCACTTCCCCACGTCGACTCTCTCTCCTCCGATTCGACCGTTCGTCTTCCCTCTCGTTTTCCTCTCCAAAACCGCTCGATTTCGCTTCCAAAACCGTCGATCTGCTTCTCTTCGTCGTCGTCAATCGCGTGCTATCGTTGCCGTCGATCTTCTTCTCCCCGATCGTCGTTGCTTCTCTACTTGGTTTGCTTCTCTCTCTCACTTGCCCTTCATTCGAATTTCTTTGCATTTGTTTTCTCCTTCTATTGTTTCCATGGCTCCCAAACCAAAGGGAAAAGAGAAGATCGTTGCTCCTAAATGACCTAGGGCACCCAAGAAACTTATTGCCAAAAGAAGAAACATTATAAAGCCCGATCCAAACATGCCGATTCTTCCTCTGCTACTTCTAGCGATGCTTAGCCTTTGATCCATCGTCAGCGCAAGCCTACTGGTGTTCACATTAGTGAGCCTGTTGTTGAGAACCCTCATTTGTCTCCTTCTGTGTCGAGTTCTTATGAAGAGACTCCTGCCGTACCCCTCTCTGATCCTCTAGTTCCCATTTGCCGAGACGATCTTTGTCTAGCAAAATTTCACTCTCTTCTAGGGATCAACCTTCTTAGGGAGCGGTACATTGCTTTCACCGCCTTCACTGCTGAGAGACTTTCTGACATTCTTTATGCTACTCACCTAGCCGATCTTTTTCACTTCTCTCAGAGTGAGTCCCCCAGAGCCTATCCATTTCTGGTGAAGCTCTTCTATGCGAACCACGTTCGCGGTGAGTATTCATCTACAGGCATCCTCGATACTGTCGTTCAGGGAACCCACATTCAGATCACTCCCTCTCTCTTAGGGACTATTCTTAGGATTCCCTCTGTTGGTTCCCTTCCCACTGATATCTGCATTTCCGAGATTGACGATCTTGATCAGTCTGTCCTCCGGGATATGTTTCGAGAGGTAACTTTAGCTCTTGATTCGGGTGTCAGATCATCTATGTTCTCTGCGAGAGGTTGGACTGTTCACCTAGTGGTGAAGTCCAACATCCTGCCGAGATAGGGATCGTTTGACCAGCCGTCTCAGGATATCCTGAAGTGTATGTATGCTATTTTCTCTGGCATGCCCATGAACTGGGCCGGTGTCCTCCTTGATAGGATGGACAAGGTTGAGTTCACGTCCTCCTCATCTCACATTCCTTACGATGGTCTTTTGACTCGTGTCTTCCGTCATTTTGGTGTTGACTTGACTCGTTACGAGCCCATGCCCTTTGGTCCTCTCCTCGACGTATCTGCAAAGTCGAAATCTTCTTCGGCTCTGCAGACTGCCTTGAAGAAGAGGAAATCTACTTTTGCTCCGTCCTCATCCACTGTGCCTCCAGCTGATCTGCCTTCTACATTTGCTCCACCATCTCGTGATATTCTTTTGGAGATGGTCTCTGGTATTTACAGATTGCTGTCCCTCTCTTTCCTCCATCAGGGAATACCCTTCCCTGAGGATCTGAGACAGTTTTTTCCCCGGCATCATGATCCTCCTCAGCCCTCTGATGTCGTTGAGCCTCCTGGTGTAGCTTCTACTCAGGATGTTGCTGCTGTTGCTACTGTTGCTCCTTCTGACCCTCCTCCAGTGGATACTCCTGCTGCTACAGAGCCTGCTTCCTCTTCTGCAGCCCCAGGAGACGCCCACTCTTAGATAGATGTTTGAGTGATGTTATTTTGGTGATGATATTTTTTTGTGATGTATGATGGATGATGTTGTCAGTGACTCTTTTATATATGTATGGTGATGTAATTTGATGTCGTCATGATGATGTATTATTTTTGTCTTGATCATGATGTTTCTTTTTGGGATGGCCACGTAGATGACCATCCGTTGATGTACTCTTTTACTATATATATATATATATATATATATATATATATATATATATATATATATATATATATATATATATATATGATGTTGTTGCTTATCTTATGTCACACTATGCTATACTGTATGGTGTGTATTATGATATGTTGTCTCCATGTATGCTTCACTCTCGTTGATGTGCTTTCGAGACAATATATGAATTTGATATTGGTTAATTCATGCTATCTCTGATGTGATGAATTTGTGGAAATTATTTTCGTTTTGTATATCTACAATGTTGATATTGGACCTCAATTCCATTACTCACATGTGTATATGGTGCGATTTTATGAGTTTTTGATTCGATATATCTTTATACTCCTTGATTGTTGTTAGTTCGTATTTAGCACTATTATTGTTGTTATTATTTGCTCCCACCTTTTTGGATAATGCCATAGGGGGAGAGAAATAAACATACAAGATTCATAATGGATGTGCTAAGTATGTTCTAACGCTTGAATCTAGGATTTACGTTGCCTTAGATTCAGGGGGAGTAAGATTACAATGAATAGGGATTTCATTTCCTAGATTTCTTGAATTGAATTCATCCATATCTCACTCATTTGCTTCAACTTTTATGTAGATGCTCTAATATTTGTTGACTAACTTGATTGGCATCTATGTAGGGGGAGTAAGTTTTTATTACGCACATTTATTTATCTTTATGTTTATGTTTGTTTGTAACGGTCGCTTTCCGACCTTATGGATTTTCTGCGTGCGCGTGCTTTATCGTGCACGTATTTTATTTGGCTATTTCTGGTTTCCGACATATGCGATGTGATATGCCGTTGTGATCGTATGGGAGTGTAGAATTTTATAGTAATTTTTGGGAACGTCATTTCACAGCTCGTTTTCTCGCAAAACGACTTGGAATGATAGGGGCGTTTTAGACTTTTATCTCAAAATGCAGTTTCCGATTTTACGTAAATTCTTGGTAGGCGTTACGCACGATCATGCTCTGTAGATCTGTGTGTCTCGTCTCTACGATCGCCCCGGTATTTTCGGATTATTTTTCTGACGCCCGAAGCGAAAGATATCACCCGGATAAATCTCGACCGTTGATTTTAGCCCTAATCTTTTGAAATTTCGAAATTGTGATCAAATCTTAGCAAATCCCTAAGTATCTTCATACATATCAAGGGATTGATTTCAGCCCCTATCTGCACTTTCTCTTTACCCTAAGTACACCCTCCCAATCTCTCACTCACTCTCCCCAAATGTTATAATCCTATTTCTAAATATCAAATTTAATACTTTTAAAATCCCAACCCTAACTATTTCTCATTCACGTGAATTAAAACCTAGGCTGAGTTTTTTTCAGCCGCCGCAAAACTCAAAAGCCCCGAGACTTCATCCCTCTCCCTCGCGTTCTCTTCTCTCTCTCTCTCTCTCTCTCTCTCTCTCTCTCTCTCTCTCTCTCTCTCTCTCTCTCTCTCTCGCATCACCCTCGTTCCGCAGCCACCCACGCCGACGGCTCCTCCGACACCGGCCACCCCCTCACGAGACCGCCGTGACTCTGCCCGAGGCCGCCTGAACGCCCGACGCCGGCAGTCTTTCACAGAAGAGATGACCACAGCGGCAACTGCCGCTGCCGCTGCTTCCCGACGTCGCAAGTCGCCGCCGGAGCCCCGCACAACCACCGTCGATACCCCCGACGGCCTCCTCGTCGTCGCAAATAGCTGTTCGGGCTGATACTCCGCCGCAACGCAACGACAGCAGTGGTAATCGCCGCTGTTGCATTTTTCCGGCGCCACCCCGGTTGCCAAGCACCGCCGGCGGCCCTCACAGATCTGGCCGACCATCCCCCTAGGCCGTAGACACCCCCGCGACAACTCCAAGGCCGAACATCCCCTTTGACTAGCGTTCCAATGGATTTTCGTCGCCGTTACACGTCGTAGCTCGCTATTTTGATTTCCCCGTTGCCGTGTCTACTGTCCGCTATCCCCGCATGCTGCCCGCACCTCCAGTCCGCTACCAGAACGTTCCCGGCTATGCTACCCGTAGCCGAGACGCCTTAAGAAGACGTTCCGTAGCCGTGCCGTTTAGATCGGTCGCCGTTCAGACTCTACTTCCCATTCGCGCCAAACACCGGAGAGGTTGGTCCCCCGAACTCATAGCAAACCCACACCGTAGCAAAACAGAACCCTAACTAAAATCGGACAACTATAACTAAATTTACTTTTCCGCACCAGTAAAACGATATCACTGTAGAAATCGACCGTCAGACAATTTTTCTGTGCATATAGGGTAGTGGTCGAACTAGGCTGACGAAACACCAAAATGTGACGTTGACAAATAGGATAGCCCCGATAACCTAGAAACAAACCCTAATATGACTTGATGAGAATCGCGACCTGACACCGTCGTCGTGACACTGTTTCAGACGGACTACCGCGGACGCGACACCTAGACGAGACGCCCCGGAAGGACGACACACTCGCCACCGCAAGCAAGTGTACTCACTTGCGCTTTTGGCCATGCCTTGGTCTTAAACTGCTAGAACTATTAGACTGTGAACAAATAGAACCGGACGTGAAATGATATCATCCGGGATGCCTAGACGACTTATACTTGACGACGAAATCTAAGCGTAACAACAACAACTTTTGACACCGTAGGGTTATCTTGTGTGTGCGTGCGTATGGACCCCTTAGAAGAACTATCTCTGTCGTGTCACGTCATGTCTTGTTTTGCACAGCCTGCAGGCAATAGGGCACTCTCTGAGTGATCCCTTGTATGGATACACAGCCTGCGGGCAATAGGGCACTCTCTGAGTGATCCCTTGTACGGATACACAGCCTGCATGCAATATGGCACTCTCTGAGTGATCCTTGGTACGGATACACAGCCTGCGGGCAATAGGGCACTCTCTGAGTGATCCCTTGTACGGACTTGTCTTGTGCACTTGGGTTAGGGTAGGGTTGAGCGTGCGCACGGGGGGAGGGTCTGATCCCACTCGAACCGTAAGGTGTGAACCCTTTGAGTCACACGTGTCTTGTATTGTCGTGTCCTGTCCTGTCTTGCTGGTCTTGTCACGTCTTGTCACGACCCCTTTAGGTTAGTCCCGTAATCTGTAGCACACGCTACAACTACTGCTTGCTACGCTTTACTTTCCTGATGCGTTACTTCCTTCTGTTACACTGTTATAACCCCAGCATGCTAATCAACCAGTAAACTGATGTTTAATAGTTCAGTACACTTGCAGTAGAGTCTGACCTCTTTTGTAGACTTTACCTAACATACAGTTCCCTTCTTTTGGTGTTGTACGTCAGGTGTGGAGCCAGAGTACGTCGACGAGGCAGAGCTACCCGAGGACGTAGAGCCGGAGGACGTCGATCCTGAGTACGTACCCGAGGAGGACCAGAGTTAGAGATCTTCGTGTTGCCGATTCAGAGGTTCCGTTGTAGTTTCGTTGGGTGCGTAGCACCGTTTACTTTCTGTCTAGGTTGGGTGCTTGCACCAGTAGTTTACTTTTTCTGTCGTTGTAGCCGACTCAGGCTTTTGTTAGACTCTCAGTACTCTGGATTGATAAATTTGGAATAACATGAATGTTTTCTTTTTCAGTACTTTTATTGTTCTGTACTAACATGCAGGGACCTGTCCCTTCGTCTTGGAGTACCACACAGACGCTTATTGGGTCCGGGCTTCTCAGCTCCGGCCTAAGCGGGCCTTAGTCACACTTCGCCTCCGTCATTTGGGAAGCAGGGCATGACAGGTTTTAGTGGTGGCCCATGCAAGTCCCATTCTTTCTGCAAGTTTGGAACAATAGAAGTATTGACATTCATTTTATTGTTATCCAGTAAATTGTACGAGTCTAATCTCTATACTTCTTGACAATAGGATGGCAGGACGACGCGTCAGCCGATCTGGGAACTCAGGCGATGGAGTTCCGAAAGACCAGGGCGGAGAGTTTCGCCAGTTTCTGGGCGTGATGAAAGATATGCTGGACGTGCAGCACCAATTGGTTCAGCAGTCCCACCTTGCTGCCCATGCTCCTCCAGTAGCACCGCCACCGCCTCCGCCTGCCCCTCGAGCTGCTCCGGGAGTGAAGCAGTTCAATAAGCTTCAGCCGAAGACGTTTTCTGGGAAGGAAGGACCGTTGGCTGCTTATGAGTGGATTCTGAGTATTGAGGAGAAGCTGGTAGCTGCGAAGATTTCTGATGATACCCAAGTTAAGATAGTGAAGATGCAGCTGACCGAGAATGCTAGGAACTGGTGGCACAATGAGGAGAGGCGCCTGCAGAAGCCAGTGGAGTGGAGGACTTTCCGATCGATGTTCAAGGAGAAGTATTTCACCAAGGCTGCTAGGAGAGAGCTGTTAGACAGATTTGTAGATTTGAAGCAGGGGGATATGACCGTCGACGAGTATGAGGCAGAGTTCGAGATGTTGAGTCGGTTTGCCCCACATATGGTGAGGAAGGAGGAGAAACAAGATGATCATTTTCGTCAGGGATTGCATCCGAAGATTCAGGTTTCTATGTCTTCGGCAGATTTCACGACCATGGGAGCAGTGCTGAATGCCGCGAGGAACCATGAGACCATATCGCGTCTACCTGACCCTCCAGCTGATAGAGAGAAGCGTCCCATGGAGCAGTACCTGCCACCTACTAGGCCGGCGATAAGGCCAGTTCAGACAGTGCCTTTCAAGAGGCCAGGAGCACCTATGCAGAGTCAGAATAAGGGACCATGCCACTTCTGCGGCAAGCCAGGACATGTTCAGACCAATTGTAGGAGGAAGCTGGGATTGTGCTTGGTTTGTGGAGATGCTTCGCATGCAGCTAAGGATTGTCCGAGAGCGCGTCATGCCATGGTCGGAGCATCAGCCCCACTACAGGGTAGAGCACCTGCCCCGGTTCAGAGAGGAGCTGTTGTACGTGGACCACCCTTGGCGCCACAGAGGCAGATGTTTCAGCGGGCAGTGCAACCCCAGAGGCCGGCTTACACTATGACCGCTGTTGAGACCGAGGAGCTGGATGGAGTTATTACAGGTATACTTCGAATCTACACTTTCATTTCATAGTGTAGATCTTAATGTTAGCTATGTTTATTTGCCTTGTTTGTTAGAGTAGCTTGGTTTGACCGTAGTTCTTTCAAATCCTGGGCACCTTTCTAGTGTTCACTCACCCGGCCTTGGCCTTGTTCGACTCCGGTGCATCCATGTGCATCTTATCCCAGAGATTTGTAATAAAGCACTCCATTCCCACCTATACACTTCCTAAGTGTTGGGACATCACCACAGGGAACGGAGTGGTGAATGTGAATTTGGGTTATCGATCGATTCCCTTGGTGGTCAGTGGACACGAATTATTTGCAGATTTCATCGTCCATGATCTACCGCATTTCGATGTCGTTCTTGGCATCGATTGGCTGGGAGACTTCCACGCGTCGATCGAATGCCACAACAAGAGGGTAGTATTCCGGATTCCAGGCCATCCGGAGTTCGAGTTCCGTAGCAGAGACGAGTCGCTTGGGCCCATCAGATTTCGGGCCAAGCCGGAGGTACCTATTGTCGCAGCTATGCAGATGGAGATCGACCGACCAGCAGTCGTCAGAGACTTCGACGACGTCTTCCCGGAGGATATCTCGGGTCTACCACCCGACCGAGCTCTAGAATTTGGTATTGATCTTATGCCTGGAGCGCAGCCGATATCGAAGGCGCAGTATCGAATGGCTCCTGCTGAGCTTGAGGAGCTGCGGAAGCAATTAGATGAGTTGCTGCAGAAGGGTTTCATCCACCCTAGTGTGTCACCGTGGGGTGCACCAGTTTTGCTCGTGAAGAAGAAGGATGGGTCCCATAGGATGTGCGTGGACTATCGAGGGCTGAATGCTGTCACTGTGAAGAATAAGTATCCGCTGCCGCGCATCGACGATATTTTTGATCAGCTGGGAGGTTCGAGAGTTTTCTCGAAGTTGGACTTGAGGAGCGGATATCATCAGCTGAAGGTGAAGAAGGACGGTATTCCGAAGACATCCTTTTGGACGAAGTACGAACATTATGAGTTCGTGGTTATGCCCTTCGGCGTGATCAATGCTCCAGCTGTGTTCATGGATTTTGATGAATTTGATATTCTACGACTTCCTGGATAAGTTTGTCGTTATTTTCATAGATGACATTCTTATTTACTCGAAGTCTGAGGAGGAGCATAGCTGTTATCTGAGGACAGTGCTGGAGACGCTGAGGCGATATAAGCTATATGCCAAGTATAGTAAGTGCGAGTTCTGGCTGGACAGATTCGCATTTCTGGGACACGTGGTGTCAGGAGATGGCATATCTGGAGATCCGGAGAAGGGCAGAGCAGTCAGAGATTGGCCGACTCCACAGTCAGCGTCAGATATCAGGAGCTTTCTTGGCTTAGCAGGCTATTATCGGCGGTTCATCAAGGATTTCTCGAAGATTGCAGAGCCGATGACGAAGCTGACGAGGAAGGATGTGGTGTTCCTTTGGACATATGCTTGTGAGGAGGCCTTCAGTATCTTGAAGGCGAGGTTGACCACGACACCGGTTTTGGCTGTACCGGATCGGAGCGGATGCTTCGAGGTATACTGTGATGCATCGGGGAAGGGCCTAGGATGTGTTTTACATCAGCATGGCCACGTGGTCACGTACGCTTCTCATCAGTTGAGGACTCATGAGAAGAATTACCCGACACACGATCTGGAGTTGGCAGCGGTGATATTTGCACTGAAGATCTGAAGGCACTTCTTGCTGAGTGAGAGCGTGAAGATTTTCACCGATCACAAGAGCTTGAAGTACATATTTACACAGAAGGATCTCAACATGCGACAGAGGCGATGGTTAGAGCGCATGGCTGACTATGAGATAGACTTGCAGTATCACCCGGGGAAGGTGAACGTAGTGCCTGATGCTTTGAGTAGACTTCCTACTCCGATGATGCATACTGCCGACTGGAGGATTCAGCAGGAGCTGAAAGAGATGGATCTAGAGGTCATCTTACCTGGTGTGGTTCATTCATTCATGAATTTGCAGATTCAGTTCACGATCGTGGATCAGATCAAGGTAGCACAGGCAGGAGATCCGAAGCTACAGAGGATCAGGAGGCAGGTTGAAGCTGGACTACGGACGGAGTTCGTGATTCATGAGGATGTTCGCTGTGGTATGGCAGCAGACTCTGCGTACCTGCAGGTGATGTTCGGGAGGAGCTTTTGAGCGAGGCGCATAGCTCGCCATATTCTATACATCCTGGAGGCACCAAGATATATAAGGACCTCCGACTGAATTACTGGTGGATTGGCATGAAGAGGAGTGTGGCACAAAGCGTTGCCAAGTGTTTGATATGCCAACAGGTGAAGGCTGAGCACCATCGTACGGCTGTATTGCTACAACCACTTCCTATTTCGGAGTGGAAGTGGCAACATATTACGATGGATTTCGTGACTGGTTTACCTCGGACCCCGAAACAGAACGACGCGGTCTGGGTGATCGTTGATCGGTTGACTAAGTCTGCGCATTTCATCCCCTTCCGAGTGGGCCAGTCTACGGAAGTCTTGGCGAGGAAATATCTAGAGGTAAAATTTCATTTTTCTCCTCTTTTAAATTTTCCTCTTGGAAATAGTGTGACGTAGACCATGTACGTGCAGGAGATCATACGCACAGAGTCCCCGTGAGCATCGTGTCTGACAGAGACTCGAGGTTCACATCTCAGTTCTGGAGAAGTTTGTAGGAGAATTTGGGTACGAGTCTGAGTTTCAGCACGGCGTACCACCCGCAGACCGATGGCCAGTCCGAGAGGACTATTCAGATTCTAGAGGATATGCTGCGAGCTTGTACGCTCGATTTGAAGGGATCTTGGGAAGACCATCTTCACTTGGTGGAGTTTTCATATAACAACAGCTACCAGGCGAGCATTGGCATGGTACCATTTGCTGCCTTATATGGGAGGAAATGTCGATCGCCACTGAGCTGGGATGACATTGGAGATCGGGAGCTATTGGGTCCAGAGATGATAGTGGAAGCTGTGGATGTTGTGAGAGACATCAGGGAGAAGCTCAGAGTTGCGCAAGATCGTTTCAAGCATTGGGCAGATGCCAAGAGGAGACCTTTGGAGTTCCAGCCAGGTGATCACTCTTCCTGAAGATTTCTCCGAACCGCGGAGTTATTCATTTTGGAAGGAAGGGAAAGCTGAGTCCGAGGTATATTGGACCATTCGATGTGCTGGAGCGCGTGGGAGCAGTGGCCTACCGCCTTGCTCTGACACCATCTTTGGAGGGAGTTCACGACGTATTCCACGTATATCAGTTACGTCGGTACGTCAGTGGTCCGTCGCACACGGTTAATTTCTCTGAGATCACGGTCCGTCCGGACCTGACGTATGACCAGCAGCCTGTGCAGATTTTGGACCGTCGACAGAAGCAATTGAGGAATAAGGTAGTCGACTTGGTGAGAGTGATGTGGCGTCACGGATCACTGGAGAGTCCACTTGGAAGTGCGAGGAGGAGATGAGGGAGCGTTTCCCATTCTTATTTGCTTATTAGTGTTGTTGATTCCGAGGACAGAATCTTTATTTTAGTGGGGTAGAATGTAACGGTCGCTTTCCGACCTTATGGATTTTCTGCGTGCACATGCTTTATCGTGCACGTATTTTATTTGGCTATTTCTGGTTTCCGACATATGCGATGTGATATGCCGTTGTGATCGTATGGGAGTGTAGAATTTTATAGTAATTTTTGGGAACGTCATTTCACGGCTCGTTTTCTCGCAAAACGACTTGGAATGATAGGGGAGTTTTAGACTTTTATCTCAAAACGCAGTTTCCGGTTTTACGTAAATTCTTGGTAGGCGTTACGCACGATCAAACTCCGTAGATCTGTGTGTCTCGTCTCTATGATCGCCTCGGTATTTTCGGATTATTTTTCAGACGCCCGAAGCGAAAGATATCACCCGGATAAATCTCGACCGTTGATTTTAGCCCTAATCTTTTGAAATTTCGAAATTGTGATCAAATCTTAGCAAATCCCTAAGTATCTTCATACGTATCAAGGGATTGATTTCAGCCCCTATCTGCACTTTCTCTTTGCCCTAAGTACACCCTCCCAATCTCTCACTCACTCTCCCCAAATGTTATAATCCTATTTCTAAATATCAAATTTAATACTTTTAAAACCCCAACCCTAACTATTTCTCATTCACGTGAATTAAAACCTAGGCTGAGTTTTTTTTTCAGCCGCCGCAAAACTCAAAAGCCCCGAGACTTCATCCCTCTCCATCGCGTTCTCTTCTCTCTCTCTCTCTCTCTCGCATCACCCTCATTCCGCAGCCACCCACGCTGACGGCTCCTCCGACGTCAGCCACCCCCTTACGAGACCGCTGTGACTCCGCCCGAGGCCGCCTGAACGCCTGACGCCAGCAGTCTTTCGCAGCAGAGATGACCACAGCGGCAACCGCCACTGCCGCTGCTTCCCGAGGCCGCAAGTCACCATCGGAGCCCCGCACAGCCGCTGTCGATACCCTCGACGGCCTCCTCGTCGTCGCAAACAGCTATGCGGGCTGTTACTCTGCCGCAACGCAGTGACAACAGCGGTAATCACCGCTGCTGTGTTTTTCCGGTGCTGCCCCGACTGCCAAGCACCGAGGCGGCCCTCACAGATCCAGCCGACCATCCCCCTAGGCCGTAGACACCCCCGCGATAACTCCTAGGCCGAACAGCCCCTTTGACTAGCGTTCCAATGGATTTTCATCGCCGTTATGCGTTGTAGCTCGCTGTTTTGGTTTCCCCGTTGCCGTGTCCGCTGTCCGCTATCCCCGCACGCTGCCCGCACATCCAGTCCGCTACCAAAATGTTCCCGGCTACGCTACCCGTAGCCGAGACGCCTCAAGAAGACGTTCCGTAGCCGTGCCGTTCAGATCGGTCGCCGTTCAGACTCTACTTCCCATTCGCGCCAAACACCGGAGAGGTTGGTCCCCCGAACTCATAACAAACCCACACCGTAGCAAAACTGAACCCTAACTAAAATCGGACAACTATAACTAAATTTACTTTTCCGCACCAGTAAAACGATATCACTGTAGAAATCGACCGTCGAACAATTTTTCTGTGCATATAGGGTAGTGGTCGAACTAGGCTGACGAAACACCAAAATGTGACGTTGACAAATAGGATAGCCCCGATAACCTAGAAACAAACCATAATATGACTTGATGAAAATCGTGACTTGACACCGTCACCGTGACACTATTTCAGACGGACTACTGCGGACGCGAAACCTGGACGAGACGCCCCGGACGGACGACACACTCGCCACCACAGGCAAGTGTACTCACTTGCGCTTTTGGCCGTGCCTTGGTCTTAAACTGCTAGAACTATTAGACTGTGAACAAATAGAACCGGACGTGAAATGATAGCGTCCGGGACGCCCTGACGACTTAGACTTGACGACGAAGTCTAAGCGTAACAACAACAACTTTTGACACCGTAGGGTTATCTTGTGTGTACGTGCGTGTGGCCCCCCTAGAAGAACTATCCCTGTCGTGTCACGTCGTATCTTGTTTTGCACAGCCTGCAGGCAATAGGGTACTCTCTGAGTGATCCCTTGTACGGATACACAGCCTGCGGGAAATAGGGCACTCTCTGAGTGATCCCTTGTACAAATACACAGCCTGCGGGCAATAGGGCACTCTCTGAGTGATCCTTGGTACGGATACACAGCCTGCGGGCAATAGGACACTCTCTGAGTGATCCCTTATACGGACTTGTCTTATGCACTTGGGTTGGGGTAGGGTTGAGCGTGCGCACGGGGAGAGGGTCTGATCCCCCTCGAATCATAAGGCGTGAACCCTTCGAGTCACACGTGTCTTGTCTTGTCGTGTCCTATCCTGTCTTGCTGGTCTTGTCATGTCTTGTCACGACCCCTTTAGGTTAGTCCCGTAGTCTTTATCATACGCTACGACTACTGCTTGCTACGCTTTACTTTCCTGCTACGTTACTTCCTTCTGTTACACTGTTATAACCCCAACATGCTAATCAACCAGTAAACTGATGTTTAATAGTTCGGTACACTTGCAATAGAGTCTGACCTCTTTTGTAGACTTTACCTGACGTACACAGTTTACTTTCTGTCTAGGTTGGGTGCTTGCACCAGTAGTTTATTTTTTGTACACCGTTGTAGCCGACTCAACGTACACCTCTTTTGTACACCGTTTACTTTCTATCTAGGTTGGGTGCTTGCACCAATAGTTTACTTTTTCTGTCTTTGTTGCCGACTCAGGATTTTGTTAGACTCTCAGTACTCTGGATTGATAAATTTGGAATAACATGAATGTTTTCTTTTTCAGTACTTTTATTGTTCTGTACTAACATGCAGGGACCTGTTCCTTCGTCTTGGAGTACCACACAGACGCTTATTAGGTCCGGGCTTCTCAGCTCCAGCCTAAGCGGGCCATAGTCACACTTCGCCTCCGTCGTTTGGGAAGCGGGGTTGTCATCATCAAAAAGGGGGAGAATGTTGAGTATTGGACTTCTCCCTACTTGGTGTTAATGATGAGCAAATATAAATACTTGTGACTAATCCCCTATTTTACAGTTAATCCATTGCCTAAGCTTATTATGAAGATCAACTAGCAATGGATGACTCACAAACGTTATTGAAGGAAAATGACATGAATTGGATGATCGTAGATTGATGATTGAAGCTCTGTAAAGACTTCAAACTCATGCGATGGAAAGAAGAGATTATTCGTCAATGTAATTTTTCTTTTATCTCTTCTAGTATGTAGCTTAGAAGTAGAACTTTGATAGAGCACTCACACACATCTACATTCTGTCATAGGACTTCATTAGACCAATTGTCCTTTGATCCTAATTCAATTCTCTTTTGTTTGTGCTAGGATTGTTCATAACAGCTGACTGCTGAACAGTTTACAGTCACCTGTCTCAAAAACAGTCGACTGTGTTTTGTTCTACAGTCGCCTGATATGCACAGACTATTACAATATAATTTTGGGCCTTTTCTGATTATTTCACACAGCTACTGTTGAACGATTCACATGCGCCTGTCCTAGTGACAGTCGACTGTGTATTGTAAACAAGTCACCTATCTATCATTGCCCAAACTCTGTTTGATCTGACTTCTACGGCCAGTCGACTAATGCTGTATATATAGTTGACTGTCTATTAGATCAGTCGACTGTCTATGCTGCAACAGTCGCCTGTCTGTAAGTCATTTCTTTGACTCAGCTCCCTGGAAATTTCTCTTGCTTTTGACAGTCGTCTGTTTAAGGTTTTACAGTCGCCTGTTCTGATTAACAGTCGACTGTATTACTTGAATCATTCGTCTGTCATGTATCTTGTGAGATTTCCAGTATTTGTCTAACGTACTCTTCTCTCGGCCAGTCGCCTGTCGAAGAATTTACAGTCGCCTGTTGTTTTAACAAACGACTGTCTTTGCTTCATCAGTCGACTGTCCACGTGGTAAGTTACCGTTATGAATTCTCACCTACCCTTGCTGACTGTGCAACAGTCGACTGTGGATTGTTCAACAGTCGACTGTCGTGAGTTCAGATTATATCTGTTGAGATTTTTCTCACGGATTCCAACTGGGGGTTTGCCTAAACTGTTTTGTGGATTTAAGAATGCTATAAATAGAGCTTCTACTGTTCCATTGAAAGGTTACTCATTCATTGCAAAATCTCTCAAGCTTTCATTTCCAAATATCAAAGCTCTCAAATCCAAAGCCCTAAGTATTTCCAAATCTTGTTCTCTTGCTCTCCAACCTAGAACCAAAGATTGATCTTCTAGGCAATTGGTGCAGTCAAGAGAAAGGGCTTTCTCCTCTTTTCCAAGAGAGTTCTTCAACACACATCACACTTCTCCTTCAAGTTCTACTTCAAGGCATAGGTGATTGTAAGTGTTGCTTTCATATTTCATAACTTTCGTTATTTGAATTGTGCTCTCGGTTGTGAGAGTGGTTTTGCTTGCTCCCTGGTTGTGGGAGTCAAGGACATCGATTGTATTTGATTGCACTTGTAGGGTTGCTACAAGTGGGCTTTAAGGAAACCTCAAGTTAGGGTTCTAACTTGAGTATCCGGTGGTATCCGGGTGGTAGGGACGTAGGATTACCGTGAACAATTCGGGAGTTGACTTGGGTAATCTGAACCCTTAAAACATCTCTGCGTTTGCGTGTGTTTCACTTTGGGTCGTTTTTCTGTTCCGCACTATTTGTTGGATTGCATTTTATTTGGCGTAAATTCCTTTAAATTTGCGTAAACACTATTCAACCCACCTTCTAGTGTTTTCCCCATAGACATGGTCCTTACACAAGGACCCCAAGAATCTTTATATGAAGAGTGTGAGAGATTCTTTATATGAAGAGTGGGAGAGATTCAAAGAGCTTCAACACTAATTCCCCCAGCAAAGGTGGTGGTCTCAATGAAGTTCATTACTAAACTTGGTGTTATTCCTTTGATTGTTGATTCAATACCTTTGTATTGTGATAACAATGCAATAGTTTCACTAGCCAAGGACCCTAGATCTCACAAGAAATCGCGACACATCCTGAAGAAGTTTCACTTGAAACGTGAAATCCAAAGATGCCAGTGTATTGAGATAAAAAGAGTTAGTATTGACAATAATGTAGCAGACCCACTCACGAAAGCCCTTTCACAAAACATGCTGGAGTGTTTAGTGGATAAAATCAAAATGAGGCTCTGTAATAATTGGCTGAATAATTGGCTGTAAGTGCAAGTGGGAGATGTTGAGGAATGTATGCCATTAAGACAATTATTGTAATTATAATGAGACATCTCGTTTAAAATAATAGTAAGCTATTTGGTAATATTTATCTATGTTATCCTCTATGTCACTTTTATGGTTGTTTATTGTGAGTATATGATGCATTGATAAAGCTCAGGACTTATGAGATGAACATTGGGATAATGATGAAAATCATGATAATGAGGCCAATGTGTTCGTCGATCATATGTCCAGAACTGTTCCTACTCAGAGGAATATTAAGATAGAACAACGATATTCCAGTTAGGCCAGTGTGCATTGATTTATACTATTGGATGGTAGTGAATGGCCTCAAGAGTCACTCTATGTGGAGACATTGTTGGATATTGCACATGTGCTTGTTAGGAGAACAAGTTCACAGAATGACTCTCCAGATAAACTTCTGTACGGTTACTATACTCTGAATGTCTAAAAAAGATATCTAGTAGCAGTCGGTGCTGGTTAGTCCTTTGACTAGGAATGTGCTAAAGGACCTTGCATGTGTAAGATTATACTATGGTAGATATCGAACATTGGTTCTATAATTGACGTGTAGATACCCGTTGGGTATAGTTGGAAACATGTGACGGGAGTGTACATGCTGTCGGGATTTGTCTACTTCAGTATATGGAACTTAGTGTCACATTTGAGTAAATGTATCCTTAGTAAATCCATGGCCTGGGTAGGAGATGAAATTGTTATATAATTAACACGTGTCATCCAACTATTAACTATGTGATCACATTTAACTCAAAGGGTTTAAGGTGTAGTGGGGTTAGACTTGATACCGTACCGTTGAGACTTAGTGACATAGTGAAGATGAAGGGACCGGACTACACGAAATCTATCACGATAAGGCTTAGATTATCTCAAAGGGATTGTGGTCCTCTAAATTAGATAATGATGGTTCCAAATCGGGGGTAGGCATGCTCAGCAAGGGCCACTATCGATCACTGACACAATATGGATTATGTTCACAACTGTAGAAGGAATCGGGCTATTAGAGTCTCATACTAATGATGAACTCCACGAAAATCGAAGGAAGAAACTCTAAAGGCTAAGGTCATAAAGGGTTATGATCCTAAAAGAAGTACACAACAAGTCAGAATGATTTAGTCGACTAGTGCTTTAGCACTAATCGACCAATCAGCTATTAGTCGACTAGTACATTAGCACCAGTGGACTAGGCAGATTGTAAAAGTCATAGAGAATTGACTAGTAGACTAGTTACAGTAACTATTCGACTAGCCGATTATTGCTGACATGACAGGACACGAATTAAACGCAGAATTTGATTAGGAATCAACTCTAATTCATATCTAGGAGTTCCAATGCGATTGGAACTCGTTTAGGACACCAATTCTACTTGGGGAGAGGTTGAGTACTATGCGAATACTCAATCTGAATTAGATGCTGCTTCCACTAGCCCTGTAAATAGGGGGCTACCCGAGCCCTTTGAGATACGAGACATGCCATGATTTGATCAATCTCTTAAGCATGGAGAGAGTTTCTCCTTCTCATTCTTATTAGCTCTAGCAAAGCAAGGAAGGGGGTTTGATTCATGAATGTGTTCTTCATCTCGTGATTCATATAAGGTGCTGGTTGGATAAAGGAGGAGGTGAACATGGCACTTCTGGTCTTCACCAAAAGAGAATAAGGATCCGCAAGTACCGCTTGAGTATACTTGCACAAAGGTACGACCTTTATGTTTTATTATTCAGCAATATAATTACTAGATTAGCAATGGATCCTAGGCATGATAGCTAGTTATGAAAATTTTGAATTTTCTGTCTTCTGCTTCATGTTCTAAAATGTTTAGATACTAGCTTTATAACCTTACAACTGGGGCCTTGGCACCTCGCCAGTGGAATAAGAAGACCACACTGGGGCCCGGAGGCCTGAGCCAGTGGAATAATGCCACATTGTGGCTTGAAGGCCTAAGGGTCTTTCATTGAGCATGTAGTGATGTCGAGCCTACCGCCCAAAAGTCCCTGGTTAGAGGAAGCGGTGCTTAGGAAATAGAGATTGTTGTGCTCGTTGGCGTGGTTGCTCGCTCCACAAGTTGTCAAAATTCACATTGAATGCTGGATTTGAAAGGAAGGGACCCTTTTTCAAGGCATGTCTTGATTAGCAGTGGGGTATTTTCGAGGATAGTGTTCTACCATAGATGTTGAACGGTCACGATCCTTCAGCTTCTGCCCGAAACAGCTATAAAAGGAGGGGCAGACAGGTTGCTGGAGAACCATCCTTGCCCTTATTGAAACATTCCTCTCCATTCATTGATGTGTCTCTAGCTGTAGAGAAAGAAGGTAGATCTTTTTCGAAAAGGAAGGGAGAGCCTCCCGAGGCATCCAAACGCTACGGATGTAGATATGCTCTTGGACTGAGGCCAACTCTGTTCGAGTTGATGATGATCAAAAGGTCGTCACACCCTTCACTGACATGGCTCTATGCTTTGCATCGAAGGTGGCAGACCTCCATGCTAGGCTCCATTCGAGCTGACGGTGATCATGGGGTCGAAGTGCCCTACACCATTCACGATAGTCGGAGTCGGGAGTGGGGAAAAGAAGCAGCAGCAAGGTTTGATGTCTACCCAAACATAAGCATCTCCCCATTTGTTTTTACCATGCCTGCTGCATGTGTCTATGCTATGGCACGGAGTGTCCGGGCTGTGGCACGGAGTATCCGACCCAATCCTAGCTGATGGTGATCCATGGACTCGGAACCTCTTTGTCAGCTCAGTCGACTGAAGTAGGTCGAGTACATGGCTATTGCAGAGACTCCTCTTGTATGGGTGCTCCACAACCACTAGTTAGACACCAACCTTGTTGGTCTGTGCTTCCAGATGTGAGTTCGAACTTCATATGAGATGGCAGATTGTTCTAGGTGTGACTCCTCTAACATGCACATCTACCAAGGAGTGAGCTTCAACATTTCTCTACGTCCTTAACACATTCGTGCTCCACCGCCAAAAGGCTCAGCTTTACGAAAGAAGCTGATGGGCTTGATCTTCGTAAAAGAAGCTGATGGGCTTGATCTTCGTAAAAGAAGCTGATGGGCTTGATCTTCGCAAAAGAAGCCGAAAGGCTTGATTTTTGTAAAAGAATGAAGCTGCTAGTTGTGGTCGAATTTTTGTAAAAATATGTTGAACTATTGTAATAGAGCTAGTAGATCTTTCATGAATGAGAATGCGCTTTGAAAAAAATTAAAATCAAACTCCATTCTTCTTCAAATCAGTACTTGTCTTACTTCACACTTATTATTTTGTTTCTCGTGCATCATCGAGTCCTTACTCAAGAAACTAACTATTGAAATCATATTATACAGTAGGACACCGCTTACTTAGCGTAAGCTGCCGAGTACATACTGGCCCCTTAGTATCTCGAGTGAGTAGGAGTCTGGTGCGTCGGCATGTGCATCCTCAGGCTTACAGTGAGGGCCTCAGTGTCAATCTAGCCTAGACAGAGACATGAATTGAAGCTGCATCAGTAGAGGCCCATGTTTGAGCTAAGGGCTTGAGGGTAGTATCATTTAGAGGAGTGTTGAGCAAAAGTCGTTGGGATGCATGCTATGCTAAACCACTTGGTGGGTCCATCGGGGCCTCTAGCCTGAGCTGGGGGGTCTGGAGGAGGTAGTATCGTTGGGGGGCTACCCAGCCTATGATGCTTTATTATGGCTAGCTTTGTCTTCATCTGTAGTTCGATCGAGTAGGTCTGTTAATCTGAACAAAAGCCCGACCTCGTGTGGTGGGCCGTAGTGGGAGTTTTGGCATGTTGATTCCTCAGGCTGTTCCCAGTTGCTTTTTTTTCGCTGAGGTTGTGTTTGTGGAATACATCGACCTAGGAGCTGACCATTGTGTGTGACCGCTTAAGCTGTCCTCGTTGGGCATACCTCGTGAAGGAGTGGACGGTGTAAGGAATCACTGGGATCATTCTGTGGAGCATGGCTCATGAAGGGATCGAACACAGTGTAGTCCCCAAGAGCAGGGAACATTAAGACATGTGGCTTCCCTCCACGGAAGGGCAGGATTGGGAAGCGCTGTAGATCTAAGATGTCGAAGAGGATGAGATCTGAAGAAGATGAACGGCCTCAGCTGGAGCTGGGGGTCTCATAGATCTTAGATGAGATCTGAAGAAGAGGAACGGCCTCAGCTGGAGCTGGGGTTCTCGTAGATCTATGATGAGATCTAAAGGATGTCTGCACGAAAATGCTAGTTTGAGATCTTATGCGACAGATGTTGTCACAATGCCCTTACTCTAGCACCAATTGATAATGCATGGATTCTCGCTGGGCCAGATCGAGCCACGGGGGAGAGCAATCCCGCAAGAGGTTGGGCCCGGATATGCTGGTTTCATAGGGCTGCCTTCATTCTCATGTGCCTGAAACGGAGGAAACAAAGGCGTCAGAGGTCCTGGGGGCGTAAACCCTGGGTTACGGGACGGACCCCTCATCCCCCTTCGATGCCGAAGGCATGCAAGATTATAAGAGGAACGAGGTGATGGGCGTAAGATATCCCATGTGTGGCGATGCATGTGTTATGTGTGGTTGTGCCCATGGTCGTTGGGAGTTATTTAGCCCAAAGAGACCGTACATTCGAAAGGGGGTTTCCTCTGGCTTATATAGAGAGGCTATGAGCCAATGGACGCTAGCCATGTGTAAAGATGCGGGCTTCTAGACATATCCAACCTTGCACGCAAGGGACCACTGACAGCATCAGTGGATAAGACATGCATTAAATGCGACTATACTTGGAGAGAGAATGTTGGTCAGTTGCCTGGTATCGTGCCACGTGGATGTCGTGGGCCAAGGGCTGGCCTTGATCAAGAAAGTCATCCTGAGGACGTGGGGGGAGCAAGCCGTAGACCCTGAGGTCGGATTGTCCTATGGCGCTACGCCGAGGTCAGTTCTACCGACCCCACGAGTCGGATTCTGGAGGTTCCGCTGATGGGTCACATTCGACGTGTCAGGATGTCCCTATTGACGGGCCTCATTTTCCGCACTGGGTCAAGCTTCGTTGCCATTGGGCCGGAACAGATTATTGGAATCCGTATCTGCAGCAAAGCCATAAAGTTTATCTTACTGCTTGTATAACTGTCCCTGTTCAAAATAGACTGCTTGTATAACTGTCCCTGTTCAAAATAGGGTTGGATATAACTTTTTGCTTGCATAGCGCACACAAGAGAGTTTGATAAATATTATATGAATTATAACATGGAATGAGTACTTGGTGTTAGAACATTTTTCGTTTTTAGCCTTATCATGGGCGTTTACCTCTTAGTACTGGTCCCTTCAATAGTGATCCTTTTGCCTTGAGTCTTTATCCCGTCATTGCTTTGTTGACAGGACAGAGTATTCCATTCTACGATCACCTGAATCATTGATTCTATTTCTCTCATAAAATGTTGAAATGTCAGAAAATAAGCTCCAAAGAGCAAAATCAGGTACAGTGAAAAGCCAGGTCCCAAAGAATGATGCCGGAAGCATCTCTTAAAGGGTGAAGCAAGCATTGAACCATGTTTAATGGTGAGTCCCATGAGGGCAAAATCTTGATGATGGTGTTAAAGAAACACCTGAGGTTGCGAACCAAAGTGAGACCCAGAGGGATAAATCAAACACAAGCCCACTAAGACAAGGGTTGAAACTCGGGCGAGATTCAAAATTGTGCTTTATATGGCAAAAGGTAAAAGCTGAGCTTTGAAAGGCAGAAGAGAAATCTTGAATACTAATGATCTTATGAAGATCATGTATGCTAGTCAATTGAGCAGGGGGTAAGAGCCCATAGAGTTTAGGTAGAACCCTAAAAATGGTGGCCCAAGAACAGTGTGAATCATTCGATATGCTAATTGGAGCATTGACTTGAATAGTATGAATAGTCTAGTATGCTAGCATTACAAGGCAGAAGCCTATTTAAATAGTTCAAACCAGACTTCCCTTTTATAATTATTTGCAGGGGTGGAGCCCTTCTTGTAGTATAAGAATGATATGTATTACAAAAGTGTTATGAATGGGCTTTTGTAGGCCCATGTGGAGCCCACTTAGGATTAGCGTATCCACCCATTACGTAATCTTTTCCTATAAATATATGGCTATGTGATCGTGAAGGGTTTTGGGGGACCCTAAGGGCTCAGATCTGTGCCCGTCCAAAGTTGGACGGACTACAGAAGCATAATAAGCACATCGGAAAAAACAAACACTAAACATTTTAGCGAAGCCCTAAGGAAAGTCAGAACCTTAGCCAAAATCTATGCCGACTTGAGGTGGATCTAAACACCCCAAGAGGGATCTGTACTACTGCGACATAATTAAAACTAGGCTAGAAAGCTACTAAATGACATACCCGGAATCTTGCCTTGGAGCAGGCAAGATGTACCGTACCACCTTCTTTCGCTCTTCGAATCTGAGCCGCCTTGCGCCCTCGATCCGATCCACCCGAAGCGAGCCGACACCCGCCTTCGAGCCAACCACTTTTCGAAGAAGATTTCACTTGAGAAGATCCACGTCAGAGACTTCTGGATCAGATCCAACCCTCCTCGTCATCTTGCTAGGACTCGATTGGAGGATAGGAATAGAGAGGAGGAATAATTAAGTCGTCGATCGAGCGTGCTCAAAAATTAGGATCTTCTCGAATCGGAGACTTTGTACATTTTACTTCAAGGGGTGTGCACCCCTATTTATATAGGGAGCAGTACCTCATTCTCGTCACACGAGCAATGTGGGACTAATTAGTGAAAGAGTGATTTAATTAAGTTTAGTAAGCCTTTCTCAAGGCCTAACTTCAACAAATTAAATCTCCCTCACCATTGAGCTTTAGAGACGATACAACTTATCATTTCAAAGAGCTTCAAATGGTGAATGTGTAGGAACAAACGATGACGAATTCCGACTTTGTTTGACCACTCAAACAATTGCTAAAAGTTGAGCAAAAAGTCGTAGATCGTAGCCGTCGTCAAGGGTTTCCAAAAAACCCTAGAAAACAGCAAATGGGGGGTCTCCTAACCCATGGCGCTCCCGCTAGGCCCAGCGGGCGCTCCCACCTCAATTACGTGTGGGCGCTCGTAACTGGGCACAACAGGTGCCCGGCCCGCTCAGCGGGCTGCACCCGCCGCGCCAGGCGGGTGCGCCCGCCCGCTCAGCGGGCAGGCTCCTGATGGGCCACAGCGGGCGCCAGGCCCGCTAAGCAGGCCGGCCCCGCTTGGCTCAGCAGGCGCGCCTGCTTGCTTAGTGGGCGCGCCCCGCTCTTAGCAGGTGGGCCCACCCTCTTAGCAGGCGGGCACTGCTTTGCCTTGTGGGTTTGGCCTTCCCAAAGTGGGTCTGACCCACTTTAGCACTTTTCTGATGTTTTCGTGTTTCTGGGCTCGTTTGAGCTCCGATTCCAACGCAGTTTCTTCCTGTGGATTCCTCAGGAAGTCCTCTTCAATCCCAAATGCTAAACTCATTTAGCTTTATTGTCACAACTCATTTGTGAGCTTAATTATTCCATTGCATCAAATACATTCATCTTAACATTCTGCCTATTACTAAGACGTGAATACTACTTGGTGTGAGGCCCTACAGCTTGACCCTACTACAGGTTGGGGCTCGAAGTCCCTAGATGACAATAACCACGAGCATCATGTGTCGTCCATGTTTCAGAATCATACTTACGTGATTGACCCATTGACTAAAGTGTCGTCGGGATCACTCTGACTGTATCAGCGAAGAATACCGCAGTTTTAGTCCCTTCGTTATGACTGTATCACTGCATGGCCTAGGGTATGGTAAACCGTCAGCCCCACTAGCCAGCATCTGTCAGTATATATCGGTCTTTGTTATATACACGTTGTACTTCCTACAAAGCACTCGGCCGAGGATTATCACAAAGACCATACTGAGCCTGTGACACTAACTTCCCTTTAATGGAATAGACGAATCCCATCTTAGTCATCTACTTACCTCGTATGCTTCAGGTGTCACCCAACCTAAGACCTTTCAGCAGGCCTAGCCTCGAAGCTAGGTCATTAGTCTAAGTGACACTATTCACGAACAGGTTTGTACAAATGACTTCAGGTCTTAAGGACCAACTAGCCTATCATCACTCTAGAGTCATTATTGACAGTTTAGTTAAATATTAACCATATAATAACTCTTAGTTAGTCGTTCAGTGAACTCATTCTCCAATGAGCACATGTGCCTTGTCTCCAACTTTGCCAGGCCGAATGACTATGAGATCATCATTACCCTTAAGGTAAGACAAAGACACAATGGTCTATCCGATATGTCGATATCTTATTCTCAACACATCTATGACCATGAACCGTTTAAGACTTAAGTTCTATATCGGTCGTTTACTTCCCTTAATCTAGATCTACATCTAGATACATAATGATCTCACTTTAAGTCTAAGGAAATTATCTAAGTATATAATTCATAGAATTTATACTAGGACAATTTGTATCGTATCATCATTAGAACAAGATGTTTAACTCAGGATAAATGCCTCAATGGGCAAACATCTTCCTACATCTCCCACTTGCACTTAGGCTATTTATCTCGGTATCGCATACCGTTACAGCATTTCAGTCACACTGGACATCACATACTAAACCTAAAAGTGGATCTGCTAACGTATATCTATTATGCATTTTAATGGAGTCTTATTTATACATCACTTGATCACACCAGGTTGATCTTCCAAAATGTCTTTTGATCTCTTCCAATAATTTTCCTTCTTGTATAGCTAACGATTAGCATATACAACTTGATGTAGTGTTTATCATATCTACTAGTCAGTCATAGCATGTTTCAGTTATTTCTGTGTCAATTATGTCAAGTACATAAATGACAAAAAAATTTCTATATCTTTGACATATTCAAAAACTTTTGATTTGATGTCATATATAGAGTTTAATAACTGGGACTTATAACTGAGTCCGAAAACAGAACTAAGTCTACATGCCAGCTCCCACTGACTTTGAGAACCATCTGGTTAAATACTTCGACTTAAATATCTAAATCTCATTTAGAATATTTATTAAGTATAACCAACTTATTAAGTGCTGATTTATTAAATATGAATCTACCAGTGTCAGGTTGATTTGATGAATAAGTCATATCAAGATCCGTTTATAGGAATCTTGATGCTAACTAACTCAATCAAAATTTCCCACATTGTTCTTTTCTTAACTGCATTCAATCTCCTAACTTGAAGTATTAAATGTAGTCCAATAAGAACCATATCTATTATATGCACTAGGAAACTACATGTAACAACTTGAGTTCCTGTCTCCATCTTATTAATGCTAATGGAGACAGGAACTCAAGTTGTTATACCTTACGTAATGAGGCACTCTCCTTCTACCAGAGTTTATATAATCAAGATTGTTATTGGAATGTCTTTCCAAATCTTATTCCTAAGCGGAAGGTTACCCTTGAAGCTAATATTTGGTTGGAAAGACCTATTACTGCCATTGAGATAAAAAATGCGGTCTTCCAGATTGGTAAGGACAAGGCGCCTGGGCCAGATGGTTTCAATGCGTATTTTTTTCAGCATGATTGGGATGTGATAGGCACTGATGTAGTTGCTGCAGTTTCTA
Source organism: Scilla litardierei (assembly GCA_030789695.1). Lineage (NCBI taxonomy): Eukaryota > Viridiplantae > Streptophyta > Magnoliopsida > Asparagales > Asparagaceae > Scilla > Scilla litardierei. The sequence goes on along the minus strand of CM061142.1, from coordinate 270,083,335 downwards.
CTTTTTTTACATCATGTCGGATGCTCCATAATGTGAACCATGATTTCCTAACTCTAGTGCCTAAAAATGCTAATGCTACGGGCTTGGGGGACTACAGACCGATTTCTTGTTGTAATGTTATATATAAAATTATCAGTAAGGTCTTGTGCAATAGGTTGAAGCCTATTACCTCAGACTTAATCTCTCCCAATCAGGCAGCGTTCCTGAAGGATAGACTATTGGCTGATTGTACGCTTATCGCCCACGAACAAATTAGAGACTTCAACAACCCAATGGGCTCCAGAGCTTGTTTGAAACTAGATCTTCGAAAAGCATTTGATAGTGTCAACAGGGAATTCATATATTTTCTTCTCCATCAGATGGGCTTCAGACACACGTTTATTAGCTGGATCACTGAATGTATTTCTACTCCAATGTTCTCAGTATTGGTTGATGGTTCCCCCGTGGGGTATTTTGACTCTAATAGAGGTCTGAGACAGGGTGACCCAATTTCACCATACCTGTTTGTGCTGGTCATGGAAGCTTTCTCTCTCCAGATGGCAAAGGCTGAAGCTTCAGGGGCCATTCTTCCAATGCACAGATCTGGATCTATTTCCCATCTACTATTTGCAGATGATCTTCTAGTCTTCTGTCGGGCTAATAGCCGTTCCTTTTTGGGGCTGAAGGATTTATTACAGCAATTTAATCTTCTCTCTGGGCTGTAGATAAATTGGGAGAAGAGTTCGGCAATCTTTAGCAAAGGAGTTCGTTCTGCAGGTAACCTCTCTGCTGTCCTAAATATCAAAGTGGTATCTTCCTTTACCACTTATTTGGGGCTTCCTCTTTCCTCTATATACCCGAAGGCCTCTCTTTTAACAGACTTGTGGATAAATGCAAAAAAAGATTACTAGGTTGGTCTTCCACCCTTCTCTCCATATCTGGCAAAATTGAGTTAGTTCGTTCTGTTATATATGGTATGGTTGGATTCTGGATGCAAGCATACTGTTTACCACCATCTGTTATTCGTGCTATTAATTCCGCTTGCAGAAGGTTTATTTGGGGAAAATTTAATATTTGGGCCTGGAAGGATATTTGTACTCCTAAAAAGGAGGGTGGTGTGGGGTTGAGACTTTTGGAAGATCTGAATATGGCATCTGGCATCCGCCTCTCCTGGAGAATGCTGTCTACCAATGGTATTTGGGCACAATTAATGAGGAAGAAGTATTGTCCGTCTACAAATGGCTTTTATATGGCCAAGGCTACACCCACACAATCAGGATCATGGAAGTTCATCTTAAAATGTCGAAGTTTCTCTCAAAGATTAATCAAGAGAATTGTTAAGGATGGGAAATCAACCTCTTTCTGGTTCGACAACTGGCACCCCTTGGGACCTTTGCACCTGATTCAAGCTCCCCCCCAGGCTCAGAGCACTTGTGCGTGGCGGATTACTGGGCAAACTCAAGCTGGAAAGATGATGCGGCAATCTCAGATTTTCGACAACATCTCCAGGCGTTCCAGCTGGCCGAAGGTGAAGATGCTTGGACCTGGAGCTGCGGCCATCGATTCTCGTTGCGTTCGGCTTGGGAGGGTGTCCATTTGGCTAGGGGAGTCTTCCCATATTCTGAGCTTGTTTGGCACAAGCATCATGTGCCGAAAATGGCTCTGGCATTGCTTCGAACAATTCACGGGAAGTTGCCAACTGGGGATGTATTACACAGGTTCGGTATTATCCAACCTATCACTTGCACTTTATGTTCAGGGAATGTTGAGGAGAACTTAGCCCACATCTTCTTCGAATGTGATTATTCCCGTTACATCCTAACTAGGGGTCTTCTCAAAATGGGTATCAATTGTCACAACAATTCATCTCCTACTTCAATTACAGGAATTTGTGATATGCTCCTTGCACACTATAAAAAGCAAGACCCGGTGGGCATCTTGGCCAAATGTGTTTTGTCAGCTTCTGTTTGTCATATTTGGAAGGAACGCAATAAGCGTATATTCGAGAAGAAGCACACTCCGAAGGCGGTTTTATTTGAGGATATTGCTGCAGATATTAAAATTATCCTTTGTGACTTGGATTTGGAAGATGCTACAGATGCTACCCCTTTTGACAACTGGGGGCTTATTGGTCCCTGACATACATGGCTACTTCTTTTCTTTACCTTTGTACATATTTGCATGGTTTGGTTTAAGGGGTTAGTGGACGGTAGAGGGTGACGACGCTTATGTCCGCTCCCCTCTCTGCCTATTGCCCCTCTAACTAACCTGCATGGTTGTTGTATTCTATTTTGGATTTTGGATGATTAATAAAGTCTTTTACACTTGTCAAATATATATATATATATATATATGTATATGTATATGTATACATATGTATATGTATATGTATATGTATCGACAACTTCCAAATAATCACATTAATATAGAAGTTTTCACGACAGCTCAAGAAATTTTGCACACCAACTTAGATAGCCATATCCTCAGCAATCAGCCATTCTCAACAAATCACATTTTAAATAGAGCATATCTTCCAAGGAATTTAACCAGCAACTAATTCATTCGCAATGAATTAAACTTGTTCAACATCAAATAAACATTGAGTGACAATCACTCAATCATTGTTTTGAAACAAAATAATCGACATATTTATTCAAATAATAAAAGAGTGTCGACTTCTTTTTCTTCTTGTTTTTATCTCCTGAAGTTCACATGCAGCCCCAGTAGCAACGATTACTCCGATGCCAACCGTGAACTGAACTTCTTCCATCCCTTGCTTCGCCTTAGGCACCTGTAGACATTATACAGATGTCTTAGTAAATATATTGGTATCTCATACCATATATCCAAGCTTAATGGAAATTTTATGCTCTTAATTAAAATTTATACCTGAGGTAGAGGCATCAGCATGCCGCTTCTTCTCTGCAAGTTAAACCTTGCAGTTTCTCTTTCAATGGCCTGGCTTATAGCAGTGGAAGCAATCGGATTTCAACGGAGCCCCTTTCTTCTTCTTCCCCTTATTCACCTTGGTTGGTTGTGGGACCTGCCTCTTCTTACCTTTGCCTTTCGGCTGGTCAGAAGAAGCAGAGCTAACAACCAACACAGTCGGCTTCTTCTCGATCTCCTCGAACTGCCTAAGCATGTTCAGGAGACCAGGAAGATCCGTTTCAGTACTGTTCATGATGAAACCAGTAATGAATTGTTTGAAGTTGGGGGTTAAAGACTTCAGGATAATTTCCATGCTCATTTCGTTTTCGAGGACAAACCTAAGTGGGCAGCATCTTTTATGTACCCGATCATCTTTATAACATGATCTTGCACATGGCACTTCTCCATCTTAGTTCCCCAGAGGTTGCAGGTGGCTTCAAACCTGGAAGCTCTTGACCGCTTGCTATATAACTCCTCTGCATTCAGAAGCATACTACAAACATCCATATGTTCATGCTTCCTTTGCAGGTCGTTGGTCATAGAAGCCAGAGTAAGGCACCTGGCCTTCTCTGCGTCCCTCTGGTGCTGCATTTAAGCCTCTTTCTCCCCATTGGTTGCATCCGGGTCAGGCTCTCCCGGAGCATCCTCGGTCAATACGTAGCTAATCCCGGTCAGCGAGAGGACCACCTTAATGTTCCTCAACCAATCTTTGTAGTTAGTTCCAGCTAGCACGGTCTTCTCAATAATGAACTTGAGTCTCGACTACATACTGCATATTAATATAGATCGAATTAGCATATGTTCTTTGTGTAGTTTAAGCGGTTTTTATTAAATCTATATTCTCCAACCGATTTTAAGAATTAAAGCCACAACAATAATCAATTTGTTATAATAAAATATTTGTGGGAGAGGGATCCGACTACCCTGTGTCTGCCAACCTCAACAAGTTGTTAGACTCTGTAGTCGGCACATGAACTCTTCATGAATCATATCACATATGACTCCCTATCAATTTTACCCTTAGCCATTTATGATCATGAGTGTCTCTCATCCAAATCCTAATGTCCAGCCTAGTCGGACCCTTGTTTTTGAGTCTAGCTTAACATACGCCGGCGCTCGGTGTATTCACGACATGACGGTTTGAGTCAAGACTAGACTACATCATTAGATTAACTTACGCCGGCGCTCGGTGTATTCACGACACGAAGGTTTGGGTTAAATCAAGATTACATCATATAAATTTAAGAAGTTGGTTTCTACAAGGTTGCCATGTCACAGCTTGAGTGTAGCTCAACAACTGGAACACGGGTCCTATAGTTGCCAACCCCTAAAACAAGGATGGCTACGTTTTATCTTGAAAAATATTATTAACGTATTAGACTTAGGTATAGTTCAGGGTGTCATATAATCATGATTTGTGTCATTGCGGTCTAGCGGACACGGCCAGGGAATTGACTAAGCCAGGATCACTTAACCCCAGACTAGCTAGTGTGACCCAACAAACTTAGCCAAGCACATTAACAGGTATCATGATCCATTAAATGACACTTATCATTTATATATGCGTGCCGTAAACTAAAAGGCTTTTATTAACACTAATTAATCCTATCAACTAGTGCAATCCTTAAAATTCAGAATTTATTAGGATTCCTTAATAGCTTTTATTAAGTACTTATCAACTATAAGGTTCATTGTCCAACGTGCTACCCTAACCAATATTAGGATTTTAATAAATCAATTTCAACACTTTTAGTGTAGTCATTTAATGAAAATTATTATTGAAACGATTAAAATAATAATCGTCGTTAAAGAGGACTACCCTAATCAGGAATTAGGTTTAAAGGTTGTAGAGATTCATTAAAACATAGCATGTCACAATAATTAAAAATTCATCTTATAATTTTTTTTAAAGAATTAATGGCTAACCTAAAAGGGTTCATGAATAATCAAATTATACATCATGCCATTAAACATAAACAACGCTAATCTTTATCGCATAAAATTAGGGTTCAACTATTTAACAGTTAAATAGAGCATCATGTTAAAACATTTATCAAATAAATAATTAACATGCTATCTTTAAAATTTAACATTTAAATAAAAAGATATGATTTTAAAACTTAAACATTTTATCTAATAAAATATTGGTTTCACAAAAAATTATCAAATAATTTTTTATTACAACCTTTGTATTTAAAATCATTACAAAACATTCGAATGCTTGCTAAGAGGATTTAATCACATAAAATAATCATTAAAAGCATTTAACCATAAGAAGTCTTATTTTAACATCATCACATAAAGTTAAAATATTTCTTCAAAATTTTCATGCTTTTAAAAAAAAATTTTTAAAAAACATTTTAAAAGAAAGGGTTCATTCTAACGATATCGCATAAAGTTAAAATCTTAATAAGCATTTAGTAAGTATTCATAATTTTAAAAATATCGCAGTCTAAGATCATCATGCATACTTAGAAGCTTTGATACCACTGAAGGGTTTTGGCGGACCCTTAGGGCTCAGATATGTGCCCGTCCTAAGTTGGACGCATTACAGAAGCATAATAAGCACAGCGGAAAAAACAAACGCTAAAAATTTTAGAGAAGCTGATCACTCCTTATTTTACACCTTTTTCCCGCATGTTTGCATGCCATTTAGATCGCCCAAATCATGTTTTTCACGATATATTGACGATATTGCGATGCTTTTCACGATTTGTTGTTTTTGTCGCATTTTAGGTGATTTGGCGTGATTTGGAGTGATCTCGAGATGTGCTTACTCTAGACGGTCACCGATGACCTCCCCGAGGGGTATTTTGCTGCTGGAGAGGAGCGGAAGAAGAACGGACGTCGCAGGAGCGACGATGAGGCCAAAATAAGCAGATTGGGCATGTTTTGTGTCCCACTCGGCCGAGTGGAGGAGCCACTCGGCCGACCAGCGAGACACCGCTCGGCCGACCAGTTCAGACACGATTCCTATGTGCACTCGGCCGAGTGACGGAGACCACATCGGCCGAGTGACGAGACCCCGTCCGCCCGAGTGGCGCCCAGACGAAGCCCTTCAAAAATCGCCAAGTTATTGTTTTTCGGCTGCTTGAGCTTCAGAAGACCCACTCGGCCGAGTGGTTAATCCTGTCCGCCCGAGTACCATGAAGCCATCGGTCGAGTGACGACAACTCACTCGGCCGAGCCGCCCCTGAAGTGAAGACCCCTGAAGATCGATACTTACTGAAAAATTACAGGGTTTTCACTCGGCCGAGCGACTTTTGTCACTCGGCCGAGTGCGATGCGCTGCCTGTAGCGAAAATTGCGGAAAGCAGGCTGCGCAGGGGTATTTTGGTCACAGTTTTTGGACGATTTTGGGGGCTATTTAACCCCTGTTTTTACCCTAGTTTTAGGAGCTTCTTCTTAGATTTTTTGCAGCTTTTAGATTAAATTTTTAGCTTTATTTTGGAAGATTGGAGAAGAGACAAATTTTGATTTTTGTTGGATTAATTGAAGAACTCCATTGGTTTGCATCTATTTTTCCTAAAAATTCTATTTTTATTGCAAATCTCAATATTGTGATGAAATCTTTTGCTTATTTCATTGATTATTTTTGTGATTTTGCTATGAATTGTGAGTAGTCGCCATGTCTTGGGGCGTGGGGATGAACCCTACGAGCCCAATTTCATATTTGTGATGAATTAGTAGAAATTTTGCTAGAATTGTTACTAGGGATTAGATTGTGATTGATTTACTACGGATGGCTAGGAATTCACATCGATTGGAATTTGCAAGAGATTGGATCCCAATTCGATAGGAAACCCTAGAAATCCGAATTGGGTTGGAATCAAATTTCCGTAGTATCGGTTTGCAAGAGATTGGACCGATACTAGGGTTTCCGATTCCAATTCCGCGCCAATACCCGTTTGCAAGAGATTGGACGGGTAGGAACTATCCCAATCTAGGTCGTGAGCCGAGTTTGCAAGAGATTGGACTCGGTGCGCGATTGGACGATGATGTTGATCCTAATGCTAGCTTCCCTAGGCTAGGGTTTGCAAGAGATTGGACCCGAGCCTAGGATAGCTATAGACCGGCAACAGCACGAGAGCGTGAGCTTGGTTCTACATTCAGTTGCAACTAGTTCATCCAAAATCTTATTCTAGCGATTTTGATACCGATGAACCACATTCATGAAATACGGTGAGTAGCGGGGATTCCCCATTCCCTAGACGTTCTTTATTTGATTTGATATTTCCACACTTTGTCTGACGATTGTGACAGGATCGCCAAAGGCAAATCTCTCTTCTTGAATAGCCAGGTGGATCGGAACAAGCACGGTCATTCGTCCTCCCTGTGTTCGATAACCCGCTCGCCGCTACACCGTGCGCTTGCGGTAAAACTACAACCGTTCTTTAGGGTTACGTCCCGGAGCGATCAGAAGCCCTAAGGAAAGCTAGAACCTTAGCCAAGATCTATGCCGACTTGAGGTGGATCTCACCACCCCAAGAGGGATCAGTACTACTGCGACATAATTAAAACTAGACTAGAAAGCTACTAAATGACATACCCGAAATCTTGCCTTGGAGCAGGCAAGATGTACCGCACCACCTTCTTTCGCTCTTCGAAGTTGAGCCGCCTTGTGCCCTCTATCCGATCCACCCGAATCGAGTCGACATCCGCCTTCGAGCCAACCACTTGCCGAAGAAGATTTCACTTGAGAAGATCCACGTCAGAGACTTCTGGATTAGATCCAAACCTCCTCGACGTCTTGCTAGGACTCGATTGGAGGATAGGAAGAGAGAGGAGGAATAATTAAGTCGTCGATCGAGCATGCTCAAAAATTAGGAGCTTCTCGAATCGGAGACTTGGTACATTTTACTTCAAGGGGTATGCACCCCTATTTATATCGGGAGCCATACCCCATGCCCGTCGCACGAGCAATGTGGGGCTAATTAGTGAAGAAGGGATTTAATTAAGTTTAGTAAGCCATTCTCAAAGGACTAACTTCAACCAATTAAACCTCCCTCACCATTGATCTTTAAAGACGATAAAACCTATCATTTTGAAGAGCTTCAAATGGTGAACGCTAGGAATAAACGGCGACGAATTCCGCCTTTGTTTGACACCTCAAACAATTGCTCAAAGTTGAGCAAAAAGTCGTAGCTCGTAGCCGTCGTCAAGGGTTACCAAAAACCCCTAGAAAACAGCCAAGGGGGGGCCCCTAACCCGAGGGTGCGCCCGCTAGGCTAAGCAGGCGCGCCTGCCTCCATTGCAGGTGGGTGCCTGCAGCTAGGTGCAGCTGGTGCCCGTCCCGCTCAGCGGGCTGCACTGCCACGCTCAGCGGGCGGGCTCCCGCTGGGCCACAGCGGGCGCCAGGCCTGCTAAGCGGGCCGGCCTCGCTTGGCTCAGCGGGCGTGCCTGCCCGCTTAGCGGGTGCACCCCAATCTTAGCAGGCGTGCCCCACTCTTAGCGGGTGGGCCCGCCTGCTTAGCGGGCGGGCACCGCTTCGCCTTGCGGGTTTGGCCTCCCTAAAGTGGGTCTGACCCACTTTAGCGCTTTTCTGTTGTTTTCGTGTTTCTGGGCTCGTTTGAGCTCCGATTACAACGCGATTTCTTCTCGTGGATTCCTCCGAAAGTCCTCTTCAATCCCAAATGCTAAACTCATTTAGCTTTATTCTCAAAACTCATTTGTGAGTTTAATTATTCCATTGCATCAAATGCTTTTCTCTTAACGTTCTTCCTATTACTAAGACGTGAATACTATTTGGTGTGAGACCATACAGCCTGACCCTACTACAGGTTGGGACTCGAAGTCACTTGACGACCATAACCACGAGCAACAGGTGTCGTCCCTGTTTCAGAATCATACTTACGTGATTGACCCATTGACTAAAGTGTCGTCGGGATCACTCTGACTGTGTCAGCGATGAATACTGCAGTTTTAGTCCATTCTTCATGACTGTGTCGCTGCATGGCCTAGGGTATGGTAAACCCTCAACCCCACTAGCCAGTATCGGTCAGTATACATCGGTCTTTGTTATATACACGTTGTACTTCCTACAATGCATCTCGGCCGAGGATTATCACAAAGACCGTACTGAGCTTGTGACACTAACTTCCCTTTAACAGAAGAGACGAATCCCATCTTAGTCATCTACTTACCTCGTATGCTTCAGGTGTCACCCAACCTAAGACCTTTCACCAGGCCTAGCCTCGAAGCTAGGTCATATGTCTAAGTGACACTATTCACGAACAGGTTTGTACAAATGACTTCAGCTTTTAAGGACCAGCCAGCCTATCATCACTGTAGAGGTATGTGCCCTCAGATCATTTGTATTTGAAGCAAATGATAATGTAAGCTTAGATATGGACTATTTTGCATTTGATGCAAACCTGATTAAATGTGTCGTAAATATTTTACGATAATATTTAATGATATGAACGCAAGGAAAAGTTCACGGGTGAGACGGGAATGTCCCGGTCTAAACCCAGGTTCGAACGGCGTCCAAATAGGACGCCAAATGCACAAGTTATGCCCAATACAGATCAAAGGGGTCTTACCCATGCCCAAACTGGGCATGTGTCAGACCAGGAATGCACCAGGAATGGTCTGGCCTGGGTGCCCGGCCCGCTTGGGCCTGGGTGCCCGGCCCTCCTGGGCCTGGGTGCCAGGGCCCTCCTAGGGCCCGGACGCCGGGGCACAGGCCCAGGCGCTGGGCGCCTGGGCCTGGGCCCAGGAAGGCCCAAGTGCCATGGGTGCATGGGTGCATGGCCCAGGCCTGGGCCAGGCGCCCAGGCTGGGCATGCCCAGACTAGGCGTCCAGCCTGGTCTGGGCTCGCCCAGCCTGGGCGCGGTAGGCCCCGCAGTAATGGGTGCAGAACCCTAGGCAGTGCAGTTTTTGTGACGGACGAAAATCAAGCCTTGGGCTGATCTTTGGGCGATCAATTGGAGGGTCAAATGGACTCCGATTGACTTGCCGTTTTTTCTATGCGTTCACCGTTAAACACCCTTCGATTTGATAGGTTGTATCAATCATGAAGCTTAACGATGATGGAGTTAAAATTCACGGAAGTTTGGCCTTTGTGAAAGGCAAACTAAATTGAATTGATTAACTCCAAATAATAGTCCCACATCGGAATTTGAGTAAATGGGATGGGTCAGTCGCCTATATAAATTGGTGTCTGCTCCCCTCCTCAAAACTCGTCCCGAGCTCCTGATCTGAGCGTCTCCCGTAAATGTTGGAGCACATTCGGATCGAAGCTTAAATTAATTCTTCTTCTCCCTAAATTTCTACCTTACTCCTGAAGGGCTCTAGCAAAGCCACGAAGGAGTTCGGATTCGGATCCGAAACCTTGGCGAAGGCTTTCACTCACGTGAAACTTTCTTTGGTGCGTGGTTGGCTCGGCGACACGAGAATTGCTCTCCTCGGGATGCAGAGCGGTTCGAGGAGCAGCTCGGCATGGGACGGGGAGCGACTCGGAAGACGGTGCAGGACATCTTGCCCGCCCCAGGGTTGAGATTCCAGGTATGTGTTTTAGAAGCTTTCGTTTTAATTATTCGCAGTAGTTTAGATCCCTCTTGGGGTGGTCAGATCCACCCCGAGTTGGCAGAGATCCTGGCTAAGGGTCTTGTTCCTTAGGGCTGCATGTTAATTAGATTAACATATAATTTTTCCGCTGCTATTTCTGTTTCTGTGGTCCGTCCGACTTAGGACGGGCACGGATTTGTGTCCTAAGGGTTCCACAAAACCCAACCGTGGTATCAGAGCCATGTCTGTATGCTGATCTAGGACTGCGATTAATTAATTGAACACTTCTTTAAATTTATGCGATAATTTTAAAATGATTTTAGATGTTTAAATATTTTATATGATAAAATTTTAAGCATGAAATTTTTAAAATGATTTTTTAAATTTATTTGATATATTTAAAACTGATTTTAAAAACTTTAAAACTTTATGCAATAAGTTTAAAATGATTTTATATGTTTAAATATTTTATATGATAAAATTTTATGCATGAAATTTTTTAAAATGATGTTTTAAATTTATGTGATATTTTTAAAACTGATTTTAAAAATTTAAATCTTTATGCGATAAATATTTTAGTAGCATGCAAATTTTGTGATCTTTTAAAACAAGTTTTTATTTTTATGAGATAAAATAAAATGTTTTAGAAATCATATTTTTAAATTTAAATGTTAAATTTAAGTATGCATGGTAAAATTGTTTATTTGATAAACTTATTCTATTTAATTGTCAAATAGTTGTACACTCTTTTATGCGATAAAATTAGTGTAAATTTATTTTTATGGCTATGCAAATGTTGTCACTTATTTGTTAACACAATACATCCCTCTTAGGTTAGCTATTAAGAACTCGTTAAAATTTATGAGATAAATTCTAATGACATGCTATGTTTTAATAAAACATTAACACACTTTAAGACCTAATTCCTGATTAGGGTAGTCCCTTTAATGAAAAATTTAATTCTAATTGTTATGAAATTAATTCTCATTAAAGGACTTCGCTTTTAGCGTTGTTAATAAATTTATTAAAATCCTAATAACGATTAGAGTAGCACGTGAACCTTATAGTTGATAAGGATTTAATAAAAGTTATTAAACAAATCCTAAAATTTTGAATTTAAGGATTCAACTAGTTGATAGGATTAATTAGTTGTTAATAAAAGCCTTTTAGTCTATGGCACGCATATAAAAATGACAAGCTTCATTCAATGGACCATGATCCAGTCAATGTGCTTGGTTAAATTTGTTGGATCACCCTAGCTAGTCTAAGGGATAAATGATCCTGGCTTAGTCAATTCTCTGGCTGTGTTCCGCTGGACCGCAATGACGCGAATCATGATTATATGACACCCTGGACTATATCTAAGTCAAACACGTTAATAATCTTTTTCAAGATTAGCCATAGCCCTCCTTGTTTTAGGGGTTGGCAACTATAGGACCCGTGTTACAGTTGTTGAGCTACACTCAAGCTGTGACATGACAATCTTATGGAAACCAATTTCTTAAACACATATGATGTAGTCTAAGACCTGACCCAAACCGACGTGTCGAGAATACACCGAACGCCGGGGCAAGTCAGGCTAGACGTGAAAACAAGGGTCCGACTAGACTAGACATTGTGATTTGGATGAGCACACTCATGATCACAAATGGCTAGGGGTAAAAATCGATAAGAGAGTCATATCTGATATGATCGATGAAGAGTCATCTTCCGGTCACAGAGTCAAGCAACTTGTTGAGCTACACTCAAGGTTGTTAGGCTCAGGGTGATTGGATCTCTTATCCATTTATTTAATTCGATTAAATCGTTCATTGTTAAGACTTAAAATGATCGTAAAAATAGTGGGAGGATATAGATAGATAAAAGCCATTCTACATATATCTAATATCGAACATATGCTAAACTAGGGTAAGTTCTAAGTTTATAAATGGAATCAAAATATAATATTTTAATGAAATAAGTTAACTGATCAAATATGTTGATTAATTGAATCTCAAGTTAAATTCTAATTGATAGAATTAAACTATATTCTCGTTGACATTAAAATGACCTTCTAAAGAACAGACTTAAGAAATATGATTTCATTATGTTCTGAGTCCAACAAATAAATTCACGCTACATGTCACTCGCCTCTATATGGGGCAGCTTGAACATATAGGATATTCGAAGTATGTTTCTCCCTACAACTTGTTGAGCTACACTCAAGGTTGTATGGAAAAACAATTTTGATCCACAAAGTTCGAGAATTCGATCAAACTGTTTGAGTCGAATACGAGTGCATGAGCGGTGCAAGACTATGCATCCCGACCGGATCTTGAGACGAACAACTTGTTGAGCTACACTCAAGGTTGCAAAGCTCAAGCATTTGAATACATAAGATGCTTGCATAGCTATTCATTTATGTTGGGCTATTTAATATCTAAATGTGATTTAGAAAAGGAAGAAGGCACTCCGAAAAGTCAATCGAGTTAAATAGTTTAATTTATCATTAGTAAATGCAAAAGTAGGAGGGAATGAAAATGTGACATATTTTGATATCACGATTTCATAATTATTGTTATACAAAAGGTTAACACATTTTGACGAATGTCGTCACATTGCTTCTGAAGCAATGAGTAATATATATAACAATAATATATATATTAAATGTTAATATATAAATACACAAGATAGTAGCAAACTTATATGGCAAAATAGACTACGCCGTATCGAGAGACTAAGCTTCACAAGTCACATAAAGAGGGGTCTGACCTCTCGTATTATGAAGTCTACGGACACTTGTGAATCTTATCCTCTTAGATATAATGGCCGAAACCCATCTGTAAGACAGTGGGAGAATGAGTTGTCGAACTCAGTCTCATACATACTGATGTACCCGAGTCTAGATTAACAAAATAAGTTATTCTTATATTTTATTAAGACACGTGTTCTTGATGAAACACAAGTCTGATAAAATAAAGAACGAAATGACAAAAGTATTTAAACTGATTCGATTAGATCGAATGGTCAAATACTTAGCTATATAAAATCTTACGTAATTAAAAGAAAATATGATTTTCTCTCAGGTCAAGTCTGTTAACACTTCGGTGTGTTAAAATGTATGAATCACACTTAGTTAGACTTGGTGCAATCCATAGCAAGTGACTCTGAGGTAAGTCCTCCCTATGGGTTAAGTCCCAGATAGTAGTGCCTAGGTTTTGATAATGTTTTATGAGGACATTATCAATAAGATATTCATTAAATCAATCGTAAGAAAGTTGTATAATTACTCGAATCTCGTGAGACGAATTGTCGAGTTAGACATCATAACTGATAATGACTTAGTCAACTTCCGGGATGAAATTCGGAGTAGTAACTCCGATTTATAACTTGATGCAATCTGAATAGGTCCGTGTGCGTAAATAAATTTTGGAATTTAGTTTACGTGCCCAAGGAAAATGTTTCCTCACTTTCTGCAAGTAAATCTTTAAGTTAAAAGATTGATGCAGAAAGAAAATAGTGAAGTACAATCATGTTGGTCGAGAACGGTTTTCATCCTAATTCCTATAAACGGATTATGATGAAACCGTTTTCACCAGCAGATGTGTACAGATTTACTCGGAGCAAAACTCGATGTAAACGCTCATGTTGACCATGAAAACTGGAGCATTCACTTATAAGTTCGTTTTATTAAATATGATTTAGAAGAACCAACTTATATGAATTAGCGAGAAAGTTTTCAAGGTCAGTGGGAGCGTATAAATTACATGCGAGGCATCAAAGGGATGGAACATATATTTTGACAAAGTAATCAAAAGGTTTGATACTTTATCAGAAATAGATATGAGCCATTTAAAATGACCAGTAACAAATTTAAATGATTATCGTAAGGTACGATGAGCTGGATAAGATCCAAGGAAATAAAATATTATGGATTCTGAAAGACCAAGTGAATTATTTGAATAAGATTCAAATGGTTGGTCCAACATGAACATAGAAACCCCTTAAGTTTATAGAGTAAATGGATTAGTAGATCCACTCACGAAGGCTCTACCACATGAAGTCTAGAAAGACTTATGTGTAAAAACGGTATAAGATACCGAGATAAATGGGCCTGAGTGTAAGTGGGAGATGTAGAGAGATGTATGCCCTCGAGGCATACTATCTCTGTGTAAACAATACAAACTTCTTGTTCGAAATAACAGTAAGATGTTTGGTAATAATTTATGTAAGTTATATTATAATGTAGTTAACATTAGATATTAACTTAGGTAAAGTCCTGAGACTTTATGCAAGGTCAAACATGTATCGAGATGAGTATCTCGATCAAGGAGAAATGTTTGACCGTCTGTAGCATAAGTCTAAAAGGGTTCGTGGTCGTAGATGTTTCGAGATAAGGATATCGAAACATCGGATATATCATTGTGTCTTAGTCTTCACCGTATAGCGGTGACGATGATCTCATGGTCGTTTTGACTTGGCAAAGTCGAAGACGAGACACAGGTGCTCATTAGAGAATGAGTTTACTGAACGATCCACAAGAGTTATCATATGGTTATATTGACCAATCTGTCAACGATAACTCTTAGTGATGATAGGCTAGTTGGTCTTTTGACTTGAGGTCATTTTACGAACCTGTGCGTGAACAGTGCCACTTAGATCACCGACCTAGCTTCGAGGCTAGCCCTATCGAAAGGTCTTTGATTGGGTGTCACTTGAAGCGTACGAGGAGAGTAATGACCAAGAGAGGATTCGTCTCTCCCGGTCAATGGGAGTTAGTGTCGTAGAGTTAGTTCGGTCTTTAGTAAAATCTCTGATCAGAGTATGTTGGAAGAAGTCCAACATTAGTTGACTAAAGATCGATAGAAACTAACCGGATTCAAGTTATTTGGGTTGACAGTTTGACCGTACTCTAGACTTGTATTATAAGACATAGTTTAGACGAAGAGACTAAAACTACAGAATTCATCACGGACACAGTCAGGATGGTCCCGACAATACTCATGTCGATGAGTCAACCACATAATTATGAATCTGAAGCAGGGACGTCAACCACTGCTCGTGGTCACTGTCGTATAGGGCTTCGAGCCCAACCTATAGTAAGAGTTAGGCTGTAGGGTCTCACACAGAGTGCGACCTTCGTTTAGTAATATGTAGAAACATTAGGGAGAATAATATGCATTTGATGCAAGGGATAAAATACTGCAAAAGATGTTTGCAATTATCTCATGCATTTGGGATAAATGATCCTGAGTGCAAGTGGGAGATGTAGAGGTATGTGCACTCAGATCATTTGTATTTGATGCAAATGATAATTTAAGCTTAGATAGGGACTATTTTGCATTTGATGCAAACCTGATTAAATGTGTTGTAAGTAGTTTACGACAATATTTAATGATACGAACGCAAGGAAAAGTTCACGGGTAAGACGGGAATGTCCCGGTCTAAACCCAGGTTCGAACGGCATCCAAATCGGACACCAAATGCACAAGTTATGCCCAATACAGATCAAAGGGGTCTTACCTATGCCAAAACAGGGCATGGGTCAGACCAGGAATGCACCAGGCCAGACCATTCAGGTATGGCCTGGGCGCCCGGCCCGCTTGGATCTTGGCGCCCGACCCTGGGCGCCCGGCCTAGGCCCAGGCCCGAGCGCAGGCCCATACGCTGGGCGCATGGGCGCCTGGCCTAGGCGCCCAGGCTGGACGCGCCCAGACCAGGCGTCCAGCCTGGTCTGGGCTCACCCAGCTGGCGCGATGGGCCCTGCAGTAATGGGTGCAGAACCCTAGGCAGTGCAGTTTTTGTGACGGCTGATTTTGGACAAAAATCAAGCCTTGTGCTGATCTTTGGGCGATCAATTGAAGGGTCAAACGGACTCTGATTGACTCGTCATTTTTCCTATGCGTTCACCATTGAACACCCTTCGATTTGATAGGTTGTATCAATCATGAAGCTCAACAATGAGGGAGTTAAAATTCACAGAAGTTTAGCCTTTGTGAAAGGCAAACTAAATTGAATTGATTAACTCCAAATAATAGTCCCACATCGGAATTTGAGTAAAGGGGATGGGTCAGCCACCTATATAAATAGGGGTCTGCTCCCCTTCTTAAAACTCGTCCCAAGCTCCTGATCTGAGCAACTCCCATAAATGTTGGAGCACGCTCGGATCGAAGCTTAAATTAATTCTTCTTCTCCCTAAATTTCTGCCTTACTCCTGAAGGGCTCTAGCAAATACATGAAGGAGTTCGGATTCGGATCCGAAATCTTGGCGAAGGCTTTCACTTGCGTGACACTTTCTTCGGCGCGTGGTTGGTTCAGCGACACGAGAATTGCTCGCCTCGGTATGCGGAGCGGTTCGAGGAGCAGCTCAGCGTGGGACGGGGAGCGGCTCGGAAGATGGTGCGGAACATCTTGCCCGCCCCAGGGTTGAGATTCCAGGTATGTGTTTTAGAAGCTTTCGTTTTAATTATTCACAATAGTTTAGATCCCTCTTGGGGTGGCCAGATCCACACCGAGTTGGCAGAGATCCTGGCCAAGGGTCTTGTTCCTTACGGCTGCATGTTAATTAGATTAACATATAATTTTTCCGCTGCTATTTCTGTTTCTGTGGTCCGTCCGACTTAGGACGGGCACGGATTTATGCCCTAAGGGTTCCACAAAACCCAACAATCACTCTAGAGTAATTATTGACAGTTTAGTTAAAGATTAACCATATAATAACTCTAAGTTGGTCATTCAGTGAACTCATTCTCCAATGAGCACATGTGCCTTGTCTCTGACTTCGACATGCCGAATGACTATGAGATCATCATTACCCTTAAGGTAAGACAAATACACAATGGTCTATCCGATATGCCGATATCCTATCCTCGACACATCTATGACCATGAACCGTTTAAGACTTAAGTTCTATATCGGTCGTTTACTTCCCACAATCTAAATCTACATCTAGATACGTAATGACCTCACTTTAAGTCTAAGGAAATTCTCTAAGTATATAATTCATAGAATTTATACTCGGACAATTGTACCGTATCATCATTAGAACAAGATGTTTAACTCAGGATAAATTCCTCAAGGGCATACATCTTCCTACAATCCGTAGCCACAACCTTTATAACATGTTATCACGAGAGCTCTGAAATTTTCCGAAGATCCGAGCTTGCGAGGAGGAGGAGGAGGAGGTAGATCCACCATGCGCGGTCGTCATCTTCCACGCGTAGTCTTCGTCAAACGTCGCTAAATCTGGACGACGGATCTAGAGGTAATCATACCTAAAACCCAATCTAAACCTATTTCTTTCGTAGAATATGTTTAGATTTGATAGTTTATGGACCAAAATTGATGTTTTTAACAATAAAAATCAAAATTTTATGATAAAAAACGTTGAATACAAAGATTGAAAACTGGATTTTTCGACAAAAACCGAATTTTTCTTTGAAATTTATGGATCTAGAGAGGGGGACTTGTGGATCTAGAGGGGAAACCGCCGCCAGAAGTCGACAACCATCCCCTCCACACCGTGTAGCCCCACAGGCAACGCGGCCATGTAACCCACAGTAGGCACCCCCCGTGCCCCCCTCTTGCCGTGAAGGCCCCTTAGGAAAGAGGGCCATGTCGCCCGCAGTCGGCGTCCGCGTGCCCCTCTGTAACCGTTCAGCCCTACAGGAACGGAGGCCTCGTCGCCCGCAGTCGGTGCCCCCGTGCCCCCTGTCACCGTGGGGGATCCACTGCCCACAGTCGGTACCCCCACGCCCGCTTGCCTGTTGCCGTGCATCCGCACAGTCGATGCCCACGCGCCCGCCTGTTACCGTGTAGCCACTCAGTCGGTGCCCCACCGCCTGTAGTCGACAACAGCCCGCCTGTCCCCGCAAAACCCAAGTTGGCAAGGGGGCACACGTCATAGCCCTGCAGGCTGCGACCCTCCCCCCTTTGCCCCTTGTGGTGGAGCCCGGCCCCGACGGCCGAGTCAACTCCCCCGTGTGCACAGTTCCTCCGGGGGCTCCGCGGCCCTGACGGTCATACCTTTACCCTAGCCAAGTTTTTTTCGCGGCCCTGAAGTCTGCCGTGCTAACCACACGTAAACCAATGCAAACCCTAATTAGGGTTTTTGGGATAAAATTTGAACGAGGGGCTACTACATTAGATACATAAATTTATCGGGGCATATTATAAATTCTTAATCCCTTTTCAACTTAATTTTAGTCCATATATACACTTTTTAATGCCTGTAGCATAATTTATTTTTTAATCTGCGATTAAATCTTGTTAATGCCTGTTGCATAACTACATGCATGTGTTGAATAATATATGCCTGCTGCATATCTGATGTTCTACGACACATGTTTGGTACTTTGTTGTGCTTTTGGATCGGTTATTTGTCACAATTTCTTTTTTCCTCGCATTATTTTCCATTTGAGAGAAATTGTAGTGAGGATTAAATAGTAAAATTCAAAGACCGGCTCACGTCCCATGGAGAAGAAGACCTACTTCCAGAAGATAAGGGCCCTACATGTGTTCCCACGTTGTACTTTTCTTGTTTTTTGTGGGATTGTATATGGACTTTGATTTGCAATTTATAAATGGTGACTAGCCGATCCACACAACAAATATCTATGTTTGGACTGTATGATTATTTATTTTTCAAATATTTAATTGTTGCTTATTTAACATGCTTAGATAAAATGGCAAAGATAGGGAGCGTCGACTTCGATGTTTTGGATGCCACACGCAAGAATTACCTGAGCTGGTAACTGGATATTAAATTACATCTACTCTTATATGGCTTGAGTCAAGCCATTGCTGCTGGAGACAAAGTGTCTGATATAGATAGGCAAAAGCCATTATCTACCTCAGACGCCATATTGATCGGATCCTGAAGGCCGAATATCTCACAGTGGAAGACTCGTACGAGTTATGGTCTGCACTCGAGGATCGATACAAACATCAGAAAGATGTTATCCTTCCTCGAGCGTGCTACGAATGGGAAAACATCCGATTACAGGACTTCAAGTCCATTACCGAGTCAACTCGGTATTATTCAGAATCACCTCATGCCTAAAGTTGTATGGTGAAAAAGTTATGGAGGAATGCAAGTTGGAGAAAACTTACACATCCTTCTATGAGAAGGATGCTATCCTCAGGCAACTGTATCGTGAACGAAAATTCACTAAATACTCAGAACTTCTCTCATGTCTTCTGATGGCAGAATAGAACAGAGATTTTTTACTGGCCACCTATAACTTGCGCCTTGCTGGCACTGCACATGTGCCTGAAGCACACAATGTGTCTTCCCAGAAGAAGAAGAAGAAGAACAAATTCAAAAGCAAACTCCCCGAAGGAAAAAGCAATGAAGAAGCAGGACAGAGTTCCCCTAGAATAGAACAACAATGAGGGGAAAAAGAAAGTTATGTGGATGAAGAAGAACACCGGCCAGACACCGGCATGACTGGATACTGGTCCAGAAATTGTCGTACTCCACGCTACCTCTAAGATTTGTACCAAGCTAGCCAGAAGCCTAATGCTGAAACAAACCTGGTGGAAGAAGAAGACCTGGCTCCAACTCGGTTCTACGCTGAGGATTTCTCGAATGATGACCTCCAAGACTGATGCTTCATTTTATCTCTTTCTGCAAGTTATATGTAGTTGAAATCAATTTCCTTCCTATATGTTTGCTTTTTGATTAGCATGTTGCTTTATTTCCAGACTATAATGAAATTAGTTTATTGTGCCTCATATTGCTACACATTTTTTTCTCTTTCTAGCTATAGATGGATAATAAATGCCTAGGGGATAGTGCTTCTACGTACACACTCCTTCGCGACATTAGTTTTTTTTCAAAGCATCAATAACTATGATGACACAATAAATACTATTTTCGGACCATCAAGTATAATAGAAGGATCAGGGGAATCAAATATTTTGATCCCCAATAATACACAAATCTCAATAAAAGATGTTCTATTCTATCCAAGCTCAAATAGAAACTTACTAAGTTTTAGAGACATCCGTCTAAACGGATACCACCTAGAAACAGTGGACAATCATAATAATGAATACTTGTATGTAACGAATCTAAAAAATGGTGCTAAAACCATCGTTGAGCGTTTCAAGGGACTCCTGTCAGGTCTCTATCATACAACATTCAAGCAATGGAAGCTAATATAACTGTGCACCAGAAGTGCAAAAATCAACCAGAATTCTCACTCTGGTATAACAGATTCGGACACCCTGGATCGGCAATGATGCACAACATCATATCCTAGTCCGTGGACATAATTTGAAGAACATGAAGTTACTTCAAAAGGATGATTTTCCTTGTCCTCCTTGTTACAAAGAAAAACTGATTACGAGACCATCTCCGTGTAAAGTGGACTCAGAGTCTCCTAGCTTCCTGGAAAGAATACATGGAGTCATTTGTGGGCTATTCACCCCCTCAAATGGCCCATTTCGGTACTTTATGGTACTAATAGACGCATCTTCTAAATGGTCATGTATGTGCCTACTGTCCACCTGCAACGTATCCTTTGCAAAGCTAATGGCACAAATTATTAAGTTGCGGGCACATTTTCCAGACAACTAGATTAAGAGAATACGTCTGGATAATGCTAGAGAATTTACATCACAAGTCTTTCAAGACTACTGCAAGCAACTGACATTGAAGTTGAACATCCTGTAGCTCATGTTCACACCCAGAACGAGTTAGATGAATCTCTTATAAAAAGACTACAATGGATCGCTCGTCCATTGCTAATGCAATCTCAGTTGCCTGTGACTGAATGGGTACATGCAATCTTGCATGCTGCATCACTAATAAGTATAAGACCATATGGTAGTCAAACTTATTCTCCGATGCAACTCGCATATGGAACTCCACCAAATATCTCTCACTTGAGGACATTTGGATGCACAGTTTACATCCCCATTGCACTACCACAGAGGACAAAGATGGGTCTTCATTGTCGTCTAGGTATCTACATAGGGTTCGACTCACCATCGATCATTAGATACCTGGAACCCCTAACGGGGGACGCTTTTAAGGCACGTCTTGAAGACTGTGAGTTTGACAAAAATACATTTCCCAAACTATGCTTAAATTCTAAGACTGAAGCTTCAGAGACCATTTCATGGCATACCAAGACGTTGTCCCATTTTGATCCACGTACAAACCGATGTGAGGATGAGATCCTGAAGATCCTCCAAATACAAAACATAGTTCACATACTACTGGACAAATTCATCGACAACCGGAAGATTGTCAGATCACACGACCCTGCTGCAAACACTCTAGCTAGGATTGACATACCCAAAGATGGATGCAATCCAACTGCAGCAGAAGCGGCCGTACTCAACAAAAGAGCGGACGACCCCCATGATCCAAGGATAAGTTTCCTCGAAATAAAAAAACTCCTGGAGAAAATATAATGATTCCACCACAGGATGATGAGCTCAGCCCAAATACGTCTCCCCTCCTCAATTCCCCAGAAGAGAAAAACATAGGAGAAATATCATTAAATTATGTACGTACTGGGGAGGTACTGGACAGAAAAAACACTGTCATCGATGACGACTTTGCATTCGATATTGCTAATCACGTCACTGAATCTGACGATGATATCGATCCATACTCTCTAGCAGAATGTAAACGCAGATAGGATTGGCCAAAATGGAACGAGGTAATAGGAGTAGAGCTTGTCTCACTCTTGAAACGCAAAGTATTTGGACCAGTAGTTCCAACACCAAAAGGTGTAAAACATGTGGTCTATAAATGGATATTCATAAGAAAGAAAATTGAAGATAATCAGATCGTATGCTACAAAGCACGCCTTGTAGCACATGGTTTTTCCCAACGACCGGGAATAAATTATAAAGAAACATATTCTCCGGTCATGGATGTGATCGCTTTCCGATTTATAATAAGCTTAACAACGACAGAAGGCCTAGATATGCAGCTTATGGACATTGTGACTGCATACATATACTGTAATATAGATAAAGATATCTATAAGAAACTTCCAGATGGTAATAAATTACCAACAAAAATGACAAATAGACCTCGGGACGTCTATTCTGTCAAACTCCAAAGATCACTATATGGTCTAAAACAATCGGGAAGAATGTGGTATCACAGACTCAGTGAATTCCTTGTACAACAAGGATTCACCAATAATGAAGTCTGCCCTTGCATCTTCATAAGAGCAAAGGGAACACGATTTGTAATTATTGCCATCTACGTAGACGATTTAAATCTCATAGGATCTCTCGAAGAGATATCTGAGATATCTAAAAGGCTTACAAAGACTTTTGAGATGAAAGACCTAGGCAAAACCATATACTGCATTGGCTTACAAATAGAATACCTCAGTGGAGGAATCCTGTTACATCAATCCACTTACACACAGAAATTGCTGAAAATTTTCCAAATGGACAAATGTCACCCACTGAGTACACCAATGGTCGTTAGATCTTTGGATGTTAATAAAGACTACTTTCGTTCGCTAGAAGAGGGGGAGGAAACACTTGGTCCTGAAGTGCCATACCAAAGTGCCATTGGTGCACTCCAATATATGGCAAACTGCACGCGCCCCGATATAGCGTTCGCTGTAAACCTACTAGCCAGATACAGTTTAGCACGCACAAAGCGCCACTGGAACGTAGTGAAGGACATTCTACGCTACCTCCAAGGGTCAATCGATCTGGGATTATATTACCAGAAAGGTGTATCCTCCAAGTTAATTCGTTATGTAGATGCATGATATAGATCAGATCCCCACACCGAAAAGTCCCAGACTGGTTTTGTATTCACCTACGGTAGGACGGCCATTTCATGGAGATCTGTGAAGTAGACCACGGCAGCAACCTCATCCAATCACTATGAACTCATTTGTAACGACCGGTTTTTGTAATGACTATTATATGAATAATATTGGATGTTCTCTCCTTGTGTGCTTTTCCCTGTCAGACGCTCTTAAGATTAGCTTCATAGCATCCTTATCTTAGAGCTAGAGTGATCCTAGAGGCCCTAGGAATCTTCCCAGAGCTTCGCGCTTCGATTCGGCACTTCTGGTGCATTTTAGCCGGTTCATGAAGGAGAGCCAACCGACTAGATTGCAATCTAGTCGGTCGGCAACACTTCTCAGACCGGCTAGTTATTCTCAGTAAATTTCAGCTAAGTTACTGTTTATGTTTAGTCGGTCTAAGCACATTCTTCGACCGACTAGTTGCCAAACTAGTCGGTCAGGACTTGTACTCAAACCGACTAATTCTGAGTTCTTCTGTACAGCCGAGTTACTGTTTATAGTTAGTCGGTCAAAGAACATCTACAGACCGACTAGTTTCCAAACTAGTCGGTTAGAGTTCCTTCTCTGACCGACTAACTCTCAGTGACTAATATCTATCTAATTTTGCCCTTAGTCGGTCTATGAACAATCACCGACCGACTAGTTCCCAAACTAGTCGGTCGACGGGTCTTCACAGACCGACTAACTCTGCCTTCCCTGTACCAACCATGTTCACTGTTTGATTTTAGTCGGTGTCAGTTAGGCGACCGACCGACTAGATTCCAAACTAGTCGGTTGACCACCCTTCTCTGACCGACTAAATTGCCCAGTAAACCTAGGTTAAGTCGTAGCCGTCGCTAATTCTTTTTATTTAAACCCCCGACCATTTCTATTCTTTCTTCACTTCTCCAAGCCAACCTTCTTCCCCAATCATCCCCCAACCTTCCTCTTGCCATTCTTCATCCTCCCGTGCTCCCCCTCACCTTCCTTTGCGCCGGCACCACCCCCGTAGGCCGCCAACCGACCCCAAAAACCCTTGAATCTCCTTTTGCTCCAGAATTTTCCCGACGAACTCAAATCTCCAGATTTGTAGCATTTCGGACGTGAGGAATTCTCTTCAACCCTAATCCTTCCGGATCGCTTATTCCGTTACCGTGCTAGATCCGTTTTGGCGACGGCAAAACCGGAATCCGGCAAGATCTTCTCCCACCGCAGATCCGTAGGCGTCTCGAACTTCGCTTCGTAAGGTTAGTGATCTACATCTAAATTTTCCGTAACCCACACTGTAAATTAGAAAACCCTAATAAAAACGGATTACTAGATGTTATAGGATTCCAATACAAACCGGTTTAGAACTCTCAAATCTAATTTCTATTTTGCCATAACAGCGAACCCAATTTCCGTAGGATACCGATCTCAAGACTCTCGTCGAACAACCACTCTAGCCAAAGGGGTAGGGATAAACTGTCACTTGAGCGTAAGAGTTGGCACGTACAGCCACTCTAGCCAAAAGGCGGAATCTCTGTGCACGACGTGCTTAAAATTCTTGTACTTGTCCTTGTAAATGTTAAATGGTTTCCATGTCATGTTTACTTGCCATGCTATAATCATGCCATGCCATAAAATGATGTTACTTTAATTGTTGTTCTCATTGCTTAACATAACATGTCATAACATACTCTAGAACTGCTAGGTTGTTTCCACCTTCCTTTTGTTTCCTTGCACAAGTCTTGTAGACTTGCTGACATATTCCCCTTCTCTTTGGGTGTCGCATGTTAGTTGCCGAGCCAGAGCTTACTGTTGAGGGTGACGAGTTCATGGAGTTCGTGCCTGATCTCGTTGCTGACGTTGAGTATGAGGACACCGGTGACCAGTCCTAGTATTTCCTCGCAGTTCCTTCCTTGTTAGTTGTGATGTTGTCGGTGAGTAGCACCGTTGTAGTTAGTTTTCTTTGTTGGCCATGCTAGGCCTTTTTCCTTTTGGACTCCTTATCTGCCTGGTGGCTTTTCTGGTTGTTGAATTTATATCTGGACTCTGAGATGAATAATTTTATTATTTGCCTCTTTTTCTATTATTGTTATTGTTGTTTCCGAGTCACATTACAGGGACCTGCTACTTTGTGTAAATTGACGCTTATCGGACTTGCGGCTTTGTAGCTTCAAGTCTGAGCAGACCTTCTCACGCTTCGCCTCCATATTTTTGGGAAGCGGGGTGTGACAGGTTACTTTGGTGGCCCATGCAGGTCCCCTCTGTGACTGTGACTTAATCAGAACAACGATAAGAAATTATAGAATGTCCGATAAACAATTTCGACACCGAGTCATGAGGCTGAGGGTCTGATTCATTTCATTTTTCCTGTGTCAATAGATGGCTGGGAGACGGAATACCCGTGCTGGTGGTGGTGTGCCCCCTCGCGTCGAGGAGCTGGACCGAGAGCCCACCAATGGGGAGATCAAGCGGATGATGCATCAGATGATGCATGTGCAGCAGGGGAGCTGCAGAATGCCTGGAATGTTCCGCCTGCTCGAGCAGCGCAGCCTATTCAGAATGTCCCTCGTTTCGAGCCTGGAGCGAAGCAGTTTTGGGAGCTTGGTCCCGCTTACTTTGATGGGACCGAAGGACCTCTGGCTGCGGATGAGTGGACTAGGAACATGGAAGACAACTTGAAGATGTCGAAGGTCGACCTGGCTAGATGGGTTGACTTGGCAAAGAGGCAGCTCAAGGATAATGCTCAGAACTGGTGGGATGCCGAGGAGGAGTTACTGGAGGAGCTGATATCTTGGGCTACTTTCAAGTCCAGATTCGACGAGGAATACTTTCCGAAGGCTGCCAGGAGGGAGATTGCGCAACACTTCATTGATCTGAAGCAGGGGAGCTTGACGGTGGACCAGTACCACTAGGAGTTCACCAGGTTAAGTCGTTTCGTACCGAAGATGGTGCAGGATGCTGATGAGAGAGCCCATAGGTTTCTACAGGGGCTTTCTTTGGATCTTCAAAGCTATGTGACTTCCTCTGATACGGAGTCCTATCAGAAGGTCCTGATTGCGGCGAAGAGGCAGGAGCGGATTGTGAACCAGAAGAGAGGATGCGCTTCTGGAGCTGGGAAGAGGCCTGTGGAGCAGGCCAGAGCAGTGATGAGACCAGGGTTTGGGCCCAATCAGCCGGTGCAGTTCAAGAGGCCCGGAGGACCTCCTACTCTGAAGACTTGTAATTTCTATGGCAAGACTGGGCATGTCAAGGATCAGTGCCGGAAGATGTTGGAATAGTTCTTGGTTTGTGGTGATCCTGCGCATGCCATGAAGGACTGCCCGAAGTCCAAGCAGCCGTGGAAGGGACCTGTTGCAGCTCAGCCGTTGCAGCAGAAGGCACCGATACCTGCTGGACGTGGAGCGCCTCTCGTTCCGCAGAGGCAGGCTTTTCAGCAGGCTGTTCAGCCGAGGCGATAGGCTTTTCTGATGACTGCTGTTGAGACCGAGGCGGTGGATGAGGTTATTGCAGGTAACTCTCGACCTAGTTGTTCTTTTCTTAGTTAGACTTGTTCGTTGAATTTTGTTGGTTGCTTGTTATGTATGCTAGAATAGAATTTGATTGTTAGACTATCTGTTAGGTGTGATTTTGGTTTGCACATTTCCTGCACGAGTCCTCTTCGACTCTGGTGCATCGATGTGCATTATTTCCCGGAGCTTCGTGGAGAAGCATTCCTTGTCGACTTCCCCTCTTCCCAAGAGTTGGAATATCGTTACGGGGAATGGCGTGGTCTCCGTGCATCTTGGTTGCAATTCTTGCCTTTTGGTGGTATGTGGACATGAGCTTTACGCTGATTTCATCGTCCACGACATCATCAACTACGATGTAGTGCTTGGGATGGATTGGCTTGGGAGTTTCTATGCCACGATCGATTGTCGGAGGAAGAAGGTGGTGTTCGAGTTCAGCCGTGGCAGCAGTTCGCTTGATCCGGTCAGGTTTCAGGCCAAGCCGGTGGAGATCATTGCTTTGCAGATGGAGCAGTGTAGACCTGCGGTCGTGCGTGACTTCGACGACGTCTTTCCCGAGGAGATGTCTGGATTGCCGCCCGATCGAGCTCTCGAGTTTTCGATCGATCTTATTCCGGGTGTGCAGCCTATCTCAAAGGTGCCCTATCGCATGGCACCAGTAGAATTGGAGGAATTGCGAAAGCAGCTGGATGAACTTCTTCAGAAGGGTTACATTAATCCCAGTGTGTCTCCGTGGGGAGCACCGGTCTTGCTGGTGAAGAAGAAGGACGGTTCGCGTCGCATGTGTGTGGACTACCGGGAGTTGAATGCGGTGACCGTCAAGAACCGATATCCGTTGCCTCGTATTGATGATATTTTTGATCAGCTTGGAGGATCGAGGGTATTCTGTAAGTTGGATCTGAGGAGTGGATATCACCAGCTGAAGGTGAGGAAGGAAGATGTTCCGAAGACAGCATTCAGGACGAAATATTTTTGTGTGTGTGCTTGTTTTTCCCCTTTTGAGTGTCGAGTCGTGTGGTTTTATTTCTATTTTCGTATCGTGTGATTTGATTTTGATTTTTCTTTATTTTCAGTTTCATCTCTGTGTTTTCCTCGTTTTTCATTTCTTTTTGTGTCGGTGCATATTCCCCCCCCCATTTTCATTGCCCTCCCGTACTCACTCTTATTGCATTGAGGGCAATGCAAGCTTCAGCTTAGGGGAGTCGCACTTTGTGCGTCATTTGAGTCTTTTCTTTTTCGTTTTTGTGTCGTTTTCATCGTGTTTTTCTTTTTTCTTTTCTTCTTTTTATCTCTTTCTCCTAGAGATGAACCCTATGATGAATTGCCACAAAATCACACACACCTAGCATAGCATCGATAATCACATTCACTAACCCTAGGATTTCGAGTTCTCTTGCATTTCACGCATCGTGGGTCCACTTAGCTTTTTTGTGAGTCGTGTGTCGTGCCTAGCCGTGTGGTGTGCTTCTACTTTGTGATTCACTTTATATACCTGTCCATGAATGGCCCCTAGATTATCATGTTTCGATATTGAATATGCGGTATTTGCTTCTAATGTCTGCTTCTATATGCATGCTATATATATATCGTATACTTCATTTCGCATGTGTCGGGATTCCACAATTAAGGACTAGGATAACCCATTTAGCCCATGCTCTAATTAGCGAGAATAGTTTCCTTTGCCCAAGTGTTTAGATTCCGATTTCTTTTTTGTTTTACTTGGTGCAAATCCCCTCGTCGTGTACCGTTCTCCCACTTGGGAGAGTACACATGTGTATAGCCAATATCCCAAAAATCCAAAAAAAGAGAAAAGAAAAGAAAAACCCAAAAAAGAAAAGAAAAGAAAAATTTTGTATAGCCCAAAATCCAAAAAAAAAATACAAATACCCAAAACCCAAAAAAATTCCCGTGTGAATATTTTTTCCTACTTGTCGAGAATAAAGGGAAGGCGAGAATTTGCACCGAGTGTTCTACTCCACATCATCTCAACCCCCATCGTTTTCGAAAACACTTGGCGTGGGAACTTTTTAGCTAGTATCTCGGCTATAGTGGTGTGATTTCCTTAACCCTAGTTGTGGAGTCCCCGATGCATGATACACTTCTATTCTTATACTCTTCTCATGTATGATTGAGCTATATATTCACCGCTTAATTCGAATCGAATCGATATTTGGGTCATTTCTTTGGGTATGTGTATATGGAGCTTTATTGCACATCGTAGATAGTGACACCGTCTGCTAGCACACGACCGCACTCACTCGCGCTTCACCGCGTGGGCCCACGGCATTTGTCTGGACTCGTATTCCTTAGTTTAGTGATGTGATTTGGTGTTTGCTTGCTTGGTGTGTCGTTTTTGATTTTGTTGGCTCCGACAGATGATCTAGGATATAACGTTTTCTTTTTCTCTCTTTCTCTCTATTTTCCCCCTCCGAGCTCCTACTCTCACTCGTCTTCCTCGAGGACGAGGAAGAGTTCAGCTTGGGGGATTTTGACGTGCGTTTATATTTCATATATTTACGCGCGTTTTCTTCCATGTTTTTCCGTATTTACCGCCGTCTTTTATTCGTTTTCTCGTGTTTTCTTGTATTTTCTTGTTTTCTTTCACTTTTCCGTATTTTCCGTGTTTTGCAGGAGTTTGCTGGCATTTGGGATGCAAAACGATGATATCATGTGTCCCCGGAGCAACGGGAGGAGTCACGCGTGATCCAGGGGGTCAAACGACGAAGATTACATCTTTCAGCCCCTCACCCGGTCGGTTGGTCATCTCCAACCGATTGGGTGATGCACGCATGCACCACCCGGACGCAGCTTGGAGCCCCCGAGAAGTCACCCGGTCGGTTCAGTGACCGGGTCAAAAGATCAAAGTCTCTGGAAATTCGACAGCCAAGACTCGAAGCTCCAACCGGTCTCCTCACCCGGCCCGCACCAAGATCCAACCGGTCGGCACCAAGATCCAACCGACCGCACCAAGATCCAACCGACCGGTTCATACTGACCGGGTGAAACCCCCGCATCGCGCTGTAATTTTGTGAAGCGGATCACCCGACCGGTTGACTTGTCAACCTATCGGGTGATGTCGTTTTCTATAAATAGAACCCTAGGTTTCCCAGATTCGGGAGTTGGTTATTTTTTACTGTTTTCTTCATTTTGTGACGGCTGTAATTTTCCTGTTCTTGTTAGTTTTCGGATCTTTGTAAAACTTTAGTATTATCTTAATTGGTCTACTACCTTTGCATTCCTATCGTCTGATTATGATTTCAACGGTCTATTTTCATTTAGATCGCTATTTAATGAATATTGATGAGTAGTTCCCAAATCTGGGATTTTGGCGGAAACCCCTTCGGGGGCTCTTCCTGATGCGTCCATAGGGTTAGGAAATCGTTAGGGATTAGGAATCTAACGGTTACGCGGGGTGTTTTATTGTCATCGGCGGGAAAAAGACCGCCTTTGACCGTTGGGCCAAGGGGGAATAAACTTGGCGGTTGACTCCCTAGCCATAGCTCACGTCCTTAGCGTAGACGCCGAATCCTAGCGCGCGGGAGCGGCAGGATGAGACGTTGGGAGTTATCGTTGCGAGCTTAGTGCTCCCGGAATCGATCAGTGTTAATGGACACTAGAGTGCCCACTGATCGAACCTGGGAAGTCCGGTGTATCATCCTGGGCACCGACCGGAATATTGGGCCCATGGGATGCCGGTACCACTTTCAGAGGCAACGTCTCACCATTGGACTCTTATTCTGATCACCATCCTACCCGTAGGCCGTATCGGCGAGAGTCGCTCGTTGGAGTGGAAACCAAAGTCTCGGGTTTATTTTCATATTGTTCATACCTTGCATTCCTTTACCGTGACAACCCATCAACCGATCTGGGCTAGCTCGCCCATGGGGTGATTTCGGTCCTCCTTGACACAAGCACATCCTATCCTCCCTGTGTTCGACCCCCAAGCCACACTATAACATCGTGCGCTTGTGGTTACAAATATCTAAACCCTTACGTGGGTCCCCCGGCCATTTGTAGCTCGCAAACCGGGGGCACGTCAAGTTTATGGCGCCGTTGTCGGGGAGGCAACGTGCTTGTTATTTTAGGATCTCTTGAACCCTAGTGTCTAGCTCTTATCCCTACCTCGCGATAATTTTCGCATTCTTCTTTTTCCTTTTTATTTTCTTATTTTTATTTCTTATCTTATCTGTTTCTCTCCCACTTGTCGCTTCACGGGTGTTTGTTGTTTTTCATGCGTAGGAGTTCAAGAAGTCTCGACGACTTGATCCCCGTTGATCCAGAGATTAACGCCACCCTTAGGCGTTTGGCCGCTGAGAAGTGAAGAATAGAGGATCCTGAAGCCATGGAGGAGAACACCCCGTCTCACAAGTCCCTGTTGGAGTACTCGATGCCATCTATCGAGTCCACTTCCGCCATCCGTCCTCCAGATATTACGGCCCAAAGCTTCGAGCTAAAGCCGTCTTTGGTGACGTGGATCCAGCAGGATCAGTTTTTGGGTGCACCCATGGAGAGCCCGATCGAGCATCTAGACTCCTTCTTGGAGAAATGTGACACCTTCCGGATTAACAGTGTCACAACTGAGGCGATCCGACTGAAGCTGTTCCCCTTCTCCTTGCGAGATAAGGCCAAGCTGTGGCTTAGGGGGAAGGACCCCAACACATTCAACACCTGGGAGAAGCTCTCCAATGCTTTTCTAACGAAGTTCTTTCCTCCGGGGAAGACCATGAAGCTGAGGAGTGAGATCTCCTCTTTCTCCCAGGCCAGCCACGAGTCCTTGCATGAGGCTTGGACAATATACAAGGAGATGCAGAGAAGGTGTCCCCACCATGAGCTCCCTAAGTGGAAGATTATAAATCTGTTTTATAATGGGCTGAGGGACGATTTAAAGTCTTCCATGGACGCCGCGGCTGGAGGGTCCTTCATGTCAAGAAGCGAAGAAGATGCCGGGCAAATTTTGGAAAATATGGCATCCAACAATGAACGGTGGTGTGACGAGAAAGCCACACCAAGGTCTGGGGGCATCCATAGAGTGGAAGACGTCGACAAATTGTCAAGCAAGTTTGACTTGCTGTCAACCCAGATCTCCGCATTGATGGTAGGCGCCGGTGGCGTCGGTTCACAACAGATTGCTGCGGCAGAATCTGAAGTTTTTGGAGAGTTCGACGGTGGTGACATCTCACCACCGTTGGATCAGGCGAGTGCATTGTTTTACAATCCTACGGGGAATGCGCCATTTCCACCACGAACCAACTCAAACCCAGCCTACTCTCCCAACAACCGGAATCATCCGAACCTCAGCTACCGGGCACCCTACCAACAACCGGCTCAGCAACAACAGCAGATATATCAGCCGGCTAGGCCCCAGCAGCAGTTTCAGCAGCAGCAATATCAGCAACAACCTCCACCACAGTATCAACAATATGCCCCTAGGAATCAGCAGCCCGCCCAGCAGCAATACGGCCAACAGAGGGCCATTTCTCCGATTGAGTCCCTCTTGACTCAATACATAGCCAACCAGGAGAAAATCAATCTGAAGCTGGAGATGAGACAAAGAATACTCACAGATTAGGTGACCCAGCTGGGGTTGCAAGTGGCGAACCTGCAAAGACCTCAGAATTTATTACCGCCACAACCTGAGGTGAACCATAGGGGGGTAAATTGGACCTTGGCGCTCACACATGAGCATGAGAACGTGTCCGCCATCGTCTTGAGGAGCGGGACACAAATTCCTACTAGAGTGCCGCCCAAAGAACCGGAAGCACCACTGGCCGTTGAGCGGCCAATTGAAAAGGTTAATGACGAAGGTGCCCCGTCGCCAAAAATTGTGGCTCCGGAGGGAACCCCCGAAGAAGAGAAGAAGAAAGAAGAAGGGAATTTGAAGGTATTCAAGCCCATTGTGCCTTTCCCACAACGGCTTGCCAAGGCAAAAATCGATGAGAAGTATGGCAAATTCTTTGCCATGGTGAAAGATATGAGTTTGCAAATCCCCTTCCTCGAGGCCATAGAGACGATCCCCTCCTATGCTAAATTCTTGAAAGACTTGGTGACACGGGGATCTAGAAAAGAAAAGGTCGTGTTAACGGCGGAGTGCAGCGCACTCATTCAGTTTGCAAATCCGCCCAAGCTGAAGGATCCAGGAAGTTTCTCCATCCCTTGCTCTATCGGGGAAGTGCAAATCCAGAGGGCACTCGTCGATCTTTGTGCGAGCGTCAGCTTAATGCCCCTATCATTGTACAAGAGAATAGGGATGGGAGACTTAGAGCCCACCGGCATGACATTGCAACTTGCTGACCGTTCGGTCAAGTATCCGGTGGGAGTAGTGGACGACCTCCCCGTCGATGTGAAAGGGGTGCACGTACTAGTTGATGTTGTGGTGATGGACATGTCGAAAGACAAGCATACACCAATTATTCTTGGACGACCCTTTATGGCAACCGCCGGAGTGTTGATAGACGTAAAAAATGGGAAGCTTTCCCTGAATGTGGGCCAAGAAAGAGTCGAATTTGACTTAGGCTTGTCGATGAAGCATCCAAACCCCCCGGACGATCCTAGTATCAATGTGTTGGAGAATGAAGAAGAAAGAGCTGTTGAAACGAGTGCATGGGAAGTGCTCTCGAGGAATCCCCCCGATAGCTTGGGGGACCTTGGAGAGCAAGTTAGCTCCCCTAAGAATGGAGTGTCTAATGAGGCGGTCGCGCGACATGTGATCCCTCCCGGATTTCCTAAGTCTCCTCCCACGAGGAGAAAAGGAAAAGAACCCATGGACCTCACTGGCGATGAGGTCCGGATCCTGAAAAAGACGGCGGTGGACGCCAATTTGAGGGAGAAGCCCCCGGATCCTGTGAACAAAGGGAGGGTAGTCGAGCAAATCTTTTTACAGCCGCCGACTACACCAATAGCCACAACTTCTGGAGCTGAAGAGATGCCGGATTTTGGGCATCACCTGTATCGCCCACCATGAAAATCATCAACGAGCGTCGAGCTAAACGACGTTAAACAAAAGTGCTTGATGGGATGCAACCCATGTTCTAAACTTTTGCTTCGCTTTTTAGGACTTTTTCTACTTTATTTTTATCTATTTTTATTATTAAATCCAGCCGAAACAGCTTCCGTGAAGAAACTTAGGCGATTTTTGGGTTTTTGCAGAAAACAAGGCCTCAACTGATTGGGTGAGTTCTCACCCGATCGGTTGGGATGTATCAGCTTACGGCCGTGTCTGTCGTCGAATAAACCGACCGGGTGGTGAATGATGAGACCGGGTGAGCAGACCGGGTGACCTGGGGGAACTCTCGGGAAAATTTCAGAATTCGTCAACCGACCGGGTGGCAAAATGCGAGACCGGTTGAGGGACCGGGTGAGAAACTCTGAGTTCTCGGGAAAATGTGTGGAGCGGCGAACCGATCGGTTGAGTTCTCAACCGATCGGGTCGCCTGTAGCATTTCTTCAGCATCAAATTTTCGACCTAAAGTCAACCGATCGGGTGAAAACTCACACGACCAGGTCGACTTAAAACCTATAAATAACTCCCCGACCACCCGCTCACAAACCCTCGCCTGATCCCCTCTACTCGTCGTCGTTTCGTCTCCTCCAGCCACCAGACTGCGAAAATCTCTCTCCCACAACCTCAAACCCTCCATCAACCTCTCTCTCCACCTCCCCCTTGCATTTCTCCATCTCTTCCTCTCTCCCCCTCTCCTATTTCCTAATTTTCTAGCCCTAATTCCCAACACCTACCCCCACCTTCGAATTTTTCGCTGAAGAAGAGTGCTGCGGCTCCACACTTCCCCAATTACACGTCATTGGGTCATCTACAAGCAGGGAGCTCTATTTGCTATGGGGTAACTTCGTTCCACTTCTCGAATTTCGATTTTTACCCTACCATTTGATTTGCTTGGTTTTCGGGTGTGTGCACTTTAATAGTATTTTGCACCCATTTGCATCGTCCACACACACATGGCCCGAGAGAGGGATAAAGGAAAAGGTATCTTGCATGAGGAGGAACCGTCTCGTAAGAGACGGAAACAAACACGTCCTCCTCACCGCACACGTGAGCTGACACTTGCCCCTCCCCCGCCTATCATTCCCCCTGTGGACCCCATGTTGGGCCCGCATGGATACATATTTAGGAACCAGGAGCAGAAAGACTTCTACCACAGACTTGACACTCAGGGGCATTTATCAACCAAGTTTGCCCACTCCCAATCACTCGTCGACCTCGGTGTATTCACCGAGGTCGAGACTCTTTTTGCTAATCTAGGTTGGTTGGCCTTCCTTAATGCCTCCGCGGTATCTTACCCGTCACTCACCCTAGAATTCCTCTCCTCCCTCGTATGTGAGTTGGGGTCGACCGTCACTTTTCGGGTGCGTAACCAAACCATTCGCACAAACCTAAACACCATCTGTGATATATTTGGTTTCCCTATTCTAGGGAATGACGCTATCCGTCACTACGGATATCCCCCGGAATTTGACGTCGATAATTTCTGGTTCCGCCTCACCATACTCCGCAGCTATCCCCGGGGGAAGGCCAAGGCCTCCTCCATCATCCATCCCATATTTCGTCTGGCCCATAGGATCATA
This sequence comes from Scilla litardierei, assembly GCA_030789695.1. Taxonomy (NCBI): domain Eukaryota; kingdom Viridiplantae; phylum Streptophyta; class Magnoliopsida; order Asparagales; family Asparagaceae; genus Scilla; species Scilla litardierei. The sequence continues at coordinate 270,048,086 of CM061142.1, read as the reverse complement.
TTATCTGCATTTTTCCCGCGGGATGAGTCAGGCACCGTGACTATCCCCGATCTTTTTATTCTCTGGGCCATGACATTCCCCTTTGTTCGTGATGATGATGGAGTTAGTTTCAGGGCCCCGGTTGTCCCTGTCCATGTTGGCGATTGGCTTGTTTACAAGCTTCTCGAGATTAGCAGGGCCGGGAAGGGCAAAATCTGCTGCGGGGGCATTATCACTATCATTGTTTCTTACCCCCCGTTCAATATCCATATCCCCTGTGGTCTTCCCATCGCCGCAGGACCCTCACGTCTAGATCTTGATGTCCTGCGGCACATTCACATGATTAAGCCCCGCCCCGACGGTCGTTTCGAATTCAATTACGGCCACCCCCCTCGCCCCTACACTATTCTCCCCAACCCCGTACGCATGACTGTGGCTATCGTGGAGGATTGGACTTTTCCGACCGACCCTGAGTTCTTTGAGGGTTTGCACCTTCCTTTCCTTCCCCCTGACACGCGTAGACCTCCTTCCCCTGTCGCCCACTTAGGCGAGCAGGATATTCCTGCGTCTCGGGGAGATATGGGGGCTGGCCCGAGTCGCCCTGTTTCTGTTCCTGGCCCCATCACTTCTGAGCACCTCTGAGCAGCCATTTCTGGCCTTGTCTCCTGTACCGGCATGACCACCGCCGACGGCACCACTTCCACCTTACCTGCCGGCACCACTTCTGCCTCACGTCAGTCCACATCCTTTGGTCGTCGCCAGGTCTCTGCCAGTCTTGGTCTTGAAAGGGAGGTCGCTGCCCTCCGTGATCTCGCCATGTCCTCTGCCTCCTCAGACCCATCACCGTCCTCCTTTCTCACTCACCCACATTTCCTCGCACTTGAGAGGAACGTGGCCGCCATTCTTCGCCTTCTCACTCACATCCACGGTCCGCCTCCACCTTCACCACCTCGACGATCTTCTCCTCCACCCTCCCACACATACCCACATCCATCACCTCCCCCACCACATTCTTCTCCTCCCTCATCTATTCCCATCCCGGTATCCACTCCCCCTCCCAACCACTTCCATCGCACCCACACTACCTCCTCCCTCCTCCTCCATCACTTCATATGTGCGTCGGAGGAAATTGCCGGTGCGCTCCAAATCTCTCCCACCACCACCCACTACCGTCACCATCACATCTTCTCCCCCCATTTCTATTCCTTTCACCACCGCCTTGATCGCCGTCCTACCACCACCACCCACCTCCACCGACACTCCTCCCATCGTTCACACCACCACTGCACCTATTCCTCCACCTCTTTCCCCACTTCTCCGCACACCCCCCGCCTCCCCCGACCACCCAGCCACACCCTCTTCCGAGGAGGGCGAGGATTCGCCTTCTCCTGATTTTTGATTTCACTTTGATTGTTTTCGACTCCCCCCTTGCATATTTCTGCATTTCACGATCACATTTTATTTTCTAGCACTGTCATGTCTAGCTTGGGGGACGTCTATTTTGGTGTGTTGTCGTGTTTTGTTTTTTCTTATTTTTGTGTGTGTGCTTGTTTTTCCCCTTTTGAGTGTCGAGTCGTGTGGTTTTATTTCTATTTTCGTGTCGTGTGATTTGATTTTGATTTTTCTTTATTTTCAGTTTCATCTCTGTGTTTTCCTCGTTTTTCATTTCTTTTGTGTCGGTGCATATTCCCCCCCATTTTCATTGCCCTCCCGTACTCACTCTTATTGCATTGAGGGCAATGCAAGCTTTAGCTTGGGGGAGTCGCACTTTGTGCGTCATTTGAGTCTTTTCTTTTTCGTTTTTGTGTCGTTTTCATCGTGTTTTTCTTTTTTCTTTTCTTCTTTTTATCTCTTTCTCCTAGAGATGAACCCTATGATGAATTGCCACAAAATCACACACACCTAGCATAGCATCGATAATCACATTCACTAACCCTAGGATTTCGAGTTCTCTTGCATTTCACGCATCGTGGGTCCACTTAGCTTTTTTGTGAGTCGTGTGTCGTGCCTAGCCGTGTGGTGTGCTTCTACTTTGTGATTCACTTTATATACCTATCCAGGAATGGCCCCTAGATTATCATGTTTTGATATTGAATATGCGGTATTTGCTTCTAATGTCTGCTTCTATATGCATGATATATATCGTATACTTCATTTCGCATGTGTCGGGATTCCACAATTAAGGGCTAGGATAACCCATTTAGCCCATGCTTTAATTAGCGAGAATAGTTTCCTTTGCCCAAGTGTTTAGATTCCGATTTCTTTTTTGTTTTACTTGGTGCAAATCCCCTCGTCGTGTACCGTTCTCCCACTTGGGAGAGTACACATGTGTATAGCCAATATCCCAAAAATCCAAAAAAAGAGAAAAGAAAAGAAAAACCCAAAAAGAAAAGAAAAGAAAAATTTTGTATAGCCCAAAATCCAAAAAAAAATACAAATACCCAAAACCGAAAAAAATTCCCGTGTGAATATTTTTTCCTACTTGCCGAGAATAAAGGGAAGGCGAGAATTTGCACCGAGTGTTCTACTCCACATCATCTCAACCCCCATCGTTTTCGAAAACACTTGGCGTGGGAACTTTTTAGCTAGTATCTCGGCTATAGTGGTGTGATTTCCTTAACCCTAGTTGTGGAGTCCCCGATGCATGATACGCTTCTATTCTTATACTCTTCTCATGCATGCTTGAGCTATATGTTTACCGCTTAATTCGAATCGAATCGATATTTGGGTCATTTCTTTGGGTATGTGTATATGGAGCTTTATTGCACATCGTAGATAGTGACACCGTCTGCTAGCACACGACCGCACTCACTCGCGCTTCACCGCGTGGGCCCACGTCATTTGTCTGGACTCGTATTCCTTAGTTTAGTGATGTGATTTGGTGTTTGCTTGCTTGGTGTGTCGTTTTTGATTTTGTTGGCTCTGACGGACGATCTAGGATATAGAGTTTTCTTTTTCTCTCTTTCTCTCTATTTTTCCCCTCCGAGCTCCTACTCTCACTCGTCTTCCTCGAGGACGAGGAAGAGTTCAGCTTGGGGGATTTTGATGTGCGTTTATATTTCATATATTTACGCGCGTTTTCTTCCATGTTTTTTCGTATTTACCGCCGTCTTTTATTCGTTTTCTCGTGTTTTCTTGTATTTTCTTGTTTCTTTCACTTTTCCGTATTTTCCGTGTTTTGCAGGAGTTTGCTGGCATTTGGGACGCAAAACGATGATATCATGTGTCCCCGGAGCAACGGGAGGAGTCACGCGTGATCCAGGGGGTCAAACGACGAAGATTACATCTTTCAGCCCCTCACCCGGTCGGTTGGTCATCTCCAACCGATCGGGTGATGCACACGTGCACAACCCAGACGCAGCTTGGAGCCCCCGAGAAGTCACCCGGTCGGTTCAGTGACCGGGTCAAAAGCTCAAAGTCTCTGGAAATTCGAAGCTGATTTCCAACCGATCGGGTGACCTTCACCCGATCGGTTCACCTGTAGCTAAATTTCAACAGCCAAGACTCGAAGTTCCAACCGGTCTCCTCACCCGGCCCGCACCAAGATCCAACCGGCCGGCACCAAGATCCAACCGACCGCACCAAGATCCAACTGACCGGTTCATACTGACTGGGTGAAACCCCCGCATCGCGCTGTAATTTTGTGAAGCGGCTCACCCGACCGGTTGACTTGTCAACCGATCGGGTGATGTCGTTTTCTATAAATAGAACCCTAGGTTTCCCAGATTCGGGAGTTGGTTATTTTTTACTGTTTTCTTCATTTTGTGACGGCTGTAATTTTCCTGTTCTTGTAAGTTTTCGGATCTTTGTAAAACTTTAGTATTATCTTAATTGCTCTACTACCTTTACATTCCTATCGTCTGATTATGATTTCAACGGTCTATTTTCATTTAGATCGCTTTTTAATGAATATTGGTGAGTAGTTCCCAAATCTGGGATTTTGGCGGAAACCCCTTCGGGGGCTCTTCCTGATGCGTCCATAGGGTTAGGAAATCGTTAGGGATTAGGAATCTAGCGGTTACGCGGGGTGTTTTATTGTCATTGGCGGGAAAAAGACAGCCTTTGACCGTTGGGCCAAGGGGGAATAAACTTAGCGGTTGACTCCCTAGCCATAGCTCACGCCCTTAGCGTAGACGCCGAATCCTAGCGCGCGGGAGCGGCAGGATGAGACGTTGGGAGTTATCGTTGCGAGCTCAGTGCTCCCGGAATCGATCAGTGTTAATGGACACGGGAGTGCCCACTGATCGAACCCGGGAAGTCCGGTGTATCATCCTGGGCACCGACCGGAATATCGGGCCCATGGGATGCCGGTACCACTTTCAGAGGCAACGTCTCACCATTGGGCTCTTATTCCGATCGCCATCCTACCCGTAGGCCGTATCGGCGAGAGTCGCTCGTTGGAGTGGAAACCAAAGTCCCGGGTTTATTTTCATATTGTTCATACCTTGCATTTCTTTACCGTGACAACCCATCAACCGATCTGGGCTAGCTTGCCCACGGGGTGATTTCGGTCCTCCTTGACACAAGCACATCCTAGCCTCCCTGTGTTCGACCCCCAAGCCACACTACAACACCGTGCGCTTGCAGTTACAAATATCTAAACCCTCACGCGGGTCCCCCGGCCATTTGCGGCTCGCAAACCGAGGGCACGTCAGGAGCTCAACATGCGACAGCGTCGATGGTTGGAGCTCATGGCAGACTATGAGATTGATTTGCAGTATCACCCTGGCAAGGTGAATGTGGTTCCGGATGCGCTGAGTAGGCTTCCGACGGTGATGTTGTTAACTTCGCAGTGGAGATTGTAGCAGGATTTTTGCGAGTCCGGTATTGAGATTGTTCTGCCTGGTGAGGTCTCTTCGTTAATGAGCATGCAGATACAGTCGACGATCGTGGATAGGATCAAGGCTGGGCAGGCTGGAGACCCGAAGTTGGTGAAGATTCGGGAGCTGGTGGAAGCCGGTCTGCGGACTGATTTCGTGATTCATGAGGATGGCTCGTTGAGATTTGGAGCCATGTTGTGTGTGCCAGCTGGAGACATCAGAGAGGAGCTGTTGGTGGAGGCACACAGTTCGCCGTATTCTGTGCATCCTGGTGGGACCAAGATGTATAAGGATCTTCGTCTGCACTATTGGTGGCACGGTATGAAGAGGAGTGTGGCTCGGAGTGTAGCCAAGTGTCTGGTTTGCCAGCAGGTGAAGGCGGAGCATCAACGTATGATAGGGTTGCTGCAACCGCTTCCGATTCCGGAGTGGAAGTGGCAACACATCACTATGGACTTCGTGACTGGACTACCTCGGAGTCCGAAGAAGAATGACGTGATTTGGGTGATCGTAGATCGATTGACCAAATCCGCGCACTTTATTCCTTTCCGAGTAGGACAGTCTACTGAGGCGCTAGCGAGGAAATATATGGAGGTAAATCTTTTACTCTCCGTTTTAATTTCCTTCTTCCTAGTTTAGATAGTGATGTAACGTGAATCGTGCAGGAGATCGTACGACTTCACGGAGTCCCTGTGAGTATCATGTCAGATAGAGACACGAGGTTCACGTCTCAGTTCTGGCAGAGTATGCAGAAGAGTTTGGGTACGAATCTGAGTTTCAGCACGGCGTACCATCCGCAGAAGGATGGCCAGTCCGAGAGGACGATCCAGATCTTGGAGGACATGCTGAGGGCGTGTATGTTGGACTTCAAGGGAACTTGGGAGGATCATCTCCACCTCGTGGAGTTTGCCTACAATAACAGCTACCAGGCGAGTATTGGCATGACACCTTTTGTCGCGCTATACGGGAAGAAATGTCGATCGCCACTGAGCTGGGATGACATCGGAGATCGGGAGCTGCTAGGACCTGAGATGATTTGTGGAGGCCGTGGATGTTGTGAGGAACATACGTGAGAGTCTGAGGATTGCTTAGGACCGTTTCAAGCATTGGGCTGATGCTAAGCGGCGTCCGCTGGAGTTTCAGCCAGGTGACCATGTGTTCCTGAAGATTTCCCCGAATCGAGGAGTGATTCGCTTTGGGAAACGAGGGAAGCTGAGCCCGATACATTGGACCGTTTGACATTCTGGAGAGAGTTAGCGAGGTAGCCTACCGCTTAGCCTTACCGCCATCTCTGGAAGGAGTTCACGATGTCTTCCATGTGTCACAGCTTCGTCGATACATCAGCGATCCATCTCATGCTGTGGACTTCTCGAAGATCACCGTTCGCCCCGATCTGACGTATGACCAGCAGCCAGTGCAGATTTTGGACAGGTGTCAGAAGTCACTTCGGAACAAGACAGTCGATCTTGTTAGGGTGATGTGGCGACACGGCTCGCCAGGAGAGTCTACTTGGGAGAGAGAAGACGAGATGAGAGAGCGTTACCCACTTTTGTTCCCTGACACGTGAGTGTTGGGAAATTCCGAGGGCGGAATTTTTCTTATGGTGGGGAGGATGTAACGACCGGTTTTTGTAATGACTATTATATGAATAATATTGGATGTTCTCTCCTTGTATGCTTTTTTCTGTCAGACGTTCTTAAGATTAGCTTCATAGCATCCTTATCTTAGAGCTAGAGTGATCCTAGAGGCCCTAGGAATCTTCCCGAAGCTTCGCGCTTCGATTCGGCACTTCTGGTGCATATTAGCCGGTTCATGAAGGAGAGCCAACCGACTAGATTGCAATCTAGTCGGTCGGTAACACTTCTCAGACCGGCTAGTTCTTCTCAGTAAATTTCAGCTAAGTTACTGTTTACGTTTAGTCGGTCTAAGCACATTCTTCGACCGACTAGTTGCCAAACTAGTCGGTCAGGACTTGTACTCAAACCGACTAATTCTGAGTTCTTCTGTACAGCCGAGTTACTGTTTATAGTTAGTCGGTCAAAGAACATCTACAGACCGACTAGTTTCCAAACTAGTCGGTTAGAGTTCCTTCTCTGACCGACTAACTCTCAGTGATTAATATCTATCTAATTTTGCCCTTTGTCGGTCTATGAACAATCATCGACCGACTAGTTTCCAAACTAGTCGGTCGACGGGTCTTCACAGACCGACTAACTCTGCCTTCCCTGTACCAACCATGTTCACTGTTTGATTTTAGTCGGTGTCAGTTAGGCGACCGACCGACTAGATTCCAAACTAGTCGATCGACCACCCTTCTCTGACCGACTAAATTGTCCAGTAAACCTAGGTTAAGTCGTAGCCGCCGCTAATTCTTTTTATTTAAACCCCCGACCATTTCTATTCTTTCTTCACTTCTCCAAGCCAACCTTCTTCCCCAATCATCCCCCAACCTTCCTCTTGCCATTCTTCATCCTCCCGTGCTCCCCCTCACCTTCCTTTGCGCCGGCACCACCCCCGTAGGCCGCCAACCGACCCCAAAAACCCTAGAATCTCCTTTTGCTCCAGAATTTTCCCGACAAACTCAAATCTCCAGATCTGTAGCATTTCGGCCGTGAGGAATTCTCTTCAACCCTAATCCTTCCGGATCGCTTCTTCCGTTACCGTGCTAGATCCGTTTTGACGACGGCAAAACCGGAATCCGGCAAGATCTTCTCCCACCGCAAATCCGTAGGCGTCTCGAACTTCGCTTCGTAAGGTTAGTGATCTACCTCTAAATTTTCCGTAACCCACACTGTAAATTAGAAAACCCTAATAAAAACGGATTACTATACGTTATAGGATTCCAATACAAACCGGTTTAGAACTCTCAAATCTAATTTCTATTTTGCCATAACAGCGAACCCAATTTCCGTAGGATACCGATCTCGAGACTCTCGTCGAACAACAAACCTCGGTACCAGGCAAGTGAAACTTGCCAACCTTGCTTTAGGCCATGTTTTTAAGGCCAATACCTTGTTTTAGCGTAAAAGAGACTAGACCGTGAAATGATAGCGGACTAGGCGCAAATTCAAATTCTAGCTTGACAACGAAGCTAGAATTTCCTTTGTCATGTCATGTCATACATTGCCTGTCATGTTTAATTTTCTTTAACGGTACGCAATTTTATTTCGAATAATTGTCATGTGCATCCATTTACATATCATGCTGCATGTTGCATCGTAGCACACTCTACAAATCCGTGTTTCCGTGTTACCGGCTAGGCACCCGTTATGCGGGCATAACCCTACGCCATACTTGTTAAAAACACTTCCTGGCTCGTGATCCAGAAGTGAGCATTACGTGTTCGGGGGTAAAGCCCTGGCTCGACACTTGTAGAGGGGTAGGGATAAACAGTCACTTGAGCGTAAGAGTTGGCCCATACAGCCACTCTAGCCAAATGGGGGAATCTCTGTGCACGACATGCTTAAAATTCTTGTACTTGTCCTTGTAAATGTTAAATGGTTTCCATGTCATGTTTACTTGCCATGCTATAATCATGCCATGCCATAAACTGCTGTTACTTTAATTGTTGTTCTCATTGCTTAACATAACATGTCATAACATACTCTAGAACTGCTAGGTTGTTTCCACCTTCCTTTTGTTTCCTTGCACAAGTCTTGTAGACTTGCTGACATGTGCCCCTTCTCTTTGGGTGTCGCATGTTAGTTGCCGAGCCAGAGCTTGCTGTTGAGGGTGACGAGTTCGTGGAGTTCGTGCCCGATCCCGTTGCTGACGTTGAGTACGAGGACACCGGTGACCAGTCCTAGTATTTCCTCGCAGTTCCTTCCTTGTTAGTTGTGTTGTTGTTGGTGAGTAGCACCGTTATTGTTAGTTTTCTTTGTTGGCCATGCTAGGCCTTTTTCCTTTTGGACTCATTGTCTGCCTGGTGGCTTTTCTGGTTGTTGAATTTATATCTGGACTCTGAGATGAATAATTTTATTATTTTCCTCTTTTTCTATTATTGTTATTGTTGTTTCCGAGTCACATTACAGGGACCTGCTACTTTGTGTAAATTGACGCTTATCGGACTTGCGGCTTTGTAGCTTCAAGTCTGAGCGGACCTTCTCACGCTTCGCCTCCATATTTTTGGGAAGCGGGGCGTGACATCATTACTATCCATGAAGCTAGAAGAGAATGCTTTTGGTTACGTCCAGTCATTTACCACATCCTAATGACGACCGGCCTGAAGACGGGCGACCTTGAACCAACCACCATGTTCAAAGACAATGCAGCCTGCATAGCTCAACTACGAGTTGGATACCTCAAGGGTAACAGGACGAAGCACATCTCCCCCAAGCTTTTTTGGACGCACGAACTACAAGAAGACAAACAGATCGACATTTAGCAAATCCAGTCTTGCAACAACTTGGCAGATCTGTTTACTAAAGCACTACATCGATGTAATTTTAGAAATATTGTAAAAGGGATTGAGATGAGACAGTTGAGAGACTTACAAGCCTAAAGCTTGTACACGATAAGGGCAGTTAATGTTGTGTTGCACTATTTTTCCTTAGCTATTGGTTTTTCCCACTGGGTTTTCCATAGCCAAAGGTTTTAACGAGGCAACTACATTTACTCTGAATCCAGAAGTATCCACCCCTAGTGATATCCACCGTTCAGGGGAAGTTAAGGAGACTTGTACTCTTTTTCCTTAGCTATTAGTTTTTCCCACTGGGTTTCCCATAGCCAAATGTTTTAACGAGTCAAGACCTCCTAACTGAGGATCCAGAAGTATCCATATCCTCATGATCAGATAAGCTCTATGAATCCCGAAGCATACATATACCAAGCTTACAATGATGGATGGATAAGGGGAAGTGTTATGAATGGGATTTTGTAGGCCTATGTGGAGCCCATATATGATTAGGGTATCCACCCATTATGTAATATTTTCCTATAAATATATGGATATGGGTTCCGTAACCGCAACCTTCATTACAAAAAGCATATTTTCTTGCAAGGAATAGATAAGTACCATAGTATCTAGGAGTTTAATGACATTTAATAACATGTAAAATATTGGAATTTAAACAACGTAATTACTTTGCTAATGTCCTCAAGATAAAGGATTAATTTTTAGACATAATTGAGGATGACTCTGGTCGTGTTGTAATGGTATGATTAGCGTTGCAAAATTTCAGAGATCCAGACTAGTCTGTGTCGAGGAAGTATAGTAGTTTTCAATTCAACTAAATAGGCACATTCAAGGATCACATTGTAGGAATAAAATACGTCTTGAATGATGAAATTAGTAATGATGATCTTAGTAGCTCACTCGTCTACTGTTGGGGAATGTATGCACATCAAACAATTATTGCAATTGTAAAATACATCTTATTCAAATAATAGTATGCTATTTGGTACTCTTTATCTATGTAATTCTCTTTTTCACTACTGAGTATGTTGTTGTGTTTATATTGCAGGGATAAAGTCATTGGACTTATATGAGAAACATCGGGATCATGCTGAGATTATGATAATGAGGGCCAATGTAATTACTTCAGCATATGTCCTAAATGTTCATGGTCATATGAACATCGAAACAGAACATCAATATTCCAAATAGACTAGTGTGCATTGATCTACGCCATCGGATGGTAGTGGCTGGTCTCATAGCCACTTAATGTGGGGATTGTTAGACTACACACATGTCCTTATTAGAGAACAAGTTCAAAGAACGACTCCTTGAGATGCATCTATACAGTAAATACACTCTAACTGTTAGCAGAAGCTCTCAGGTGACAATTGGTGCCGCATAGTCCTCATGACCATAGATGTGCTAAAGGACCTTGCACGTGCAAAGTTATACTTAGGCATTTACCAAATATCAACATTTTGTCAAGTATGCATGTACTTGTTGGGTATGGTTCAAACCATGCGAAGGAAGTGACCATTTACACGGGATTTGTCCCCTCTGATATGGACGGTCAGTGTCACAGGGATGTTAATGGAACTGTAGCAAATCCATAACCAAGGTAATGGATGAACGTTATAAGAGTTAACAAGTCTTATCCAACCATTAGCTATAAGATCACATATGACTCGAGAATTTAAGATGTAGTTGGGTTTGACAATATTTCGTACCCTAGACACCTTAACGATATAGTGTTGATGAAGGGACCGGACTACATGGTAGTTGTCACTGTCAGGCCTAAATTCGATCAGGAAATTCCAGTCTGACACCAACCAGATAATGACTATTCCAAAATGGTGCTCAAAATGCTCAGCTAGTGTAGCTATCGATCTAAGGTATGAAATGAACGTGTCACTAATGCTAAAGTAGTAATCGGGCTATTATAGTCTTACACAGATAATGATTCCTTATAAAAGCAAAGGAATAAACTTTGAGTATATATGATATGCAATGGTATGATCACAAGAGTTGGGATCATTTGATAGTAAATTAACATGTCGTAAAGAGTTGTAAGTGTGTGAAATGAAATGGTCGTAAAGAATTACGAACATCTCAACCAAAGAAGAAGATGCAAACTTACTCAGCACTTTATGTTGAATATTGGACTCCCCGGATTTGGTTTTGATGATGAGCAAACATAAATAATCCATGAACTAACAATTTGTGAGCGCAGTATTGGAGATCGTCGCCAAATTCACGAGAACATTCAAAGCGACATCTCAACACTTCCCAAAGCTCGTATTCATGCCTAAAGCTTCGTTGAAGCTCTTGCGCCGTTTTGGAAGTTATGAAGATTCAATCGAAGCTCTCGAAGACCGTTTATTAAGGTTTTATTTATAGTCTTTTAGCTTCAATATATAGAATGTTAAGCCTTGAGTATATCTTACGTTTCTATCTTCATTACGCTCATTTCGTAGCTCTAGGATCCTTGCACAAGTTCATTCTAACTTCATCGAAGCATCGCGCTTCGATTCGGACTTTATTGTGCATGTTAGTTGGTACAAGAACAAGTACTGACCGACTAGATGGTGATCTAGTCGGTCGGCAACTCTTCTTGGACCGACTAGTTTGATTCCTTAATTTCTTGGACTTTACTGTTTACAGTTAGTCGGTCTACGTTGACTCACCGACCGACTAGTTTGTGAACTAGTCGGTCAGTGATGCTTCTTTGACCGACTAGTTGTGACTTACTGTTCATGCTAAATTTCTCCTAAGCTACTGTTTATCGTTAGTCGGTCTAAGAACGTTTGGTGACCGACTAGTTGACAATCTAGTCGGTCAACTTTTGTTCTTGGACCGACTAAGTCAACTTGTGTTCAGACTATTTCATTTTGCCTCTTAGTCGGTCTACGTTCATTGACTGACCGACTAGTTGTGAAACTAGTCGGTCAGAAAGTCTTCTTGGACCGACTAGATTTCTAGGTCTGAAATTCTATCTCTTCTCAGATCTTCACTTAGTCGGTCCATGCTGTTTGACTGACCGACTAGTTGATGAACTAGTCGGTCAGTGATTGTTCTTTGACCGACTAATTCTCACAGATTTCTATCCGTTGGAGAATGACCTAACTTGTTTTTATGGGACCCTATAAATACGAACCTAGGTCATTTCTATCTAGGTTAGAGCTTCCATTCAGAGATTCATTGAGATCAAAAGAGATAGCTATTCTCACTCAAATCTAAAGCTCTCTTCCTCACAAGAAACCCATTCTCTCTCATTTCTAGATCTAGAATCCATCTAGAGAGAAGCTTGTTCTTGGTGAGCTCTTCAAGCTATTGCTTGATCCAAGTCTCCAAATCATTCCTAGGCACCGATTGCTGGTCATTTCCTTGGTGCTAGGTCTTGGTGACTTCATCTTCCTCAAATCCTTCATTTCACCATTTGGGTAAGAAAAACTCAAGGTATAGGATTTTGTGGTAAGATTGTTTATTTCATATTAAACTCTTTAATATTGCTTTGTGATTCTCTCGGTTGTGAGAGAAGGTTGTGATCCCGGGTTGTGGGATTCACGTTTGCTATTGCATGTATGATTTGATCTTGTGAAGGTTTTTCACAAGATATTCATAGTGGAAATCTTGGGTTAGAGTTTCTAACCTAAGTATCCGGAGGGGATCCGGGTGGTTGGGACATAGGATCATCGGGAACAAGTCGGGGAGACTTGGGTGGATCCGAACCCATTAACATCGTTTGTTAGCATTGTTAATTTTGTGTTGTCATTCAATTTAAGCTTCCGCAAATTGATTTGGTAGTTGTTTGCAATTTAATTTGGAATTACACTCCTTATTATTTTAAAGTACTATTCACCCGCCCTCTAGTACTTGTGCAGTAGCTGGTAGGGCATTACATTTGGTATCAGAGCCAGATACTTAGCTATGTCTGCCAACGACAACAAGACCGTGCGTCCACCTTCCAACTATGACACCTTCAGGAACCGAGAAGGAGCATCTTCGGTGATGGAAGGACATTCCTCTACGAGGCCTCCATTCTTCAACGGTACCAACTACGGGTACTGGAAATGCCGGATGGAAACCTTCCTCCGGAGTGCATCTTTATGGAGAACCACAATGAAGGAATACATTGAACCCGAAGAAGAAGACTTTGAGAAATGGACTACCGCGGAGGTCGCCGCGGAGGTAAGCAATGCCAAGGCAATGAACGCCTTGCAATGCGCTTTGGAGCCCGAGGACTTCAATAAGATATGCACATGTAAGAGTGCATATCAAATTTGGAACTCCCTCCTCATTCTTCATGAAGGGACGAGTAGGGTAAGAGACTCTAAACTCGTAGTCGTAAACAAAGATTACGAAATGTTTCATATGCAACAGGGCGAGAAGATGAAAGAATATTACGCTCGCTTCGTTGACATAATAAACGAGTTAGAGGCCCTCGGCAAGTCCTACACTCAAAAGGAGAAGTGCTCAAAGCTTATTGAAGGACTTCCCTCTTCTTGGGAAAAACGTACCTTCGCCATCGAGGAAGGTAATGACATGAACAAATATACCGTAGTTCAACTAATGGGTACTTTGATGTCATACGAGGTACGCAAAGATAGCAAGGTGAAGTTACAAGAAAAGATGAAGTCCTATTTGAACCAAGATGCGCCTAAGAAAAAGGCGATTGCATTCAAGGCGGCTTCATCCACCTCTACCGATGATGAGGACTCGGAAGAAGAAATGGACATGGAATCCATTGCACTCATGGTAAAGAAGTTCAATCGCTTCTTCCGAAAGGGTAACTTCAAACAAAAATCTAAGTTTACTTCTACTAACGCCTCTCCACCTTTGTGCTTTAAATGCAATAAGCCAGGACACATCAAAGCGGATTGTCCTCAAAACAAGCAAAAGGAGAAGTGGAAGGCGCCGAAGTTCGACAAGTCAAAGAAGTACAAAAAGGGGTACAAAAAGGGACTTGTCGGAGCAACATTCACCGACTCCGAGGATTCCTCAAGCGGAGAGTCAGATGATGAGAAAGTGGAGCAAGCTCACATGTGCTTCATGGCAAGAGAGGAGCATGATCAAGGATCTTCCTCCTCCGATGATAGCGACGACGAAGGCGATGAGGTAACTATGGATGATCTTAGGGATGCTAACTCTCATTTATGGTCTAAATACACAAAATTAGTAAATCGATATACTAAATTAAAAGATGACCTAGCTAGCATTCAAACCTCGCCTAAGACTATCATCACCAACAACGACACCGTTGTTGAAGAGTTAAGAAATGAGATTGTTAATCTCAAATCTAAACTTGAACATGTTAGCATTGATGATCCGGAAGAACATAGGATAGCGGATTTAACTTCTCAAAACTCGACTTTGAGTATTGAGAACGAGAATCTTAAATCTCGTGTTTATGTGCTCACATCGCAAGTATCCACATTAGATACTTCTATGCGTTCTCTCAAAGAGAAATATGAGAACACATTAGGCCGAATCAATAGATTCAATAAGGGTAAGGACCATTTGGATAAAATCCTAAGTGACTTACTTCCGGCCAATCACCACATAGGTTTGGGGTATACGATGGGATGTCCATCCAAAGCGGCCACTACTTTTGTTAGGCCAACTTCCGGTGACTCTACGAGTGGTAGCAAACACTCTATTGGTAGTTCATCTACCAATGGTGCTTCCACCTCGTCCACACCCTCTTTTGGAAAGAAACCCACTTTGGGTGGACCTCCAAAGAAGGGGCATGCTTATATGTACACAAATACCATGCCACTTAGGAACACACGTCCTACTCCACCATCTCACACATATGATGATTTCTATGCTACACGTTCACGGGCACGTGCACACCATGTGAGACACCCTCACGCACGTGTTCCCACACATGCATATGTTCACCCACCTCATCGTATGAATAATTCTCATCGTGCACCATTCCATCATGTTCTGTATGCCTATCCACGTCATGCATCACGTAGAAACCAACAACGCATGCATGCACCCAATAGGATGATGGCTCCCAAAATTTTCACTATTTGGAGCCCAAAGGACACAAGCATGGATGAAAAACAAGTGTATATGAATGCTTATTTTTCGGATGTTGTGCATAATAGAAATTATGTGGGTAAGTCAAAGTCCAATTGGACTTGGCTTCCAAAGGTCTAACTTTTGAGGACCCAATGACCTTGGGTACCATGATATGAAAGTTTCTATATTTAGGTACTCAAGGAAAAGAAAAAGAAGAGGAGCAACAAATTTAAATTTAGCTCCAAAGGGAATTGGATACTCGATAGCGGGTGTTCAAAACACATGACGGGTGACGCTCAATTGCTCTCCGGAGTGGTTCCCATTGCAAATGGAAATCACGTCGTATTTGGAGGCAATGAGAGCGGAACCATCGTCGGTGTTGGTAAAGTGGGTAACCCTTCTAAACCCTTAATTAGTGATGTCTATCTAGTTAATGGTTTAAATCATAATCTTATTTCAATAAGCCAACTTTGTGACAAAGGTTACAAAGTTAGCTTTGCGAAAGGATTGTGTCATATTTCAAATGATAATAATAAATTATTATTTTCCGGCACACGCCATAAAGATATTTATATTTTGGATCTTCCTAAGTCATATGAACAATGTCTCGTCGCCAACACAAGTGAACAACACTTATGGCATCGACGCTTTGGACATGTGAACTTTGGAACACTTTATAAGCTTTCGAAATTAAATTCCATTAAAGGTTTTCCGAAGCTCGTTTTTGAAAAGAAAAGTTTTTGTGATTCTTGTCAACGTGGCAAGCTTCCAAAATCTTCATTTAAACCTAAGAAAAGCATTTCTACGAAATGGCCACTAGAGCTATTACATCTAGATTTATTTGGGCCAACTAGAGTTGCTTCCTTAGGAAATGCAAGATATGGACTAGTCATCGTTGATGATTATTCAAGATTTACATGGGTATTTTTCTTATGTAATAAAAATGAAGCTTTTGAAAACTTCACAATATTTGTGAAGAAAGTACAAAATCTCATCGGAACCACCATTGTCACTATTCGTAGTGATCATGGGGGTGAATTTGAGAATGAGTCTTTCTCAAATTTTTGTGATGATCTTGGAATTACCCACACATTTTCTTTCCCTCGCGCACCTCCTCAAAATGGTGTTGTTGAGAGGAAGAATAGAACGCTTGTGGAATGTGCTCGCACTATGCTCGAAGATAGTCAACTTGGCTATCAATTTTGGGCAGAAGCGGTACACACCGCTTGCTATGTGTTTAATAGAATACTTTTGAGGCCCGGCACCAAACAAACTTGCTATGAATTGTTGTTTGGTAGATTGCCTCAAGTTAAACATTTTCGTGTTTTCGGCGCAAAATGTTTCATTAAAAACACATATGATAATTTGGACAAGTTTGATCCGAGATCGGATGAGGGGATATTTGTTGGGTATTCCTCACGTAGCAAAGCCTACCGGATATACAACAAAAGATCCTCTACGATCGAGGAATCACTTCATGTCTCTTTTAATGAGAATTTTACCACTTCTAGAATTTCAAATGATAATGATTCTATGGATTTGAAAACTCTAAGTCTATTGATTCAATTGATTCTATTGAGACTAACCCGACTAATGAAGTTGTTGAGAATGTACCTAGTGATCAAGGTATTCCCAAGCGGCTTCATACCGTTCGCGACCATCCCCATGAGCAAGTCATTGGCAATATTAATGATAGTGTCAAGACGAGATCTCAAGTCCACCACTTCGCCAATTGTGCCTTTGCCTCATCGATAGAGCCAAAGAATATCGTTGAAGCGTGCGAAGATAGTGCTTGGATCCTTGCCATGGAGGAGGAACTCATTCAATTCGAGAGGAATGAGGTATGGGAGCTTGTTCCTTTTCCATCGAAGAACCACACCGTCATAGGGACAAAGTGGATCTTCAAGAACAAAACCGACGAAAACCAAGTCGTCGTCCGGAACAAAGCTCGGTTAGTAGCTCAAGGCTATCGCCAAGAGGAAGGTATCGATTTCGAAGAATCCTTCACTCCGGTAGCTAGATTAGAATCAATTAGACTTTTATTGTCTTATGCATGCCATAAAAATTTTAAGTTATTTCAAATGGATGTTAAAAGTGCATTTTTAAACGGAGATGTTGTTGAGGAAGTTTACGTTTCTCAACCTCCGGGCTTCATAAATGAAAAATTTCCAAATCATGTTTTTAAACTAAAGAAAGCTCTTTATGGTTTGAGACAAGCTCCTCGAGCTTGGTATGATCGCCTAAAGAATTTTCTTTTGGATTTGAATTTTAAAATGGGCGAAGCCGATTCTACACTCTTTGTTAAGCATGCGAATAATGATATTTTATTAGTTCAAATTTATGTTGATGATATCATTTTCGGTGCTACTAACTTCACTCTTTGCGAAGAGTTTTCTAATGTTATGAAGGACTAATTTGAGATGAGCCACATGGGCGAACTCAAATATTTCTTAGGTCTCCAAATTCACCAATTGAACGATGCAATCTTCATCCACCAAACGAAGTATACGGTGGAGTTGCTTAAGCGATTTGGAATGGAAAGTGCTTCCGGGAAAAAGACTCCAATGAGCACGACTACGCATCTTGACAAGGATACGGGCGGTAAGGATGTAGACATTCGTCTATATCGAGGTATGATAGGTAGTTTACTTTATCTTACCGCAAGTAGGCCCGATATTATGTTTGCCGTATGCGTATGTGCTCGTTATCAGTCTCAACCTAAGGAGTCTCACTTAGTAGCGGTAAAGCGTATTTTCCGTTATCTAAGTTACACTTTAGATTTTGGATTACTTTATCCGAAATCTAGCACGTATGAGTTAGTCTCATACAGTGATGCCGATTATGTGGGATGCAAATCCGACAGGAAAAGTACTAGTGGCACTTGCCATTTTCTAGGAAATTCTCTTGTCTCTTGGTTTTCCAAGAAGCAAAATTCCGTATCACTTTCAACCACCGAGGCGGAATACATTGCCGCCGGTGCCGCTTGTGCCCAAGTTCTTTGGATGAGACACACATTGAAGGATTTTGGTATTCATTGTGATACTAGCCCTATCATGGTGGATAACCAAAGTGCTATCTGTCTTTCAAAGAATTCGGTGCACCATTCCCGATCAAAACACATAGATGTCCGACACCATTTCTTAGATGATCATGTTGCTAAAAAGGACATCATTTTAGTGTACGTTGAAACCCAAAAGCAAATCGCCGATATTTTCACGAAACCCCTAAAGGAGGACTCCTTTGTGCGGTTGCGTCGAGAATTGGGGATTATGGGTGAATCCGAGATATAGGATTCATATTTAAACTCAATCATCTTGCATGCTAATATATTTCGCGATATTTCGTTCATGCTAGATTTGTTGAATTTTTGGGAATTTTATGAGATTTGTTTGAATTTATGATCGAATTCGTATTTCAATGTCGTATTTAAGATTTTGACGTTTTATGGGGTAATTTAGATGACTAATGAGAGTGTTAAGATGTTTCATCCAAGTAGTTTGTGAAGAGAAATCAATTATCAATTTTTGAACTCTTCTAGTCGGTTTCAGTTCATTTGTCAACCGACTAGATGATCATCTAGTCGGTCAGCAAATGAACTCAGACCGACTAGATCAAGCTTTCATCTAACTCTTTTCATTTTCTCTCTTTAGTCGGTCACAGTACATTTACCGACCGACTAGATTGAAAACTAGTCGGTCAGTGAGTATACTGCGACCGACTAAATCTAGCCCTAAAAATCACTGTTTGCCTCTGTTTCGACTTAGTCGGTTCAAGCTCATTGACCGACCGACTAGATCGTAATCTAGTCGGTCAGTGCTTGAACTATAACCGACTAAGTGGGTTAGGGCAGTTGTGTCTTTTCCAGATCTCGACCGACTTAATCTATTTTTCAGTCGACTAAAACTCATTTTAGTCGGTCTCTTTCTCAGCTCAAGCCCGAAAAACCCAAACACCCCCTCGAGCCCCTTCGTATTCCCGTCGACTCCGGCCTGATCTCCGGCCATCGCCGCCGTCCGCCGCCATCGTCTCCTCCTCCTAGGTAAAACCCCCTCCTCCTAGGTCTCATTTCCTACTCTAGGGTTTGTTTTATATCACTTCTAGCTCCTAGGGTTTCAAATTTTACCTAGGGCTTGTGAAATCTAGGGTTGGTATTTCCGATTTCTGTTGATCTCTAGGGTTTGTGTAGCTCGTAGTTTCAGTTGCTTGTGCTCGTCGTGCCACGACCATGGCAAAGACAAGAATTCCAATCGCCTCTTCTGGGGCTTCTCCTATGTCTATAGGGCCTTCCGACCCTAGGAATCCCCCTAAGCCTAAACGTCGTGCCAAATCAACCCAAGCTTCTCCGTCTTCGCCTCCTCTGAAGAAGCAGAGGATGACGACCGTCAAACCCCGCAAATCTAAGACCAAGAAGGCCATACTCCACTCACCCTCTACTCCTCCCGATTCCGACACTGAATTTATCCCTGAGGATGAGCCTAGCACTAAGGAACCCACTCCTCCACTTCGTCCTAGGACTCGCCAGCCAAAGGGAAAGGGTCCACTGCCAGCGGGGGGTGTTGACATATCGTTGTGTCGCGATGATCCTATGTGTCTCGCGGCCTACAACCGTATTGAACACTGCCCGATGCTATTGGAGCACTACGTCCAGTTTTCAGATTTCCTTGGCTTAGCCGATCTCCTCTCCTATAGTGGTCTCCTTGATTATCTCTGATACGATCTTAAGGCCAATCCTAAACCATATCCTCGCCTTGTGAAATTGTTCTATGCCAATCGCGTTCGAGGCCAGTACGATGCCAGTCACTCCATTGAGACTACTGTCTTGGGAACTCCTATAGTTCTCACGGCAGAAATCTTGGGGGAGATTCTTGGCTGTTCGTCGTGTGGTCTCCTTCCTTCGGACATTTCCGTCGATGATATTTCTTCCTTGGATCAGTCAGTTCTTTCAGATATCTTCCAGGTTATCCCCTCCACATTCATTGGTGTTCCATCGAAATCTTTCAAGCCGAATGCGTGGGTCCTTAACCTGATCTTGATGTCTTGCCTACTCCCTAAGTATGGATCATCTTCACTTCCATCCCAGCCGTTCTTGAAATTGATCTACGCTCTTTTCTTGGGGTGCGAGATTAATTGGGCTCGCGTGA
The DNA here is from genome assembly GCA_030789695.1 of Scilla litardierei. Lineage (NCBI taxonomy): Eukaryota > Viridiplantae > Streptophyta > Magnoliopsida > Asparagales > Asparagaceae > Scilla > Scilla litardierei. The sequence continues at coordinate 270,027,720 of CM061142.1, read as the reverse complement.
TACTCGATAAGATGGACTCTTTCGAGTGTATACGCAAGACCAATAAATCTGTGCATATTCCATACCCTTGTCTGTTGACCCTCGTGTTTCGTCATTTCCGAGTCCCTCTCCCTCCTGACGATGAGCGTCCTTTGGGTACTCCTCTAAACGCGACGGCCGTTAAGAAATCTCTAGCGGCGCTTCGTCACGTGCAGAGGTCTACCGCATCTGCTTCCCAGTCTACTCCGTCAGCTGCTGCAGCCCCCGCTCGTCCTGCCACATTAGACGATGTCATACGCCTTCTTCGTCAGCACAACTCTCGTTTGGCTCGTACTGAGGAGGTCGTCTGTTGTATGGCTCGTATGATGGGGATTGATCTTCCTCCTTCAGTTTCTGAGGCCGAGGAGATGGACGATGATGAGCTTGACAAGCTTGTCACTTCCTTAGCCCGTGGCGATGACGCCACTGCTGCTGCTGCTGCTACCACTTCAGCTCCTGGAGATGGCACCACTTCCGGTGCTCCAGAGACTTCTGCTTCAGCACTTCAGACTTCTGAGCCTGCTGCTGACCCTGCTGTCGAGCCTTCACATCTATCACCTGCTGCTGACCCTGCTGCTGTTGAGACCCCTGCTGCTATTGAGATCCCAGCTGTTGAGCCAGTTGTTTCCACACCTACCCCGACGCTCCCATCTGTTGAGACGCCTCTTCTCCCTGCAGAGCCTGAGTCCACTCCGTCGACTGGACCCACGGACACTGCAGATCCACCCACTTCCTCGTGATCGTCTGTTCCGAGGACTCTCCACTGCTCATTGGATGATTTACCTTTTTGAGAGTGTTTTATTTTGGGTTAGGATGGAGATTGATGGTTGTTTTGATGTACTTTTGGAGTTTTCTGGATGTCGGTTGGATATTTTGATGTGTTGTATTTTGATGTACTTTGGATATTGATGATGATGTTTATTTTGATGTAGACGATGATGTTGTACGTTTTTTGTTGTTGATATAGATGATGTATCGCACTTCATATGATGTACTTCTTATATTCAATATCTTTTTGGATGTACTCAACATGTTATCATTTCTATATATACATCTGTGTTCATGTTGTGATATTTACTTCGTCGTGCACATTAATTCTCATTCAATATCCTTGCAATGTGATTTCGTCGCTCGATGCTTAAATGCTTGGTTAAATAGATTGATATTCTATAATTGTATAGAATTGTTTTCCATGCACAAATTTAACCAAGAATATTGAATATTGAAGAGTATGTTTCTTTATTCAAGCAATGAATAATTATTTGGTATTTTTGATGATTTTGATTATTTTATTTGATAATGGACATTTTGGCACACCTTGATTCGATTTCCACATTTTTCCCTTGGTGTCAATTTGGTCCATCGTCATTGTCTACGACTCCCGATGTTGGATTTTCCATTTCCTAGTTGTTGTCGTTGTATGCCCCCCATTTTTGGGTTAATGCCAAAGGGGGAGAGATAATGATAATAAATAGCGCAAATGAAAATTTAACTCAATTTCCAAGAATCTAGTTTGATATGTTAGATTCAGGGGGAGTTAAGATATATATAAGGATTTTCAAAATCCGATATTTCAAAAATCTATTCTCTTTATTTATCTTACTCGTCTGCTTGATGCAATTCATATATATTCATTTTGGAATTAACGTGTCATCAATGCAGGGGGAGTAAGTATTTTACATTTGAATCATTATTTTTGATTATTATTTATGTTGGTTTGTCATCACCAAAAAGGGGGAGAATGTTGAATATTGGACTCCCCGGATTTGGTTTTGATGATGAGCAAACATAAATAATCCATGAACTAACAATTTGTGAGCGCAGTATTGGAGATCGTCGCAAAATTCACGAGAACATTCAAAGCGACATCTCAACACTTCCCAAAGCTCGTATTCATGCCTAAAGCTTCGTTGAAGCTCTTGCGCCGTTTTGGAAGTTATGAAGATTCAATCGAAGCTCTCGAAGACCGTTTATTAAGGTTTTATTTATAGTCTTTTAGCTTCGATATATAGAATGTTAAGCCTTGAGTATATCTTATGTTTCTATCTTCATTACGCTCATTTCGTAGCTCTAGGATCCTTGCACAAGTTCATTCTAACTTCCTCGAAGCATCGCGCTTCGATTCGGACTTTATTGTGCATGTTAGTTGGTACAAGAACAAGTACTGACCGACTAGATGGTGATCTAGTCGGTCGGCAACTCTTCTTGGACCGACTAGTTTGATTCCTTAATTTCTTGGACTTTACTGTTTACAGTTAGTCGGTCTACGTTGACTCACCGACCGACTAATTTGTGAACTAGTCAGTCAGTGATGCTTCTTTGACCGACTAGTTGTGACTTACTGTTCATGCTAAATTTCTCCTAAGCTACTGTTTATCGTTAGTCGGTCTAAGAACGTTTGGTGACCGACTAGTTGACAATCTAGTCGGTCAACTTTTGTTCTTGGACCGACTAAGTCAACTTGTGTTCAGACTATTTCATTTTGCCTCTTAGTCGGTCTACGTTCATTGACTGACCGACTAGTTGTGAAACTAGTCGGTCAGAAAGTCTTCTTGGACCGACTAGATTTCTAGGTCTGAAATTCTATCTCTTCTCAGATCTTCACTTAGTCGGTCCATGCTGTTTGACTGACCGACTAGTTGATGAACTAGTCGGTCAGTGATTGTTCTTTGACCGACTAATTCTCACAGATTTCTATCCGTTGGAGAATGACCTAACTTGTTTTTATGGGACCCTATAAATACGAACCTAGGTCATTTCTATCTAGGTTAGAGCTTCCATTCAGAGATTCATTGAGATCAAAAGAGATAGCTATTCTCACTCAAATCTAAAGCTCTCTTCCTCACAAGAAACCCATTCTCTCTCATTTCTAGATCTAGAATCCATCTAGAGAGAAGCTTGTTCTTGGTGAGCTCTTCAAGCTATTGCTTGATCCAAGTCTCCAAATCATTCCTAGGCACCGATTGCTGGTCATTTCCTTGGTGCTAGGTCTTGGTGACTTCATCTTCCTCAAATCCTTCATTTCACCATTTGGGTAAGAAAAACTCAAGGTATAGGATTTTGTGGTAAGATTGTTTATTTCATATTAAACTCTTTAATATTGCTTTGTGATTCTCTCGGTTGTGAGAGAAGGTTGTGATCCCGGGTTGTGGGATTCACGTTTGCTATTGCATGTATGATTTGATCTTGTGAAGGTTTTTCACAAGATATTCATAGTGGAAATCTTGGGTTAGAGTTTCTAACCTAAGTATCCGGAGGGGATCCGGGTGGTTGGGACATAGGATCACCGGGAACAAGTCGGGGAGACTTGGGTGGATCCGAACCCATTAACATCGTTTGTTAGCATTGTTAATTTTGTGTTGTCATTCAATTTAAGCTTCCGCAAATTGATTTGGTAGTTGTTTGCAATTTAATTTGGAATTATACTCCTTATTATTTTAAAGTACTATTCACCCCCCCTCTAGTACTTGTGCAGTAGCTGGTAGGGCATTACACTTTAGTCGACTAGAGGTTTGCCCATAGTCGACTAATCAATTGGTTGGTTGACTAGATTGCCCTAGTCGACGAATCAAGTGCAACATGCATGAGTTGCACTGTCGGCTACTTAGTCGACTAACTATCGACATATCAGGATAAGGATTATAATCTGGAGCGAGACTTGATCTAAAAGTTAGATCTAATCCAAATCGATTTTTTTATAATCCTATCTGAGTTTCATGATAACATTTGCGAACCAAATATAAAGATCTAACAAGATTAGAACTCATAATAAACGAATCTTCTCCTCTTTTGTATGTTTGGGGATAAGATTAAGATCTAATTCAAATCCATAATCCAATTCAGATGCTGGTGATCCTAGCACTATCAAAGGAGGTATTACCTAGCTTTCTCAACAACCAATACCATTAAGAATTCCCTACTGACTCGTCTTGAAATGTGCGAGCGCTACTCTCAAGTGTAGGAGATCGATCAAGTAGTAAACCAGGATAGTCAAGTGTCGAATCCACGGGATAGTCGACCAGTAAACCAAAAGAATCAGTCTCTAAAGATTAATAAAACGATGAAAAACTACCACCTTTCAAAGGTGAGATAATCGTGATGATGGTTTTAAGTAAACGTAAAGTAACACTAGAATACATACGAAAAAGTCGATCTAAGAAACCAATAAGAGGAGCATTTGTCTGTTGTGATTTCGTTAAGGGTTTTGTAATCGATGATTTTGATTATCTTTTCTATAACTCAACCTCATCCGGCTAAGTATGAGAACGTCGGAAAGTATGGCGATAAAGCGCGTAAAAGAATGCCAAAAAGTAATCACGTATAACGTCGATTTCATAAGAAAAATATGCACAAGTGCCCTCTCGGGTCACGATACGTCCTTTCAGATCACATCATGAATAAGTCTTACTCCATATTCAATTAAGCATGCACACGTCTCCGATTAACACACTCAATTAGATTATACGTAGAAATCGATGAAATAGGTGATTTAAACATGCATATAGGGCAAAAAGACATAAAAATGAACGATCACATAGCCCTAACTACATCACCACCAATACATGAAGGCACTAGCCATGCATGGAGAGAAGAAAACTCAGTTTCATTAGCAAATACATGATCAAAAGTTCAAAATACATGCTAAATACGTGAAATACAAGGTATAAGTTGAGATTTCTATCACTAAAACTCCTCAAAAAGCCTTAGAATTCCTTCTGCAAGAGCCCCTAGCCTCTGTTTCTAAAGCTCCAGAAGATCACACAAAAATACGCACAAGAGAGCCTCCAATACGCACTGAATACGGCCAAAAACCCTAGAATACGCTTAAATAGATACATTGCGGGTTTTAAGGGCTTAACGGGTTCAAACCCGCACCCAAAAATCAATTAAACCCCAAATCCACTGCCGCCGCTATCCTCAGCCGTTGATCGATGCGGGATCTGCCCAGGAGCTGACCCATGTCCTTGGATTCGGATCTTCGCCCCCGCGCGCCTGCATCCGCTTGCAAGTCGGTGCTCGCTCGAATTCGTCTTCACGCAAGACTATCGGATCGAGCGGCTAACAGCCACGATCTTGCCACGTTGCCCGCAAAGCTGCCGCCCGATCGCTACTCAGCTCCGCTTTGGATTCGTTTTGGCGCGTCGGATCTTGATCAGGCGGTTCACAATGTGCCATGTCGACCCGCTGCCAGCGCCCGTTAGATGAAGCGCAAACGATCGAGATGTTTCCGCGTGTAAGCGCTGAAGCAGAGCACCGTATACTGATCGTATTTCCCCGTATTTCGGCCGTATTTCCTTATTTAAAGTGGTATTCTGCATTCAAAAAATTCATAATAATTAGCACAGATCTCAGAAAAATACAAATAAATAGTCGTTGGAATCGTGAGATCGAGATCTTCATATGAAAAATATTAAAGAGATGATATATCCAATCAAATTCCATTTTATGCATAGAATATGAGTTTTCTCTAATAAATAAGGGTATTCAAAATACGATCATATTAGAGACCAAATAAGTGCCATATATGCACAAAATGGTGATAAATGATGGGATAAATATGTAGTATTTACCATGAATCACACCTCCCAACTAGCATTTTGCTAGTCTCTAGCAAAAAGAGCGACTAAATCGGATGTTTAGGAAAATATTAAATCCTTCCAATTGTCTAAGCAATAACACACTTTCCATCATAATATTTACTACGAATATACACAATTATGAATGAGATCAAATCCATGTCATTTTCTCTAATCTAGCTTAAATGCATAACATACAAGCGTCGTCTTGCATAGGCCAAAAGTATAACACAACATCAATTCATAATTTTCTAATTTTCAAGGAATCGACATTATTTAAAGATCATCTAATTCATGGGTGTTGAGTTTGCCATATCTTTTTTTCTTTTTTTTTCTTTTTTGACTTAGAATGATCCATGTATCGAGCTTCCAGTTAATGACTCCTAGGCCAGACGACCTTCGGACATTAGGCTTAGAAGGGCCCCTAGAACGTAATAACTCGAATCATCTAAGTTTTTATTATTTCTTTTTTTGAGTGCACTCCCTATACATCCATCTTTCGACACGAATCTCCAATGCTTCCTAAGGCACGAAGACCTGGCTACTTGATAAACTCAAGGGAACGATGCACTTTATTCGTTTTCTCATTTTTTGGCAACTCATACCCGTTCATTAGACTCACATTTCAACACATATTTATGGCCACATTCCTTTTCAAAAAGAAAATTATTCCTATCAATCATGTCCACTTTAAACTTATGCATCACAACGAATTGCATGGACTTAATTCAAACCATTTCGAGATATTAGTCGGATTCGAAACTTTTCATAAGGGGCATATTAATGATTAATTCCATGAAGAGAAAAATAATGATATCAGCCATTAACAATTTTTAGAATGACATTAATGCATAACCATCCGATAAAGTGACACTTTAAGAGGGCTTAGATGATGGTTAGAAGATGAGTGATGGTGATTTATTCTTTTATCTCCAATTTTTAAAAAAATAAGATAAAAAAATCTCCTAACAAAAATTCTAATACACTCCCCCAACTTAAAGACACACATTGTCCTCAATGTCGAAAAGAGAATACTAGAGTCAAAATCTCCTAACAAAAATAAAAAGTGTAAAATTAACGTGCGTTTATATTTTATATATTCACGCACGTCTTCTCCGTAATTTCCCGTCGTTTTTCGTTGTTTCGAATCCATTCCCTTGTGTTTTTAGTTCCTTTTCACTTTCGTTGTGTTTGTGTGCTTTTGCAGGATATTGCTGGCACAGGGGACATACAAGGCCAACATCATGAGTCCCCGGACCAACGGGAGGTGTCGCACGAGACCCTGAGAGCCAATCGTCAAGATAAAACATGTATCAGCTCTCAATCGATCGGGTGGACAGATCCACCCGATCGGTTCATGCGGCCGTATCAGTCTTGAGGAAGAAGCGATTCCACGCGATCGGTTCAGTGATCGGGTGGATGTAACACGGGGTGTTGTTTTGAGAGCCAAAGTTCACCCGATCGGTCGACTTATCAACCGATCTGGTCACCTGTAGCAGCTGCTTCCCATGTTTGAGAACCCGAAGACTCAACCTATCGGTTCAGCGATCGGGTGAAATTTATCCAAAGCTGAAGACCCAACTTCCCGCCGTTTCACCCGATCGGTTGAAGTTTCAACCGATCGAGTGAACGTTTATTTTTGTCTATTAGTGGAAATATTCCCTGGCATCTTGCCAAAATGAATAAATATTCCCAGAAAACGTAATCCCCATTTTTCTTAAGCTGTTTTTAGGGATTTTGGCTGCTTTGAATTAAACTCTATTTGTAAGTTCCTTGATCGTTCTTATATTTTAATATTGCGTTTATACTACTATTTGCTACAGTAATCTATGGCTTGATTTCCATTTTGATGGTTATAATCTGTTTTATTGCTATTCATGCCATGATTAGTGAGTAGTTCTTAAACCTGGGACATTGGTGGAAGCCCCTTCGTGGGTTCTCCCTAGAACGGCCATAGGATTAGGGATTCGATAGGATATAGGAATTTAGATGGTTATGCGGGGGTGTTTTATTTTCATTGGCGGGAGAAAGACAGCCTTTGACCATCGGGCCAATGGAAAATAAAACGAGAGTTTGATTCCCTAGCCACAGCTCACCCCCTTAGCGTAGACATTGATTCCTCGCGCGTGAGAATGGCTTGGATGAAATGTCGGGAGTAATCGTTGCGAGCTTAGTGCTCCCGGAGTCGGGCGGTGTTGGACATGTGAATGGCCACCATCCGAACCCAGGTAGACCTAGCATATCGTCCCAGGCATCGACCGAAATATCGGGCCCATGGGATGCTAGGTACCACTATTAGAGGCAACGTCTCATTGCTAAACCCTAGAATCCGATCACATTCCTATCCGTCGGTCGTAATAGTGATAACTCATGATAGGGCGGAAGCCAAAGTCCTAGGTTGCATTTTTATCTCTTACAACTTTTTCATTAGTTTACTATCGTGACATCCAACAAGCGATTAAGCTAGCTCACCCACCAGGTGATCCAGATCCTGAATGCTTACAAGCACAATACACGCCTCCCTGTGATCGACCCCCATGCCACACTTCGACACCGTGCGCTTGCGGTTTACAAATTCTAATCCTAGTATCCCCGTCCCGATTTGAGTGCCAAACGAACGGGCGGTCAAGCTTTATGGCACCATTGCTGGGGAGGCAACGTGCTTGTTACATTCAGGACCCTGTTATCCCTGAGACTAGCTCACATCCTACCCCGTGATCATTTTCACATTCTTCACCCTTTTTAATTTTACATGGACATATTGTACATATCCGTTGTAGAGGGTTGGTAGACTATTACCGGGGAATTTTCACCCTCACCACCATTACTATCATTTCTATATTCTTTTGTACCACTGATAATTTTCTCCAGGTATGTATCTTTGTTGATCAGGTATTATGGATTATACTATATGGACCACAGATTTTGATCAGAGTGCTCAGATGGGAGAATGCTATTTTGATCAGAGTGCTCAGATGGGACAATACTATTTTGATCAGAGTGCTCAGACGGGAGAATACTATTTTGATCAGAATACTCAGACAGGAGGATTTTTTTGATGACATGCATGCTTCCATGTGGGCCACAGATTTTGATCAGAATGCTCAGACGGGAGATCACCTTCTTGATGAGATGCTTGCACATCAGGTTGAAATGCAAGCCAAGAGTGAAAGGTGTGATTTCCAATTGGAATTGGGGAAGAGAGACCCTGAAATCGATGTGCTCATGCTTAAGGTTGCAATGATTTCCAAGGATATCAGTTCTGCTTCTTCCTCTTATAGGCAAGAATCATCGCCAGTCATATTACCAGAGCCAGAATGTGCCATCGTCGATCCCACATCATACGATACAGCTATTGCATATGAAGAGTGGATGGAAGAAGAGGCAGTGAAGGAAGCAGGAATTGCGTCATATGCGCTGCCAGAGGAGGACACATTTCAGAACTTATTGGAGGGCCTCTTGGAGGCAGTGAGGTTCACCGGTTCAGTTAGCGTTACAGCAGGCGATGCATTTGAGCTACGCTTTGCAGATTTTGTTATGACCCAGGTTTCGACTGCAGGAACAATTGAGAAAGACGTCCATGTCAGTCTTGAGGGGGGATAGACTACATTTTTGGATTGCTTGCGGGCATTCTCCTCCACATGATACATCCCAACAAGTTGACACACATGAGCAGCCAGCATCACCATTCCAGAGAGAGCCTACATTGATAGTTGATGAGGAGGCAAAAGAGCACCATGTGGAGCCATAGCATGCTTTTGAGGAGGCCTTACACATGGAGCCAGATCTTATCGATGAGGAGGTCGTGCATCGAGACGAGGACACAGCCATTCATGAGGATCCCGAGCACTACCCTCCTCCATTAGAGCTTCCGCAGCCACCTCATCCTTCCACTGACGCCGAGGACTATCCCACAGAGCTTACTGCTCCCACCCAGGGAGATATTTGTACCCATTCCATTTCTGAATCATGTATTCCATTTGATATTTGTTTTGATTCAGATATTTTTGACACATCGTACCTTTCGCAGCACACATACGATTATGTATCGGAGGTACGCTTAGACGTGTCATATCTAAACAAACCTGTCGAGGAGGTCCACACCTATGATCCAGATTTACCTGAGAAACTGAGAGAGGACACCATGGAGATAGCTATCACAACACAAGATGATATTGAATTATTTCCAGGGAAGTATCGTCCACCACTATTTATTTCATATATTTCTATAGACGATCCTCTTTTGAATACTTTTATTATGAGGGTGAAATTTTTGCAGCGACCTGATGCATCCTATTCTCTGCAGGGTACAGTTGGAGTCCTTGTGGAAATGTTGGAGGATGCATTGCTATAGTTCGTAGGTGTTCGTGGACACACGCGCTTGGCGGGGCCACGGAAGGAGCAGTTGGAGCAGTTCCCTGTACCGACAAAGATACTGGATCCGCCTTTTTCTATAGGTGATATCAATCCAGTAGTGTAGCAATAGCGTAAAATTTTATGCTTTCAATAAACACGAATCCTCTCGACAGCGAGAGATCCATCTTTTTGTTTGTTTTTCATGATTTTTCTGTTTCTTTGTCTGTGCCACTCTCTTCCGATGAGGATGAGGAGCATCCCGCTCCTGCACCTTGATTTTCCTTTTTCTGATTTTCCCCTAGCTATTTTTTCTGATTCACCGTGCTCATATCTTTTTCCAGGCTTTATTGAGATCAGCTTGGGGGAAATCAATATTTTGTGATTGTCGTCGTGTCATTTGTTTGATGTGTGCTTCTTTTGTGTGTTCGTGTGTATGTCTTTTGTATAGTTGGTTTCGGTATTTATTTTCTTTATCTTTCTACGTCTCTTTTTTGTTTGGTTTTTTATGATTTTTCTCATTTCTTTGTCGGTGCATACTTCCCTCCCATATTTTGTTGCCCTCCTGCATTTAATCCTATTGCATTGAGGGCAATGCAATGTTCAGCTTGGGGGAGTCGCACTATGTGAGTCAGTCGTCTCTTTTTCACCGTTTTGAGTCGTTTTCGTCGTGTTTTTCTTTTTCTTTCCATCCTTTTATTCTCCCTCTCCTAGAGATGACCCTGCATGATGAAGCTGCCACTCAACCACACACACACTTAGCTAAGCTACGATAACCATTCTCACTAACCCTAGGAAGCCGAGTTCTATTGCATTTTATGCTCAGTGGGTTCACTTTACCTTTTGTTTGAGTTGTGTGTTGTGACTAGCTAGTTGGTGTGCTTCTACTTGTGATTTTGTTTTATATGCATGTCCTTGGATGACCCCTAGACTATCATGCTTTAATTTCGAATATGCGGTATATTGCATCCACTGTCTGCTTCTGTATGCATGAATCATCTATATATTTACGCTTCAAATCGCATGTGTCATGACTCTACCAATAGGACTAGGATAACCCATGTTGCTTATGCTCTAATCCGCGAAAAATTTCCTTTTACCAATTGTTTAGAATTCAAATTCTTTTTTGTTTTACTTGGGGCAAATCCCCTCGTCGTGTACTTTACTTCCACTTGGGAGAGTACACAATTTTGCCACTTACCTGCAGATCGTTCTCCCGCTTTTGGAGAATGCGCATTATCCCATTTCAAAAAAAAACAAAAGAAAAAAAGAGAAGAGAAGAAAAGAAAGGAGAAAAGAAAGAATATGTATTGCTAAAATCCAAAAAATATACAAAATATCCAAAACCCAAAAATTCCTGTTGTGAATATTACTCCTACCGTTGTGAATAAAGGGAAGGGGAGAATTTGCACCAAGTGCTCTCCTCCAAACCTACTCAACCCCTCTCGTTTTCGAACAGGCTTGGCATAGGAGCTTTCTAGCAATCATCTAGGCAATCGTGCGGTGATTTCCTAGTTTCGAGCAGTAGAGTCCCTGACATATGATATGTTTCTATTCTTACTCTATTCTCATGCATGCTTGAACTATTATTCGCCGCTAACTCGAATTGATTCGATATTTGGGTCTTTCCATGAGTATGTGTATATGGAGCTTGATTGCACAATTTAGATAGTTACACCGTTGCTAGCTCACAACCTCACTCACTTGCGCTTCACCGCGTGGACCCATAACACTAGTAGGGACTCGTATTCCTGGGCTTGGTGCTATGCTTATCGTGTGCTTCCTTAGTGTAGCAAGTTAGTTCTCGTTGGCTCTGACGGGTAATCTAGGATCCCCTTTTCTTTTTCTGTTTCTTTCTTTCTATTTTCCCCTCCGAGCTTCTATTCTTACTCGTCTTCCTCGAGGACGAGGAAGGGTTCAGCTTGGGGGATTTTTACGTGTGTTTATATTTTATATATTCACGCACGTTTTCTCCGTAATTTCCCGTCTTTTTTCGTTGTTTCGAATCCATTCCCTTGTGTTTTTTAGTTCCTTTTCACTTTCATTGTGTTTGTGTGCTTTTGCAGGATATTGCTGGCGTAGGGGACATACAAGGCCAACATCATGAGTCCCCGGAGCAACGGGAGGTGTCACACGAGACCCTGAGAGTCAATCGTCAAGATATAATCATGTATCAGCTCTCAACCGATCAGGTGGACAGATCCACCCGTTCGGTTCGTGCGACTGTATCAGTCCCGAGGAAGAAGCGATTCCACCCGATCGGTTCAGTGATCGGGTGGATGTGACACATGGTGCTGTTTTGAGAGCCAAAGTTCACCCGATCCGTCGACTTGTCGACCGATCGGGTCACCTGTAGCAGTTGGTTCCCATGCTCGAGAACCCGAAGACTCACCCGATCGGTTCAGCGATCGGGTGAAATTTATTAGAAGCTGAAGACCTAACTTCCCGCCGTTTCACCCGATCGGTTGAAGTTTCAACCGATCGGGGTGAACGTTTATTTTTTTCTTTTAGTGGGAATATTCCCAGACATCTTGCCAAAATGTATAAATAGAACTAGGTTTCCCAGAAAACGTAATCCCCATTTTTCTTAAGCTGTTTTTAGGGATTTTGGCTTCCTTGAATTAAACTCTATTTGTAAGTTCCTTGATCGTTCTTATATTTTAATATTGCGTTTATACTACTATTTGCTACAGTAATCTATTGCTTGATTTCCATTTTGATGGCTATAATCTGTTTTATTGCTTTTCATGCCATGATTAGTGAGTAGTTCTTAAATCTGGGACATTGGTGGAAGCCCCTTCGTGGGTTCTCCCTAGAATGGCCATATGATTAGGGATTCGATAGGATATATGGATTTAGATGGTTACGCGGGGACGTTTTAATGTCATTGGGGGGGAGAAAGACCACCTTTGACCGTCGGGCCAAGGGGAAATAAAACGGGAGTTTGATTCCCTAGCCACAGCTCACCCCCTTAGCGTAGAAATTGATTCCTCGCGCATGGGAACGACTTGGATGAAATGTCGGGAGCAATCGTTGCGAGCTTAATGCTCCCGAAGTTGGGCGGTGTTGGACATGGGAATGCCCATCGTCCGAACCCGGGTAGACCTAGCGTATCATCCTGGGCATCGACCGGAATATCGGGCCCATGGGATGCTAAGTACCACTATTAGAGGCAACGTCTCACCGCTAAACCCTAGAATCCGATCACATTCCTTTCCGTCTGTCATAATAGTGAGAACTCATGATAGGGCAGAAGCCAAAGACCTAGGTTGCCTTTTTATCTCTTACATCTTTTTCATTAGTTTACTATCGTAACATCTAACAAGCGATTAAGCTAGCTCACCCACCGGGTGATCCGGATCCCGAATGCTCACAAGCACAACACATTCCTTCCTGTGATCGACCCCCAAGCTACACTTCGACACTGTGCGCTTGCGGTTTACAAATTCTAATCCTAGTATCCCCGTCCTGATTTGAGTGCCAAACGGACGGGCGGTCAAAAAGAAAAAAAATTCTACTACTATTGAGTAAGGAAAGAACACACCGGTTTAAGTGTCACCCAAAGGTGGATCTATAAGCTCCATGGTTGTGTCCTCCTTGGTCCAAAGTTCTTGAAAGTGTTTCTGTCATTGCCCATTGACTTTGAACTTGCTCCCATCTTTTTCATTCACCTCAATTATCGCCCAGTGTGGAAAAACTTGCATGACATGAAATGGGCCCGCCCACTTGGAACATAGCTTTCCTGGAAATATATGCAATCGTGAGTTATAAAGAAGAACATTGTCCCCAAGCTTGAATTCCTTCCGTAGGATCGTCTTGGCATGCATAGCTTTCATTCGTTCCTTCGCCAATTTTGCATTTTCATACGCCTCCCTCCGTAACACTTCAAGCTCCAATATCTGCAATTTACGAGAATCATTCTATGAGTTATCAAGAAAATTTAATGATTTGATAGCCCAATAAGATTTATGTTCTAATTTAACAGGAAGATGACAATTTTTTCCAAACTAAACGGTAAGGAGACATCCCTAAAATAGTCTTGTATGCCGTCATGTAGGCCCATAAAGCTTCAGGCAAACGAAGACTCCAATCTTTACGCGTGTGGTTCACCGTTTTCTGAAGGAAATTCTTGATCTCCCTATTTGCAAGTTCAGCTTGTCCATTTGTTTGGGTATGGTATGGAGTTGAAACTTTATGTGTCACCCCAAACTTGTTCATTAAATTTGCGAAGAGCCTATTGCAAAAGTGGGAACCTCCATCACTAATAATGGCCTTTGGCACTCCAAAAAGCGCGAAAATATTTTCTTTTAAGAACTTTAGCATGATGGATGCGTCATTAGACCTGTAAGGAATAGCCTCCACCCATTTAGAAACATAATCAATTGCAACGAGTATGAAAACATAACCAAACGAAGGTGGAAAAGGTCCCATAAAATCAATCCCTATTTATATCTATATTCTTTGGATGCAACTACTCAAACTACATTCTTAGTAGAAGCCTACTCAAATTGGGATTATATGCTTCCATTACTCCTTTACTACTTGATGTGGGGAACTACTATCTTTGGCACTTTGCAAACAGGAAGGTTCTGAGCTTACTAGCCAATACCACTCTAGCTGCTAAGGTCTGGCATATATGGAAATAAAGGAATAGGAGGGTATTTGATAACACTACAAGTGCCAAAACCCTCCTATTCGAGGATATTGAAGCTGATATTAGACTTGGTTGCGAGATCAAGATTGCCAAGTGGCAAACTGGGATTTTAGAGACTTAGGCTGAAAACTATTGTACATTTCTGCTTTACTTTTGCTTCATTCTTGGGAGAGGAGGGAGGATTTATAGTAGAGAGTGACGGCGCTTGTGCCCTCTCATCGCTCTATTTTATACATACTCCGAACTTCCACATTGTTATGTACATTTTCGATACTCAATAAAGATACACACTAACTTTCCAACAAAAAAAGAATTATATAATCTTAGCTAATTAAAATACGTACGGATATGAATACAGATACGAATACGGATACGTACAAGATACGAAAGATCACAAGATAAAAGATAGAATTGTAATTTTAACATGTATAGATCGATACACTAGAGGGGGGGTGAATAGTGTATATAATAAAAAATGTTGCAAATAAAACGTTACTGATATTTGCAAAGATGGCACAGAAATGAAAGGACAAGTATTGAAAATAAATCAATCGCAAACACAGAGATGTATCCTGGTTTGGATCCTCTTGATCATAGTCCAGTCCTCTACTCCCAGTAGAGATTTTCAATCCACTATAATCACTTGCCCCGCAAGCACCAACTTTACAAAAATGGCAACACCTCCAGTGTTCCAAACTTTGTACAATCTCTCTTCAAGAGATCCAAATAACTTTGTAATGAAATAAAAGAAAATAAACACCTTATAGCCTTGTAATGAATATGAAAAATGAATTCAAAGGATTGGTGTTTAAAAAGAAACTTCAACGTTTCAAGATAAATAATGGTAAAACACAATTGAAGTTCTTCCGTTCTTAAATGAAGAGAGAAATCTAATGATTTCTTCTTACAAATAAGAAAAGAACAACTTTCCCAAAAAGTGTTGAAATCCAAGTTCTTCAGTTCTTAAACGAAGAAAGAAATCTAATGATTTCTTCTTACAAATAAGAAAAGAACAACTAATGGCCGAATGCTTAAGAAAATCAGAGGCTTGATTTCAACAAAATGAAAGTAAAGAAGAGGAAAGTGTGTGAAGTGAAAGAGAGGGTCTACCCCTCTATATATAGTGTTTAGGAACAGTTGAGGAGTCTTAATGACGTTGGGAAACGGTCATAAACCGCTCTGGGAAGTTTGGGAATCAAACGGCTAGTTTTGTGTTTGGTCGACCAAAAAATTAAATTGGTCGACCAAAATTTAGAGAATGAATTTTGACCGTTGGAAGGTAGTTTCAGAATCTACATGGTCAAGGGAGTTTGCTCAAGAAATCCAATAGTCAAATTCGAAGATTTAAAATTGGTCTGCTAATTTTCTGGGTATGAATTTTCGAAATTGGGAAGTGTAGAATTCTGAGTAATGGAACCTAGGAGACTAAGGTATAGTATCACAAGGCTTTGTAACTCTAAAAAAGTAAATTTTACATTGATTACATAAAAGCCGTAGATAAGACTGCATCTGCATCTGAATCTGAGAAGCTTCTTTGCAGGGGATCCTTATCAAGTAATTATATTTCCAAGTCGTGGATGTAAGGTGCCTTTGCCTTTCCAACTTCATGAACTATGATATATCCGTTTGAATATGCATGAAGATATCTGAATGTGTAGAACTCAGTATGTATTCGTATCTGCATAGATAGAGTTAGTAGCACTTAATATGTTTGTCATATCAAAACCATATATGAATAGAAATATGGAATTATGAAATTCCAATATTCTCCCCCTTTTTGGTGATGACAAACATGTAAATATATATCTTTAATTTTTGGAACATATATGGTATACTCCCCCTAAATATGTGAAACTTGTGAATACTCCCCCTGAGTAGATGGAATATATTCTCCCCCTTTGGAATCCTCAAAAAGAGGCAAATAAAAGTTGAGTTAATATAAAACAACCCAAAAATAAAAAAATGGGTCACTTGTTGAAAGAGAATTGCCGGCCAAATAAGGAGTAGACATCCCAAAAAAATGGACAGGCCATTATTACAAATGAAAGGGAAATGGCAAAGCAAGCAAGAGCTAATGTATTGCTTGTAGCAGAAAGAAATGTGGCCTTATGAGTGCGGCTTCATGAGTGCAGAGACATAACCACTGGCTTCATTGAAATAGTGCCAAAAATAAAAACAACAATGACATATTAGTTTGGCAAGAATTATGACATATGAAGCACGAATGTTTGTATATGTGCAGAATGTCGATATGAAACAGTTTGATTTGTGTATGCGCGCCCATCGTAGCAACAGATCAAAACATGTTTGGTTGAAAAATAATAATAATTGTTTTATTTAAGAAGAATAATGCTAGATATCATTGATTAAAAAATGGAGTGAATATCTTTTGGTGATTGGAACCAAAATTTCGAAGCTGCTGTTATAGCAGGGAAATATCATGTGGTCATTGATGGAAGCAGACATTCATGATATTGTCCTTAAAAATCCGGTTGCAAGTGTAGAATATCATTGCTTAAAAAATGAATATTTGAGGCTGTCCTTCATATCATGCAGGAAGTAATGAACAACCGATTATTGTTTGATTTAAATAGCATAAAAAGGAGAACAGAATTTATATAGCAACAAAGTAGGCAATTGAGCCATAAAGAAATATACAGAACCAATGTTAATACATACTAGATATTCAAGGGAAGGGCTACAGAGCATAACAGAAACAAAGGACAAATAGACAACAAAAAGCAACTAACAGAGAACAGAACATCACAAAACAACTATCCAAGTACAACCAGGTTACATATCCAAATTAACATGACAGAACTACTAGGAGATAATAGAACATCCAAAGCAAAGTTTACAGAACATAACCCAAAAAAACATTACCAAACTAAGCAAAGTACAGATTATCCAAATACAATCCAAAGTTGGACAGAACCAAATTTACATCACAAAACAACTAGAAACACCAGAACAACATAATCAAGCAACAAGCATCACCAAAAGTCCAGTACCAAGCAACCTTAAAAAAACAGCAGATAAAGTCTGAAAAACCAACTGGAAAACAACCCAAGTCAAATAGGATCCAACAGCAAGAACAGCTATGGGGGATTGGACGGGCCGGGCGGAGAAGGAGAGGATGCGCGACGAACACGGAAGTGAAGGGACTCGAAATGAGTCATAAGCTGAGCGACCGCAATCTGAAGAGCATCCATCATTCTATTTTGCTCTTGTAGTGTAACATCTCCGACACTAAGATGAAATTGAATTCCCTGAAAACCATCGTGCATTTCTTGGCGAATCTCATCGAATCCCTTATTAACAGAGTACCGAAGAGCACGTATCTCGACAACTAAATCAATATCAACAGGGGCCAAAGAAGGGGTATCGTGAGTACTAGGGGAAGGACCGGAGCGAGCGTAACGCTTGCGGGAAGGGATGCGATCGCGGCCACGAGAGGAAGAGCCAGGAGTGCGGGTGCGGGGAGTGGAGGAACCTGGAGTGGGTCTAGGTGTGTCGAGAGGGGGTGCATGGGAGGAATCATCACCATTATCATTATCGGATGTATCAGAGAGGACAAGTTGCATATGGCTGAGAGTGTCGAAATTAAAATCTATGGGATTGAAGACTTGAATTGAATCAGCAAAGGGGATTTGAAAAGCCTCTAGGATCGAGTGATGAGGGACGGCAGGAAAATGTGGGGTTTTTACCGGTTTGGCTAAGGATTCGAGAAGAACAGAGCCCCAGTCAACGGGAAGATGACCCATCAGAGAATATAAACATCTTGCAATCTTAGTACTAACATAGTTTAATGAACCAGTCTTAGGAGCCAAATTAAACAAGATGATTTTTACCATTAAACGAGCAGGGGGAAGGAGATCAGCGGCCGATCGTTTAGGGCGGAAATCAGAGGATAGTCGTTGCTTAATTGCAGGGTCAGAGAGGATGTCAGGAAGAGGATGAACATGAGTTGAAGGAAGATTTAGGATCATAGAAAGCATAGGACCTGTGAGACGAAAATGGAAACCGTTAACTACAGTAGTGACTGAGAGCAAACCATCCTTCTTAGAGGAATCCAAATTCACGTAGAACTTGCGAACAAGCGTCAGAAAGAATGGCGTACGGTTGGATGTGGACCAGAGGGCGACGAGGCCTGCGGCATGAAGCGGGTCGAAGATCCAGGAGAATCCATGGTCAGAGAAGTCGACGTGGCGCTTGGAGTGAACGGCAGGTTCTCTAGGAGTTGAAATTTCTGGGTGGCCGCCGGAGAGCGAAATCGAGCCAGAAAAGCTGTCGGGACGAAGCTTAGGTAAAGGGGGTCCATGGGGAAAATCGAGTGGAGAGAAGGCCGATCGACGGGAAGGGTAGGCGGGGAGGGGTTGCAACGAGAAATTTCAGCGAATCTTGGTGCGGAGCCGTCGAATTTTGGGGTGGAGCCGTCGAATTTTTGGGGGGAGGGTTTCGGCGATTGGGGTAAGTGCGACGGGGCTGTCGAGTTAGGGAAGAAAGGACGTGGCCTTGGGAAAAGAAATGAGGGAAGTGGTTGCCTCATTAATTGTGGGGATTATATAAGAAAAAAATGAGTCAGTTATTGGAAGTTGTGGAAGTTTGGGGAACAAGAATTTCTCCAATCGGCAAGAGGAGTTGTGAAAACTGAAATAATACTGATTTGAAAAATGAATGGGTTCTGTTGGAAGTAACTTGTTAACCGAAAAGAGAAGCGGGAAGACAAAGCAGTTACCAAAAAATTGAAAAATAGGTTATTGACGACCAATATTTGTGAATTGGTCAACCAATTTTAAAAAATATGCAAATTTTTTTGAAAAAATTGGAGAAAAATTCTAAAAAATATTATAAGAATGTGTCATAAGTCGGATTCACTAATAATCCCCAAATTTCTTCGAAGCTTAATAATAGTCTCTTCTTTCAAAGGTTTAATCAAAATATCAGCAGTTTGATGTTCAGTAGATATAAATTTAAGAACAATAACTCCTTTTTGAACATGATCATCTAGAAAATGATAACGTACATCAATATGTTTTGTACGTGAATGATGCACAGGATTTTTAGAAAGATTAATAGCACTAGTATTATTACACATAATAGGGCAAGTTAAGCAATCAATACCATAGTCTGAAATAGTTTGTTTCATCCCTAAAATTTGAGCACCTGCTAAACCGACGGTAATATATTCTGCCTCGGTTGTAGATAATGAAACAGAGTTTTTCTTTTTGCTAAACCAAGAGACTAAAGCATGTCCTAAAAAGTGGCATGTACCACTGGTACTTTTACGGTCTGATTTGCAACCAGCAAAGTCTGCATCACTATATGATAATAAATCAAATGTGCTTGACTTAGGATAAAATAAACCAAAATCAGAAGTATGCTTAACATATCTAATAATCCTTTTTACGGCAGTTAGATGTGAAACCTTAGGATCTGCCTGAAAACGTGCACATAAACATACTGAAAACATAATGTTTGGTCTACTAGCAGTTAGATAAAGTAAAGAGCCAATCATACCTCTGTAAAGACGTTGATCAACACTCTTACCATTTAAATTTTTGTCGACAGAAGTAGATGTACTCATTGGAGTACGTTTTTCTGCAGAACTTTCTAAACCAAAACGCTTGATGAGTTTTTAGAATACTTGCTTTGGTGAATGAAGATTCCTTCCTTCATTTGTTTGATTTGAAGACCGAGGACTCATCTCAAACTCTTTCTGCATAATCTTGGAAAAATCTTGACAAAGTGATTCATTAGTAGAACCAAAAATAATATCATCAACGTATATTTGAATAATGATTATGTCAGATTTTATGTTTTTAATTAATAAAGTTGAATCAATTTTACCAATTTTATAACCAGAATTTAAAAGATAGCTTTTTAATCTTTCATACCAAGCACGAGGTGCTTGTTTAAGACCATATAAAGCCTTTTTCAATTTGAAAACATGATTTTCTAAATTTTCATGAATAAAACCCGGAGGTTGTTCTACATAAACTTCTTCTTTAAGAAAACCATTTAGAAAAGCACTTTTAACTTTCATTTGAAATAACTTAAAATCTTTAAAACATGCAAATGATAATAACATTCTAATGGATTCAAGACGTGAAACTGGTGCATAGGTTTCATCATAATCAATACCTTCTTCTTGATTATAACCTTGTGCAACCAATCGTGCCTTGTTTTTAATTACCTGACCAGATTCATCCAATTTATTTTTGAATACCCACTTGGTACCAATAATTGAATGATCTGATGGTCTAGGAACTAATTCCCAAACATCATTCCGTTGAAATAGATTGAGTTCTTCCTACATAGAAATAATCCATGAAATATCTTCACATGCATCTTTGATGTTTTTTGGTTCAATGGTTGAAAGGAAAGCACAATGTGCCATTTATTCTATTTGACGACGAGTTCTCATTCCATCTGTAATATCTCCAATGATTAACTCTGATGGATGATTTGGAACTTGTGCAAATGCCTTAGGAAGATCCGCATTATCTGAAATAGACTCAACAGAGGGTTTAGTAGCATCAATATCATCAAGTTTAATATTATCTAAAGAATTAGATAGAGGTAATATATTCTCTTCATCATCAATGATGGGAGAATTAGATGAGGGGTTCTCATCAAAGGTGACATGTAGTGATTCTTCAATTGTTGAAGTTCTTTTGTTATATACTCTGTAGGCTTTGCTACGTGTTGAGTATCCAACAAAAATACCTTCATCAGATTTTGAATCAAATTTGTCAAGTGCATCTTTAGTATTAAGAATAAAACATTTACATCCAAACACTTTAAATTATGATACACGAGGAATGCGATTAAAGAATAATTCAAAACAAGTTTTATTAAGCAATGACCTAATAAGAACTTTATTCATAATGTAGCAAGCAGTTGCGACAGCTTCTGCCCAAAAATATTTTCGTAATTTACTATCACAAAGCATTGTTCTCGCACATTCTTATAAAGTTCTATTTTTCCTTTCTACTACTCCATTCTGAGAAGGAGCACGAGGAAAGGAAAAATTGTGAGTAATGACATTTTCATTACAAAACTTGGTAAAAGATTCATTTTCAAACTCTCCCCCATGATCACTACGAATAGTGAAAATATTAGAGGATTTGATTTTTTTGTATCTTTTTACAAAATATTGAAAATTCTTCAAAAGCATCATTCTTATTTTATAAGAATATAACCCAAGTGTATCTTGAATAATCATTAACAATGACAAATGCATATCTACTTCTATTCAAAGAGGCTACTCTTGAAGGACCAAACAAATCCAAGTGTAGGAGTTCTAACGGTCTCTTTGTTGAGATAATGTCCTTTGATTTAAAAGAAGATTTGTGCATTTTTCCTTGTTGACAAGCTTCACAAAAATATTTGTGTTTGAAAAAAATATTTGGCATTCCATTAACTAACTTGTGTTTTGAAATATGTGCTAGGTTTTTGAAATTAGTGTGTCCAAAACGTTTATGCCATAAAAGTGTATCATCTGATGTAAACATTAAACAATGATTATGAGTGATAACAAACATGCATAAGATATAAATGTTATTCTTACGCTTACCACGGAATAAAATAGATGACATATCAGAATCATAAATGATGCAATCATTTTGTTCAAATACTATTTTGTAATTTTTATCACATAATTGACTAATGGAAAGCAAATTGTGTTTCAAACCGTCAACCAGGAGAACATTCTCAATGATAGGCTGATTTGTATTACCAACTGTTCTAGTGCCTATGATTTTGCCTTTATTGTTGTCACCAAAGGTAAATGTGCCTCCATCTTTATATTTAACGGTTGAAAGCAAGTTGACATTTCCCGTCATATGTTTTGAACATACACTATCCAAAATCCATCTTTCTTTTCTAGGTACCTGAAAGATAAAACATTAAGCATTGGCACCCTTTGTATGAGGGTCCTTGGGATTAGATTTTTGGAAGCCAAACCCAAGTGGAATTTGACTTTCTAATATAATCACTAGAATAAACAATAGAATGTATATAATGAGAAATATAACTATTTCTATCTTTTAAGCATGAATCCTTAGGAACCCATATACTAATCGTAGTAGGTTTCCTAGGAGATGGGTTTGAAATGTTAGTAACATTTCTTTGTGAAGAAGAAGTAGGAATGTTTACTTTCTTTGTGTAGATGAATGTGTTCTTCTTCTTTTGTGGTTTAACAAAAATTGTTTTTCCACTAGATGAAGATGTGTTACAAGACTTAGGTGCATTCATATGAGAATATCCCAGTCATTGTCTATGATTTGCTGGATATTGAATTTTTAGCAAATCATCGAGATTTGTCTTTCCTTTGTTAAATTTATTAACATTGGATGCCATCTCATCGTATTTCATCTTTAGTGATGAGATACTTTTATCCATTTCGGATATTTGTGTATGCAATTCTAAATTCTTAGTTTTGAGAAGATCATTCTCTTTAATAAGATCCAAATCTTGAGAAGATGTATTCTCAATATGTATAGAATTTGGTGTAGTGCTTTTAGAAGATAATTCTTGATATTTAAGAAGAAGATTATCATTATTCTGTTTCAAAGATTTATGTTGTCCATTTAATTTTTTGAAACGAGAATAGAGATCTTTTAATGCATCTAGTAATTCTTCGTTATTAAAATAACTTACATCATCTTCATCATCTTGTGCCATAAAGCACATGTTAGCACTTTTATTATGATCATCATCTTCATCATCTGAAGAATCCTCCCATGTTGCTGCAAATGCTTTCTTCATTTTATCAAACTTTCTTTCTCTTCTAGATTGATCATTGTTGTTGGAAGTTTTGAACTTAATCTTGAGAAGCAGATAATCTTTCGTCATATGTCCATGCATATTACAATTAAAGCAGAGAGAAGAATCAGTATTCTTAGATTTGAAATTATTATTATACTTACCTTTTTGAAAGAATTTTCTGATTTTCTTGGCAAAGAATGCCATATCATCATCTGAGTCTTCATTTTCTGATGTAGTGTTGAAGGCGAGTACTTTCTTCTTTTGATCTGATTCTTCTTTCTCATCTTGTAATGTAACTTCATGGGCCATTATGTTACCAATAAGATCTTCCATAGTTAATGTGGAAAGATCATTGGCTTCCTCAATAGCAGTAATCTTTGGACGCCATTCTGGAGAGAGTACTTTAAGAATCTTGCGTACCTGTTCAAGATTAGAATAAACTTTTCCAAGAGAATTATGAGAATTAATAATATTAGTGAACCTGGTGTTCATTTCTCCAATTGTCTCTTTATCTTGCATCTTGAACAACTCATATTTATGAACCAAAGAGGAAATCTTAGTTTCCTTTACTTTATTGGTTCCTTCATGAGTTACCTCGAGTATGTGCCAAATCTCCTTTGCACTTTTGGCCTGAGATACCCGATTAAACTCATGTTTATCCATGACACAGAATAAAGCATTCATGGCCTTTGAGTTGTTGGTCTTTGCAGATTTGTCGTTAGCGGTCCATTCAGCAACAGGAGTTGTTGGCTTAGTGTATCCTGTCTCTACGATTTCCCATATCTCATAATGCATACTTTGGAGATGAATCTCCATTCGTATTTTCCAATATGAGTAGTTAGAAATATCAAATAGAGGAGGACGAACTTGAGAGTGCCCTTCAGGATGTTGATTTGTGTTGCAGTTGTGTGGAACGGCGTTCATATTTGATGCTGCGGAAATTTCTGCCATCTTAGCCTTGCTCTGATACCAAATGTAATTTTAATCTGTATGGATTGATATGCTAGAGGGGGTGAATAGTGTATATAATAAAAAATGTTGCAAATAAAAAGTTACTGATATTTGCAAAGATGGCACATAAATGAAATGACAAGTATTGAAAATAAATCAATCGCAAACACAGAGATGTATCCTGGTTCGGATCCTCTTGATCCTAGTCCAGTCCTCTACTCCCAGTAGAGATTTTCAATCCACTATAATCACTTGCCCCGCAAGCACCAACTTTACAAAAATGGCAACACCTCCAGTGTTCCAAACTTTGTACAATCTCTCTTCAAGAGATCCAAATAACTTTGTAATGAATTAAAAGAAAATAAACACCTTATAGCCTTGTAATGAATATGAAAAATGAATTCAAAAGATTGGTGTTTAAAAAGTAACTTCAACGTTTCAAGATATATAATGGTGAAACACAATTGAAGTTCTTCCGTTCTTAAACGAAGAAAGAAATCTAATGATTTCTTCTTACAAATAAGAAAAGAACAACTTTCCCAAAAAGTGTTGAAATCCAAGATCTTCCGCTCTTAAACGAAGAAAGAAATCTTATGATTTATTCTTACAAATAAGAAAAGAACAACTAATGGCCGAATGCTTAAGAAAATCAGAGGCTTGATTTCAACAAAATGAAAGTAAAGACGAGGAAAGTGTGTGTAGTGAAAGAGAGGGTCTATCCCTCTATATATAGTATTTAGGAATGATTGAGGAGTCTTAATGACGTTGGGAAATGGTCATAAACCGCTCTGGGAAGTTTAGGAATCAAACGGCTAGTTTTGTGTTTGGTCGACCAAAATTTAGAGAAGGAATTTTGACCGTTGGAAGGTAGTTTCAGAATCTACATGGTCAAGGGAGTTTGTTCAAGAAATCCCATAGTCAAATTCGAAGATTTAAAATTGGTCGACCAATTTGGAAATTGGTCTGCCAATTTTCTGGGTATGAATTTTCGAAATTGGTAAGTGTAGAATTCTGAGTAATGGAACCTAGGAGACTAAGACATAGTATCATAAGGCTTTGTAGCTCTAAAAAGGTAAATTTTACATTGATTACATAAAAGCCGTAGATAAGACTGCATCTGATTCTGAATCTGAGAATCTTCTTTGCAGGGGATCCTTATCAAGTGATTATATCCAAGTCGTGATGTAAGGTGCCTTTGCCTTTCCAACTTCATGAACTATGATATATCCGTTTGAATATGCATAAAGATATCTGAATGTGTGGAACTCAGCATGTATTTGTATCTGCATAGATAGAGTTAGTAGCACTTAATATGTTTGTCATATCAAAACCATATGGGAATAGAAATATGGAATTATGAAATTCCAACAAGAATACGTACGAAATACATCTCTGGACCCAATAATTCTCGATCACCAATGTCATCCCAACTCAGCGGGGATCGACACTTCCTTTCGTAGAGTGCTGCAAATGAGGCCATACCAATGCTGGCTTGGTAGCTATTGTTGTAGGCAAACTCTACCAGATGCAGATGATCTTCCCACAAGCCCTTGAAATCCAGCTTGCAAGCTCGTAACATATCTTCCAATATCTGGATGGTACGCTCTGATTGGCCATCCGTCTGCGAGTGATACACAGTGCTGAAACTAAGGCTGGTACCTAGAATGGTCTGCAGACTCTTCCAGAATTAAGATGTGAATCTAGTGTCCCGGTCAGAGACAATGCTTACGGGAACTCCATGCAATCGAACAATCTCCTGCAATATTAACGATTACATCACAACGTGTACTAGAAAGAAGTTTTAAAGGTATAGGATAGATTATTAACTCCATATACTTCTTAGCAAGTATTTCTGTATATTGTCCCACTCGGAAGGGTATGAAATATGCTGATTTGGTCAATCGATCAATAATCACCCAAATCACATCATTCTGCTTAGTACTCCGAGGTAGCCCAGTCACGAAATCCATGGTGATGTGCTGCCATTTCCATTCCAGAATAGGCAGAAGTTGAAGTAGTCTGGCAGTGCGATGATGTTCAGCTTTCACTTGCTGACACACGAGGCACTTGGCGACACTCTGAGCTAAGCTTCTCTTCATTCCATACCACCAAAAATTCAGACGGAGATCTTTGTACATCTTGGTGCCACCAGGATGAATAGAGTAAGGGGAGTTGTGTGCTTCATTCAGTAGATCTTCTCTGATATCACCGGAAGGCACACAAATTCTACTACCATATCTCAAGGAACCATCCTCATGAATAAGGAAATCCAGCCGAAGTCCAGCTTCGACTTGCTCTCTGATCTTCCATAACTTCGCATCTCCAGTCTGAGCAGCTTTAATCCGATCTACGATAGTAGACTGAATTTGCATATTCATCCATGTTGTTGAAGTCCTGGGCAGAATAACTTCAATCTCCATCTCGCTCATAGCTTACTGAAGTCTCCACTGAGCTGAGATAGTCATGATCGCTGGTAGACGACTTAAGGTATCTGGTACCACATTCACCTTCCTCGGATGATATTGGAGATCAATGTCATAATCAGCCAAGAGCTCCAACCATATGCGTTGTCTAATATTGAGCTCCTTCTGAGTGAATATGTACTTAAGACTCTTATGATCGGTGAAGATCATCACTTGCTCACTCAATAAATGGTGCATCCAAATCATCAGAGCAAATATGACCGCAGCCAATTCCAGGTCATGGGTCGGATAGTTTTTCTCATGAGTCTTCAGTTACCGGGATGCATACATAACCACATGACCATGCTGGTGCAGTACACATCCGAGACCCTTTCCAGATGCGTCACAGAAAACTTCAAGTCCCCCAGTTCTATCTGGTATATCTAGCACTGGTGCAGTCATCAGCTTCATCTTCAATTCTAAGAATGCTTTCTCATAAGCCTCAGACCAGATAAATTTGTTGTCCTTTCTCGTCAGACGAGTCATAGGCTCAGCAAACTTCGAGAAGTCTTTTATGAATCGACGATAATAACCGGCTAATCCAAGAAACCTTCGGATGTCAGAAGCTGATCGAGGAGTCGGCCAATTCTTGACTGAGGTAACCTTCTCCGGATCGACAGAAATACCGTCTCCTGATACCACATGCCCAAGAAAAGCGACTCGGTCTAGCCTGAATTCACATTTACTGTACTTGGCGTATAACCGATGATGTCACAGGGTCTCCAATACAATCCGCAGATGCTCGGCATGTTCTTCATCATTCTTCGAGTAGATCAAGATGTCGTCAATGAAGATCACTACGAACTTATCCAAGAACTCATAGAAGATCAAGTTCATAAGGTTCATGAATACTGCTGGGGCGTTAGTCATGCCAAATGGCATGACTACGAATTCATAGTGCCCATACTTGGTCCGAAATGCCGTCTTCGGGATGTCTTCACTTCTGACCTTCACCTGATGATAAATGTAAGGATCGTCGATATGGCTATTTCAATACTAAACAGCGGAAATGATTAGTATTATCAACAATTAGGAGATATACAAAGTAA
Organism: Scilla litardierei; assembly: GCA_030789695.1. Lineage (NCBI taxonomy): Eukaryota > Viridiplantae > Streptophyta > Magnoliopsida > Asparagales > Asparagaceae > Scilla > Scilla litardierei. Next base: position 269,999,885 of record CM061142.1, on the reverse strand, counting down.
CTAGTATATTCCTTTAAATATAAATAATTTGCAGTGAAAGAATCAACACAATTAATGAAACAAAACAAATTAGCAAACCAACCAAGCAAACACAGACACCAAGAATTTATCTTGGTTCGGATCCTCGTGATCATATGTACAGTCCTCTACCCCGTAGAGATTTTCAATCCAATATAACACTTGCCCCGCAAGCAATAACATACAAAAATGGCAACACTCTCAGTGTCCCAAATTTTGTACAATCTCTACACCAAGAGATTCAACTTACAAAATGAAGAATAAAAATTACACCTAAAATCCTTGATGAAGATTTCGAATGAAATTCAAGGAAGATGTGTAAATGGAAGATTCAATGTTTCTATATTTAGAATGGAAGAAACACTCTTGAAAGTTTCAGTTTTCAAAAGAAGAAAAAAATATCAGAATTTATTTCTTCAAACTGAAAACAATGGCAGAATTTCTCTCTTGGAGATGATAGAAATCAATTTCTAGAGAGAGAGGTTGTAAAAGAGATGAATGAAAGTAAAAGAAAGGGAGGGTACCCATGTATTTATAGGATTGAAGAAAAGTAATAAAAACTGAATCCCAACAGCTAGAACTGCCCCAAACGGATAGAAAAAATTCGGTTCTGAAAACTGCAAAAAACGACATTAGCATGCCACCAAAATGTGTTGGTCGGCTAATTTTCAAATGACAGAATTTGACCGTTAAATTTTACAGATGTGAATCATTCATGTGAAGAAAGATACCCACAAAATTTCATGGTCTAAATCGAAAAGGAAAAATTAGCATGCCAGTAAAATTCACCTGGTCGGCTAATTTTTTTAAAGAGGAGTTTTGAGAAACGAAAAAAGGCAGTTTGTAAATAAAGGATATGAGAGACCCTAGGCATCTAAGATAATTCATCATAAGGCTTAAAAACCTAAAAAACAAAAATTACATTGATTACATCAAATCCGTAGATATGACTATAGCTGTATTTGGGAAGACTTTACGCAGATAGCAATTTGTGATAATGTCCAAAGGGCAAATGTTGAGTCGTCGGATATCTGCACAGAAAGAGTCAGGAATAATAATAATAATATGAAGTTTGTCACATCAAAATCATATGGAATAGAAATATGGAATTATGAAATTCCAACATTCTCCCCCTTTTTGATAATGACAAACATTTAATAAAGTAAATTCTTATAACTCCCCCTGAGTAAATGCCATATTATGGTGTTTCTCCCCCTTTGTCATTGTCAAAAAGGATATTGGCGTCAATGAACTTCTTTTCTTTTGGATACATGAAAAATAAACATTTAAGAAATAGTATCCTCTACAATGTAGGATCCGAGGGATTAGTCCTTAGGAAACCAAATCCATGTAGAATTTGATTTTTCCCACATAATAATGTGAATAAAAAAAATTATTCATATATGAATCAACATATAAATCTCTATCATGTAGACATAAGTCTTTAGAAACCCAAATATGTAAATGAGTGGGTTTCCTAGGCACAAAATGAGTATGAGCATAAATGGATGCATGATACTTCTTAGGTACATTAACAATCTTATGTTTAACATCCAAATAAAATGAGACATTGGGTTTGGTAACATTCTTCTTTGAATAAACCTAACCCATGCCGATGATTTGTAGGATATTGAAATCAGAGCAAATCATTAAGATGATTGTCACGCCCCGCTTCCCTAAAATGGAGGCGAGACGTGAAAAGATCCGCACGAGAGTGGAGCTGTGAAGCCCCAAACCCGATAAGCGTCAATAAAACATAAGCATGTCACTGTAACCACAAACGGAACAACAATAATAACACAAGGAGAGACAGAAATAAAATCTCAAATCTCAGCATTTGTCCAACATTAAAAATAAGTTCAACAACCAGAAAATCCACCAGGCTAAAAGAAAGAGTCTAAAGGCCCAGAACAAGGCCAACAAAAGGGACAACATAACAAAGTATAGGTGCTGCGCACCAACAACTACAGCAGTCTAAAACAAAAGGGGAAGGCTCAACGAAAACACTAGGACTGGTCACAGTATCCACGTACTCCTCGCCAAACACAGGCTCGGGCTCGGCATCTGCAAACACCTCGTCCTCAACTACGAACTCAGGCTCAGGATCTAACATGTGTCACCCAAAAGAGTAAAGGAGCACATGTCAGCAAGTCTAAAAGACTTGGGTAAGGAAACTGAAAGTAAGGTAAACTAACAACATAACAGTTATAGTATGCATGACATGGCAGTTATGGTATGAGTGCACAAGTAAGACATGGTGAAACAATAAGTGCAAGAGAACAATTTATCAGGACATGTCAAGAGTAGCCACGCTACTAACAATCTCAATCTTTCCACTAGTCACGTTTCAAGTTGTTTGTAGATGTTTATGCCTTACAGCTGAACTGTTGGACATTCACACTGATTGGCAGCTTAACACTACCCCAGAACCCAGAGTTTACGCCTGTCACGCCCCGCTTCCCAAAAATATGGAGGCGAAGCGTGAGAAGGTCCGCTCAGACTTGAAGCTGTAAAGCTGCAAGTCTGATAAGCGTCAATCAATCTTTAAATAGTAGGTCCTTGCAACGCGAAACGAAACAAAGATAATAATAATAAAATGAGACAAAAGAGACATCTCAGAATATCCATAAAATAAGTTTCAACATCACAGAAAAAGCCACCAGGCTGAAAAGAAAAAGAGTCTAAAGGCCCAAACATGGCCAACAAAAGTACAGCGTACAAAACCAAGGTGCCACACACCGACAACTAACAACAAAACCTAAAGCAAGGAAAGCTCAGCTAGGTCACCAAGAAAGGTCACCGATGTCCACAAAACTCCTCCTGGGCAGACATGGACTCAGGCTCAGCGTCAGCAAAACACCACGTACTCAGCAACGGTCTCTGGCTCAAGGTCTAACATGTGACACCCAAAAGAGCAAGGGGCACATGTCAGCAAGTCTACAAGAGACTTGTGCAAGGAAACTGAAACTGAAAGTAAAGCAACCTAGCAGTTCTAGCATAATGCAATGACATGGCAGTTAAAGTATGAGTGCAGCAGGTAAAGAAAACAACAAGTAAACTAGCATGGCATGGCAAGTGTGGCAAAACTATTAACATTTACAAGGATTTCTCTAGTCACGTTTTCATGTCATGTGCAGAGTTTACGCCTTACAGCTAAAATGGCTTACTTTCACACTGAGTGGTCGCTTAACTCTGCCCCAAACCCAGAGTTTACGCCTTACAGCTGCAGTTGCTGATCAGGCAGACTCCTAGCTGATTGGCCGCTTAACTCTTACCCCTCCCACGTGTATCGAGCCAGGGCCTTACCCCCGAACGGAAATGCTCGCTTCTGGATCACGAGCCAGGAAGTGTTTTCATGTTGGCATAGGGGTGCACCTACCCAGGACAAGCAAGTACAAGTATGTAGCGTGTGCTACGAATGCAACATTCAAGGCATGAATGACATATAAAATGCAGTGCATGACAGTTAAAAGTGCGTACAATTAAGGAATTTAAACGTGACAGATACAAATGCATGAACAAGTTTAAGGGTTGGATCTAGCTTCGTTGTCAAGCTAGATCAAATGAGGTGACAGATCTAGTTTCGTTGTCAAACTAGATCAAACAGGCGTCTAGCCAGCTATCATTTCACTGACTAGTCTCTTTTACGCTAAAAGTAAGGAAGTGGCCTAAAACATGGCCCTACACAAGAGTTGGCAAGTTTCACTTGCCTGCATGTACAACGTCTGAGAAACACCGTCCAAGAGAGTCCAGAATCACAATTATCCTACGTGCACAAGTCCACCGGCCTAAAGTCCATATTATTAATCTTGATTAGTGAATTTAAAACATTTTAAACATTTTAAAAATACTGACTTTAGTCTTGATTAGCAGGCAATAGGTTGGGGGTCCTAAGGGTGCAAAGCGTTACCTCAACACGACGCGGAAGCTACACTGGCGTCGGGTAGCGACGCCAGGGGTTGGAATAAGAGAACGCGCTCCAAGTCCTGATTCCAATATAGATTCCTCGCTGGAAAGTTCAGAGCATCAACCGGAGCAACGATTCCAGATACCAAAGCTAGCACGTGCGACGACGGGCTACGACGTGTCGCAACGTCGTACGCAGCAAATCGTCGGAGAGAAAGCACCTAGGTGGGGCCCACAGTAGTCCTAGGGACCTATGGGGGACCCACAATACCTCTGGAGAACTTGGGGGGCCCACGGTGGCAAGTGGTGCGACGGGTGCTGGGTTGCGACGTTTGGCTCTCGGTCGTACAGCCTCGGTGCGGGGGATTCCATCGGTCGGTGCGAGGGAACGGGGCTTGTGCAGCGCTTGGTCAGTCGCAGTGCGGCGGGGGCTTGGTTCTCTCGGTCGGAGCGGGGGAGGCCATCGGTCAGGCGCCTTGGATGCGGGGGCTTGGGCGCTGCAACGTTGCAACCGTTGCAACGTTGCGGAGAGCGGGCGATGCAGGCTAGAGCGTCGGTCGGGCACGGAGCGGTGCGGAGCGACAGAGTGGGGGCTTGCAGCGGTGCGGGTGCGGAGCGGAGGGGGAAGTTCTCTCGGTCTGACCGAGAGATTCTCTCGGTCGGACACGGGGATACGAGCGGGGCGATGCGGGGCGGCTGTGCGAAGCTTGGTGCGGGCGGGGTAGCGGTCGGTGCGGGAAAAATGGGCATGTTTCCTCGGTCGGTGCAGGGGAAGTTCGTTGCAACGTTGCGACGATTCGTCGCAACGTCAAATTTGGGTTTTGGGAGAGGCTAGGGTTATTTTCTTGCGAAAATAGGTCTTCCTAGAGGTTGTTTATATAGTGTAGAGGGGTTGACTAGGTCTAGGGCTAATCATAATGGGATTAGGAGTTTAAAATAATTTAAAATTCAAATCCACTCTTCCTAATCACATATGGATTGGGTGCGGCCAAGATAGGGGCTGAGATTTGGCTCAAAAATTATTTAAAACGTTTGAAACTCAAATAAATTTTATTTCGCCGAAATTAATATAAAAATTAATTATTAAAAATATTATAAACCTTGTTAAAAATATAAAAGTGGTCAAATAAACTCCAAAAATTATAAAATAAATATCGGGGTGATCGTGCTGATGAAAGTGAGCTAACTAAGAAGATGGATCTCAATTTCGACGTCAGACAACAAAACTAAAAATAGAAACGTATCCCGTCCAAAGTGAAAATCGCAACGTCTCATCGAATAAGATTAAATTGTGGAAAAACGACTCGAGAAACGTCGTTCCAAAATAGTGCCACTATTTAATACTCTCAGAGACGTTCACAACGGCATATCGCAACAAAGTGTTCGCAAACAAACAAAGTCTAAAGTAAACACGTGCACGGTCAAAAGCACGTGCACGAACAACGTACAACGAAAAGTGGTCGTTACATCCTCCCCACCTTAGAATAAAGTCCGTCCTCGGTCTTTCTAATATAGCTAGTCGCTCTAATAACTACCCCAATCAAGTCATTATAATTCAAACCAGGTATAGTCATTACAAGTGCTTATATATGCACTAGGTAGTCAAACATTATCACTACCAACACGTATATATATACATTCACGTACGTCATATACTTATACCTATTATAGTCAGTCAATTTCATACATGTATTTCAATCATATATATAAGCATACATCCCTTATATAACTACTACTTACCTAAACACAAAACAATATTTCAGATACTCATATTAGGATAGTCTCACCCTTAGCAAATACAATCATTGCTCTACATATAGGTAGCTACCTATGCACAAACAACATGGGTATACTACTCCCTAATATTTCCTAGTATACATCCAATACTAAGCACATCAACATAAGTAGTCACCCATACCATTATTAAGTCAAGTTTACTATATCTAATATATTTATTCACCACCACTATAGTTTCACAATATATAGTCATTCAAATGCATGCAAATAGTTCACCATGTATTCACATCACATACGGTCTTATAACTGTATTTACGACATGCCACATATACCATAGTCAACAATAACTGTAACTAAGCACATACTTACCCGTGCATGGTGCACACCCATACACGCTAACATTTCACTTACATATATATACCCATCATACCACTATATGCTTAGCACAACTACACATCTAGTTTAGCTAGTACACATATGTTCACGCGGGCAAGTCCTTAGTAAATAACTATACCACAAGACCGACACTTATAACTATATACTGGTGTAGCGACCCACATTCATGTGCGTAGCACGACCAGGCACAACACTCCTATCAATATTCATACATCAAACATTGCTATATGCAAACCACAGACATACATAACAATATACTTAGGGTATACCCACTCAAGCTTGACTGAGACTCAATACACATATCAGAATATTCTATATACGTATCACGACATTTATACCTTTACCAGTACCACTCCAATATTTATATATGTCTACCAATACAACCATATACATACCATAAGTCAATCACGCTTAACATTAGTCAGGTAATATTCACATAGTTCAATCACTCTATATACCATAATAATAGTAATACAGACATCAGCACACGTATACTTATAATACACTCCCTAATACGTGCATACGCATTCATCGTATAGTCACGCACATGTAACATATTTATATTCACACCATAGCATACTACCTATAATTAGTATATTAACACATCTATACATACATAATTAAGATGTGCAATAGTCGTGTATACCTCACGGTATACACGCATACAACATCCCGTAAAAGCAAGCAGTACCAATCAAAATTATAACCCTATTACCATGTGTATACCACTTATATACTCATGCAACGAAACATAACTACTTACGTCCAAGCACAATACATATCTACCTACGAGCACATACTCACACGTACTAATATATGGGTCATATAATAGGCCTTCTTACTTAACTATACGTACACCTATTATTATCACACCTAACATACACATAGCTTTACCAATCATTTTATTTCAACCATTACAAGTATCTCTAACTACATACACTCCATTAGATATTCCAACACTAACTCTTATATACACAGGCATCCCTAGTATGGTATAGCTAACCACTCACAAATCTATAAATTCTAACACACAAACAACTTCATAATATTACGAATAACTCCGAGTATATATATATCACACCATAGGCAAGCATCAATATACTATGGGGGTATACTCATTCAAGCCCACGTACACAACTTAGGTACGTGCACTATGACACATCACAAGGTCCAAGGGCCTACTAACAACTTAGAGTTGACACAGACATTGACGAGCACTAAAGCCTAAGCAATAGAGGGAGGTCGAGGTCGAAAGCGTGACGAGGGAAGGATCGATAAGCACGAGTTCAGATAGGACGAATACGAGGAGACGGCTTGGTTAGCCGAAACATTGACTCAATGGTGATGTTTAGGTTGAGGGAAAGGGAGATGTAGTGATACTTATATAGGATTGAGAAATGAAGTAACATAAGCTAAAACACGCAAAATTAAAAACTGTTGTACTTCAAAAGTTGGAATCCTTGCCTGTATAAAATTTTTGGAGATCGATAAAACGAGTTGTTCAAAATAAGTTTGAGTCGAATATTCATAATAAGAGAAAATGGTTTAGTGGCTTATCGCAAATCATTAAGAAGAGGAAGTAAATCATTCACACGAACATTAAAGACGTAATTTTTTTTGAAAATATTATACGGCAGTAATTTAAAAATTTTTTGGAAATTTAAAGAATGAAATTAAAGTAACTGAAGAATTGAAGCTCGTTTTTAACGCTATCAAAGTCTTTAAACCAGGGAAAGAAAATTTAAAATGATCAATATTGGAACTACTTTTTAGGGGAACCAGGATGAGCCAAAAATAAAGCTGGTTTACACAAAGCTCTTAGCATACAAGAACAACGAGCCTGGTACGGATATAAAAATAATTGAAATTCAATTTAGTTTAGAAATTATTCTAAAAGTATGTATGGTGAACGGAAAGATAATAATGACTTAGTAGTGAAATTATCAAAAACTGTAGTAAAGCTTTAAAACCAAACTATGGGAAGTCTGGGCCAGGAATAGTAATTTTTAAAATTTTGAAATAGCGAAAACGATGAGCATAAAACCGATTGGCTAAAAGCTGAAATTCCATGTGACTTGAAAGTATATTAAAGTAAACACGACGTATCATTCGAATAACACAAATAAGAAGGAAAATTATAAATCGAATTGGGCAAGGCAAAAGTATGGTTTAGAATGAAATTAATATATGAAGGGACAACACATTTACATAAGTACGAACAATATAGGCTGGAAAAATATTATAAGCTAGTGTTCAAAAATTCGGACAGAAGTTTTAAAATTTTAAATCAACGAAGGAGGATGAAGTATAAGTATATTAAAATTTGGAACAAGGTTAAACTTCGGAAAGGAGGAAGTCGAAAAATACTTTCAGGATATTTAAGATTTGTAACGGAGAGGTTCGAAAATTGATGACGATCGTCAAGAGGCGATCTAGTGAATCGAGGCAAGGAAAATGGTCGGATGGTCACACATGCATACGCCTAGGATATAAATCAGGAGAATCTACGGGGAGACTCCTACGGTCGACCAACTAAATATTAAGAAGCTAAGCGCTAAGACTCTTTAAGGGGCTAGACGGTAATGAAATGCGTTCAGCTTGGTCCGAAATCGATGAACCCAAACGAACGACAAAAGGAATCCTAGAAGTTTAATATGGTCAGAGCTGGTCAAAAACCACTAAGGTAACTCCTAAGACGATTAAATCAATTCCTAGCAGGGAGTCTAACTAACAATCAGGGACCCCTACTAGCAAGCACATACGTCTAACTAAGTCTTCCTACCACCTAGTGACATAGAAAAACGATCAAAAATTAGACTCATAGCTTAATGACTTGGAGGTTGTAATTTATTTGATGGATATTCCGTTATTACCGTTGTTCCGATAATTCGAAATTGCAAGATGGACCTGCATGGGCCACCAACAAAACATGTCACTCCCCGCTTCCCAAAAATATGGAGGCGAAGCGTGAGAAGGTCCGCTCAGACTTGAAGCTGCAAAGCTGCAAGTCCGATAAGCGTCAATCAATCTTTAAATAGCAGGTCCTTGCAACGCGAAACGAAACAAAGATAATAATAATAAAATGAGACAAAAGAGACATCTCAGAATATCCATAAAATAAGTTTCAACATCACAGAAAAAGCCACCAGGCTGAAAAGAAAAAGAGTCTAAAGGCCCAAACATGGCCAACAAAAGTATAGCGTACAAAACCAAGGTGCCACGCACCGACAACTAACAACAAAACCTAAAGCAAGGAAAGCTCAGCTAGGTCACCAAGAAAGGTCACCGGTGTCCACAAAACTCCTCCTGGGCAGACATGGACTCATGCTCAGCGTCAGCAAAACACAACGTACTCAGCAACGGTCTCTGGCTCAAGGTCTAACATGTGACACCCAAAAGAGCAAGGGGCACATGTCAGCAAGTCTACAAGAGACTTGTGCAAGGAAACTGAAACTGAAAGTAAAGCAACCTAGCAGTTCAAGCATAATGCAATGACATGGCAGTTAAAGTATGAGTGCAGAAGGTAAAGATAACAACAAGTAAACTAGCATGGCATGGCAAGTGTGGCAAAACTATTAACATTTACAAGGATTTCTCTAGTCACGTTTTCATGTCATGTGCAGAGTTTACGCCTTACAGCTGAAATGGCTTACTTTCACACTGAGTGGCCGCTAAACTCCGCCCCAAACCCAGAGTTTACGCCTTACAGCTGCAGTTGCTGATCAGGCAGACTCCCAGCTGATTGGCCGCTTAACTCTTACCCCTCCCACGTGTATCGAGCCAGGGCCTTACCCTCGAACGGGAATGCTCGCTTCTGGATCACGAGCCAGGAAGTGTTTTCATGTTGGCATAGGGGTGCACCTAGCCAGGACAAGCAAGTACAAGTATGTAGCGTGTGCTACGAATGCAACATTCAAGGCATGAATGACATATAAAATGCAGTGCATGGCAGTTAAAAGTGCGTACAGTTAAGGAATTTAAACGTGACAGATACAAATGCATGAACAAGTTTAAGGGTTGGATCTAGCTTCGTTGTCAAGCTAGATCAAATGAGGTGACAGATCTAGTTTCGTTGTAAAACTAGATCAAACAGGCGTCTAGCCAGCTATCATTTCACTGACTAGTCTCTTTTACGCTAAAAGTAAGGAAGTGGCCTAAAACATGGCCCTACACAAGAGTTGGCAAGTTTCACTTGCCTGCATGTACAACGTCTGAGAAACACCGTCCAAGAGAGTCCAGAATCACAATTATCCTACGTGCACAAGTCCACCGGCCTAAAGTCCATATTATTAATCTTGATTAGTGAATTTAAAACATTTAAAACATTTTAAAAATACTGATTTTAGTCTTGATTAGCAGGCAATGGGTTGGTGGTCCTAAGGGTGCAAAGCGTTACCTCAACACGACGCGGAAGCTACACTGGCGTCGGGTAGCGACGCCAGGTGTTGGAATAAGAGAACGCGCTCCAAGTCCTGATTCCAATATAGATTCCTCGCTGGAAAGTTCAGAGCATCAACCGAAGCAACGATTCCAGATTCCAAAGCTAGCATGTGCGATGATGGGCTACGACGTGTCGCAACGTCGTACGCGGCAAATCGTCGGAGAGAAAGCACCTAGGTGGGGCCCACAGTAGTCCTAGGGACCTATGGGGGACCCACAATACCTCTGGAGAACTTGGGGGGCCCACGGTGGCAAGTGGTGCGACGGGTGCGGCGTTACGACCTTTGGCTCTCGGTCGTACAGCCTCGGTGCGGGGGATTCCGTCGGTCGGTGCGAGGGAACAGGGCTTGTGCAGCGCTTGGTCAGTCGCAGTGCGGCGTGGGCTTGGTTCTCTCGGTTGGAGCAGGGGAGGCCATCGGTCGGGCGCCTTGGATGCGGGGGCTTGGACGCTGCAACGTTGCAACCGTTGCAACGTTGCGGAGAGCGGGCGATGCGGGCTAGAGCGTCGGTCGGGCACGGAGCGGTGCGGAGCGACAGAGCGGGGGCTTGCAGCGGTGCGGGTGCGGAGCGGAGGGGGAAGTTCTCTCGGTCTGACCGAAAGATTCTCTCGGTCGGACACGGGGATGCGAGCGGGGCGATGCGGGGCGGCTGTGCGAAGCTTGGTGCGGGCGGGGTAGCGGTCGGTGCGGGGAAAATGGGCCTGTTTCCTCGGTCGGTGCGGGGGAAGTTCGTCGCAACGTTGCGACGATTCGTCGCAACGTCAAATTTGGTTTTTGGGAGCGGCTAGGGTTATTTTCTTGCGAAAATAGGTCTTCCTAGAGGTTGTTTATATAGTGTAGAGGGGTTGACTAGGTCTAGGGCTAATCCTAATGGGATTAGGAGTTTAAAATAATTTAAAATTCAAATCCACCCTTCCTAATCACATATGGATTGGGTGCGGCCAAGATAGGGGCTGAGATTTGGCTCAAAAATTATTTAAAACGTTTGAAACTCAAATAAATTTTATTTGGCCAAAATTAATATAAAAATTAATTATTAAAAATATTATAAACCTTGTTAAAAATATAAAAGTGGTCAAATAAACTCCAAAAATTATAAAATAAATATCAGGGTGATCGTGCTGACGAAAGTGATCTAACTAAGAAGACGGATCTCAATTTCGACGTCGGACGACAAAACTAAAAATAGAAACGTCTCCCGTCAAAAGTGAAAATCGCAACGTCTCATCGAATAAGATTAAATTGTGGGAAAATGACTCGAGAAACGTCGTTCCAAAATAGTGCCACTATTTAATACTCTCAGAGACGTTCACAACGGCATATCGCAACAAAGTGTTCACAAACAAACAAAGTCTAAAGTAAACACATGCACGGTCAAAAGCACGTGCACGAACAACGTACAACGAAAAGTGGTCATTACCACTTACAACTGCAGTTGCTGATCGGGCAGACTCCCAGTTGAATGGCCGCTTAACTCTTACCCCAAAAACCCACGTGTAAACGAGCCAGGGTCCCTGTACACGATGCTCAGTAAATGAGCCAAGGTTGCCCCGCACAAGAGCTCGTTTCCTGGATCACAAACCATGAGCGTATTTCATTTGGCATAGGGGTGCACCTAGCCTCAATCATTTCACAAGGTGTAGTGGAGCTACGCAATCACATGAACACTTAAAGAATGCAATGACATGACAATTAATTTGCGTACCGTTAATGGAAAGTAAACATGACATGCTAGTTATGCAACAAGATAAATGTCGGATCTAGCTTTGTTGTCAAGCTAGTTCCTAAAATTGCGCTTAGGCGAGTATCATTTCGTCGCCTAGTCTCTTTTACGCCTACAACAAGCAAATGGCCTAAGACATGGCCCAAAACCCTAAGTGGCAAGTTTCACTTGCCTAGCACCGAGGATGACGATCAACGAGGCCGTCACACAAATGCTAACTACGGAGATGAAACCTCTGCCATGGCAAAACAATATTAGAACAACATCCAACCTAGTTTTTATTAGGGTTTCACAAAAACACAAATGGGTTATGAGGATATTAAGAGATCGAGTTATTACCGAATCGTTAGCGGAAGAACGATGCCGAGCAAGCACGGCGAGGGAAGAAACGATCCGGGTAACCTAGGGTTCAGATCTGAAATGATGGGGAAAATCTGGAGAAAATGGATTAAAGGGGGTTTTGGGGGTTTTCCGGCGACCTAGAGGAGGTGGCCGGCCTAAATGGAGAGGGGGAGGAGCTCTTGATGAAGGAGGAAGGCTAGGGTTAGATGGATGATGATTTGGGGAAGAAGGAGGCTCAGGAGAAATGAAAGAAGAAAAGAAAAACGTTTGGGGGTTTAAATAGGAAGTGCTGGCGGCTGCCCAGAAATTAGGGTTTTGACACTGATTAGTCGGTCAAAGAGCAACCACTGACCGACTAGTTTGGGAACTAGTCGGTCGGTTGACCAACGCAGACCGACTAAATCCAAACAGTAACTCCTATACAAAAATAGGATTTAGATTTAGTCGGTCAAAGAACAACTACTGACCGACTAGTTTCTCATCTAGTCGGTCGACGAACGTTCTTATACCGACTAAGAATGAATAGTACTTGGTATTAAAAATGATCATAGAGCTAGTCGGTTAAAGAACGATTGCTGACCGACTAGTTTGCAACCTAGTCGGTCGACAAATGTTCTTAGACCGACTAACGATAAACTGTAACTTCTGAGTAATTAACAAAGACAACTAGTCGATCCATGAAGGTTTGCCGACCGACTAAATCGTCATCTAGTCGGTCGGTTCCCCTTCTTAAACCGGCTAACGTGCACAGAAAGTTCTGAAATGGAGCGCGAAGCTCCGGGATCGATTCCTAAGACTCCTAGGCTTGATCTAACAATAAGATATGACCGATATGGAGCCCGTCACGAATGACTTACTCCAAAATCGACGATTCCAAGGAAGAAGCTAGAAAATCATGACGAAACGATCGAAAATGAAAGCTACGGAGACGAAAACCACACATGAGGAGAAAATCCACCAACATATATATATATATATATAATATAATTAATCCAGATACATGAAAACCAGTCGTTACATCCTCCCCAACTTAAGAAAAATTCCGTCCTCGGAATTTCCCAACACTCACGTGTCTGGGAATAAAAGTGGGAAACGCTCTCGCATCTCATCCTCATTCTCCCAAGTAGACTCTCCAGGCGAGCCGTGTCACCACATCACTCTCACAAGATCGACAACCTTGTTCCGAAGTGACTTCTGACGCCTGTCCAGAATCTGCACTGGCTGCTGGTCATACGTCATATAAGGGCGAACGGTAATCTCCGAGAAATCCACAGCATGAGATGGATCGCTAATGTATCGACGAAGCTGCGACACATGGAAAACATTGTGAACTCCTTCCAAAGACGGTGACAAGGCTAAGCGGTAGGCTTTGCCAACTTTCTCCAGAATGTCAAACGGTCCAATGTATCGCGGGCTCAACTTCCCTAGCTTCCCAAAGCGAATCACACCACGATTCGGGGAAATCCTCAGAAACACATGATCCCCAGGCTGAAACTCCAAAGGACGACGTTTAGCATCTGCCCAATGCTTATAACGGTCCTGAGCAATCCTCAACCACTCCCGAATGTTCCTGACAACATCCACAGCCTCCACAATCATCTCAGGTCCCAACAGCTCCCGATCACCAACATCATCCCAACTCAATGGCGATCGACATTTCCTCCCATAAAGAGCGGCGAAAGGCGCCATGCCAATACTCGCCTGGAAGCTGTTGTTGTAGGAAAACTCTACCAGATGTAGATGGTCATCCCACGAACCCTTGAAATCCAACATGCACGCCCTCAGCATGTCCTCCAAGATCTGAATCGTCCTCTCGGACTGGCCATCCGTCTGCGGATGGTACGTCGTGCTGAAACTCAGACGCATACCCAAACTCTTCTGCAAACTCTGCCAGAACTGAGATGTGAACCTCGTGTCTCTGTCCGACACGATACTCACGGGGACTTCGTGAAGTCGTACGATCTCCTGCACGATTCACGTTACATCACTATCTAAACTAGGAAAAGGAAATAAAACGGAGAGCAAAAGAATTTACCTCCATATATCCCCTCGCTAGCGCCTCAGTGGACTGTCCCACTCGGAATGGAATAAAGTGCACGGATTTGGTCAATCGATCTACGATCACCCAAATCACGTCATTCTGCTTCGGACTCCGAGGTAGTCCAGTCACGAAATCCATAGTGATGTGTTGCCACTTCCACTCCGGAATCGAAAGCGGTTGTAGCAACCCTGACGTACGCTGATGCTCCGCCTTCACTTGCCGGCAAACCAAACACTTGGCTACACTCCGAGCTACACTCCTCTTCATACCATGCCACCAATAGTTCAGACGAAGATCCTTGTACATCTTGGTCCCACCAGGATGCACAGAATACGGCGAACTGTGTGCCTCCACCAACAACTCCTCTCTGATATCCCCAGCTGGCACACACAATCTGGCTCCAAACCTCAGCGAGCCATCATCATGAATCAAAAAGTCAGTCCGCAGACCGGCTTCCACCTGCTCCCGAATCTTCACCAGCTTCGGATCCTCAGCCTGGCCAGCCTTGATCCGATCCACAATCGTCGATTGTATCTGCATACACATCAACGAAGAAGCCTCCCCAGGAAGAACAATCTCCACACCAGACTCGCAAAAATCCTGCTGCAATCTCCACTACGAGGTCAAAATCATTACCGCTGGAAGCCTACTCAGCGCATCAGGAACCACATTCACCTTGCCTGGTGATACTGCAAATCGATCTCATAATCCGCCATGAGCTCCAACCATCGACGCTGTCGCATGTTGAGCTCCTTCTGAGTAAAAATATACTTCAAGCTTTTGTGATCGGTGAAGATCTTCACTTTCTCACTCAGCAGGAAGTGCCTCCAAATCTTAAGAGCAAACACAACAGCAGCCAACTCCAAATCATGCGTCGGGTAATTCTTCGCATGAGTCTTGAGCTGACGCGAAGCATACGCCACAACATGCCCGTGCTGATGCAACACACAACCGAGACCCTTGCCAGAAGCATCGCAAAAGATCTCAAATTGACCGCTGCGATCAGGCACAACAAGAATAGGGGCAGTCGTCAATCTCTCCCTCAGAACACCAAAGGCATTCTTACAATCACCCGACCAAACAAAAGGTACATCCTTCCGCGTCAATCTGGTCATCGGCTCAGCAATACGGGAAAAGTCCTTAATGAAGCGCCGATAATATCCCGCCAAACCAAGGAAACTCCGAATCTCAGATGCTGACAGCGGAACATGCCACTCCCTGATGGCCCTAATCTTCTCAAGATCCACTGAAATACCATCTCCAGTCACCACATGCCCGAGAAAAGCAACTCTATCCAACCAAAACTCACACTTCGAAAACTTAGCATACAACCGATGCTTCCTCAAAATCTCCAACACTGTCCTCAAGTGCGAGGCATGCTCCTCCACCGACTTAGAATAGATTAGAATGTCGTCAATAAAGATAACGACGAACTTATCTAAAAAGTCATAGAAAATCAGGTTCATCAGATTCATGAAAACTGCGGGAGCATTGGTTACACCGAAAGGCATAACCACAAACTCGTAGTGTCCATACTTCGTCCTGAACGCTGTCTTCAGAACATCTCCCTTCTTCACCTTCAGCTGATGGTAACCACTCCTTAGATCCAACTTCGAAAACACCCTCGAACCTCCAAGCTGATCAAAAATATCATTGATGCGAGACAACGGGTATTTATTCTTGATGGTCACCGCATTCAACTCCCGATAGTCACGCACATGCGACGCGAACCATCCTTCTTCTTCACCAGCAGCACCAGTGCTCCCCTTGGAGACACACTAGGATTGATATAACCCTACTGCAAAAGCTCATCCAGCTGCTTCCGTAATTCTTCCAACTCAGCGGGTGCCATACGATAAGGCGCCTTCGAAATCGGTTGCGCTCCCGGATAAGATCAATAGAAAATTCTAGAGCTCGATCAGGTGGCAAACCAGACATCTCCTCGGGGAAGACGTCATCAAAGTCCCGCACAACCGCTGGCCTCTCCAGCTCCATCTGCATAGCCACAACCTCCACCGGCCTGGCCCGAAACATGATAGGACCAAGCGAGCTGCTACCACGACTGAACTCAAACACTGGATGTCCGGGAATCTTGAACACCACCTTCTTCCTCCGACAGTCGATCATAGCATAGAAGCTCGCAAGCCAATCCATCCCAAGGACCGCATCATAGTTGATGATGTCGTGGACAATCGAATCAGTGTAAAGCTCATGTCCACAGACCACCAACGGGCAAGAATTGCAACCAAGATGCACCGAGATCACGCCATTCCCTGTAACGATATTCCAACTCTTGGAAAGAGGGGACGTCGACAAGGAATGCTTCTCCACGAAGCTCCGAGAAATAATGCACATCGATGCACCAGAGTCAAAGAGGACTCGTGCAGGAAATGTGCACACCAAAACCACACCTAACAAGCAATTTAACAATCAAGCCCTAGTCTAGCAACAATCATGTTCAAGCAAACAACATAATCTAACAATCCAAACTAGCTAGGAAAGTAACAGCTAGATTGAGGATTACCTGCGATAACCTCATCCACAGCCTCGCTCTCCACAGCGGTCATCAGAAAAGCCTGCCTCCTCGGCAGAAAAGCCTGCTGAAAGGCCTGCCTCTGAGGGACAAGAGCTGCTCCACGACCGGCAGGAACAGGCACTCTCTGCTGCAACGGCTGTGTTGTAACAGGTGCCCTCCGCAACTGATTCGCATGTCGACAATCCTTTGCAACATGAGAAGCATCTCCACAAACCAAACACTGGCCCAGAAACTTCCTACACTGATCCTTGATGTGGCCAGGCTTGCCGCAGAAATGGCAAGTCTTCTGATTAGGCCCTCCTGGCCTCTTAAACTGAACAGGCTGGATAGGCCTGAATCCAGGTCTAACCACCACTCTGGCCTGCTCCATAGGCCTCTTCCCAGCACCAGAAACATGTCCTCTCCTCTGACTCAGGTTCAGCTCCTGCCTCCTCGCAGCGACCAGAACCTTCTGATAAGAGTCCAGATCAGAGGAAGACACAAAACTCTGAAGCTCCAAAGAAAGCCCCTGCAGGAACCTCTGAGCCCTCTCATCAGCATCCTGCACCATCTTCGGTGCGGACCGACTCAGCCTAGTGAACTCTTGGTGGTACAGGTCCACCGTCAAGCTCCCTTGCTTCAGATCAATAAAGCGCTGCAGCATCTCCTTCCTAGCAGCCTTCGGAAAGAACTCATCATCAAACCTGGACTTAAAAGTAGTCCAAGCTATCGGCTCTACCCGCATCTTCTCTTCCGCATCCCACCAGTTCCGAGCATTATCCTTGAGTTGCCTCTTCGCCAAATCAACCCATCCAACCGGGGTGATCTTGGTCATCTTCAAGTTATCCTCAATGTTCCGAATCCACTCATCGGCAGCCGGAGGACCCTCAGACCTATCAAAATATGCGGGACCCAGCTCCCGAAATTGCTTCGCTCCCGGCTCGGAGCGAGGGGCATCCTGGATTGCCCAACCAGCTCGAACAACTGGAGCATTTTGGACTTGCAGGAGCACGCCTTGCTGCACTTGCATCATCTGAAGCATCATCCGCATCATCTCTCCATTGGTGGGTTCCCGCTCAGGCTCCTCGTCATGAGGGGGCGCACCACTACCTCCACCACGGGTGAATCGCCTTCCTGCCATCTAATGACACAGAAAACGAAGCAGATTAGACTCATAGCTTATGACTCGGACGTCGAACTTAGTTTATTGGACATTCTAATATTATTATCATCATTCCGATGATCGTAGTTACAGAAGGGGACCTGCATGGGCCACCAACAAAACCTGTCATGCCCCGCTTCCCTAAAATGGAGGCAAGACGTGAAAAGGTCCGCACGAGAGTGGAGCTGTGAAGCCCCAAGATAAGCGTCAATAAAACATAAGCAGGTCCCTGTAACCACAAAAGGAACAACAATAATAACAGAAGGAGAGAAAAAATTAAAATCTCAAATCTCAGCATTTGTCCAACATTAAAAATAAGTTCAACATCCAGAAAAGCCACCAGGCTAAAAGAAAGAGTCTAAAGGCCCAGAACAAGGCCAACAAAAGGGACAACATAACAAAGTATAGGTGCTGCGCACCAACAACTACAGCAGTCTAAAACAAAAGGGGAATGCTCAACGAAAACACTAGGACTGGTCACCAGTATCTACGTACTCCTCGCCAAACACAGGCTCGTGATCGGCGTCTGCAAACACCTCGTCCTCAACTACGAACTCAGGCTCAGGATCTAACATGTGTCACCCAAAAGAGTAAAGGGGCACATGTCAGCAAGTCTAAAAGACTTGGGCAAGGAAACTGAAAGTAAGGTAAACTAACAACATAACAGTTATAGTATGCATGACATGGCAGTTATGGTATGAGTGCACAAGTAAGATATGGTGAAACAATAAGTGCAAGAGAACAATTTATCATGACATGTCAAGAGTAGCCAAGCTACTAACAATCTCAATCTTTCCACTAGTCACGTTTCAAGTTGTTTGTAGATGTTTACTCCTTACAGCAGAACTGTTGGACATTCACACTGATTGGCCGCTTAACACTACCCCAGAACCCAGAGTTTACGCCTTACAACTGCAGTTGCTGATCGGGCAGACTCCCAGTTGAATGGCCGCTTAACTCTTACCCCAAAAACCAATGTGTAAACGAGCCAGGGTCCCTGTACACGATGCTCAGTAAATGAGCCAAGGTTGCCCCGCACAAGAGCTCGTTTCCTGGATCACAAACCAGGAGCGTATTTCATTTGGCATAGGGGTGCACCTAGCCTCAATCATTTCACAAGGTGTAGTGGAGCTACGCAATCACGGGAACACTTAAAGAATGCAATGACATGACAATTAATTTGCGTACCGTTAATGGAAAGTAAACATGACATGATAGTTGTGCAACATGATAAATGTCGGATCTAGCTTCGTTGTCAAGCTAGTTCCTAAAATTGCGCCTAGGCGAGTATCATTTCGTCGCCTAGTCTCTTTTACGCCTACAACAAGCAAATGGCCTAAGACATGGCCTAAAACCCTAAGTGGCAAGTTTCACTTGCCTAGCACCGAGGATGACGATCAACGAGGCCGTCACACAAATGCTAACTACGGAGATGAAATCTCTGCCATGGCAAAACAATATTAGAACAACATCCAACCTAGTTTTTATTAGGGTTTCACAAAAACACAAATGGGTTATGAGGATATTAAGAGATCGAGTTATTACCGAATCGTTAGCGGAAGAACGATGCCGAGCAAGCACGGCGAGGGAAGAAACGATCCGGGTAACCTAGGGTTCAGATCTGAAATGATGGGGAAAATCTGGATAAAATGGATTAAAGGGGGTTTTGGGGGTTTTCCGGCGACCTAGAGGAGGTGGCCGGCCTAAATGGAGAGGGGGAGGAGCTCTTGATGAAGGAGGAAGGCTAGGGTTAGATGGATGATGATTTGGGGAAGAAGGAGGCTCAGGAGAAATGAAAGAAGAAAAGAAAAACGTTTGGGGGTTTAAATAGGAAGTGCTGGCGGCTGCCCAAAAATTAGGGTTTTAACACTGATTAGTCGGTCAAAGAGCAACAACTGACCGACTAGTTTGGGAACTAGTCGGTCGGTTGACCAACGCAGACCGACTAAGTCCAAACAGTAACTCCTGTACAAAAATAGGATTTAGATTTAATTGGTCAAAGAACAACTACTTACCGACTAGTTTCTCATCTAGTCGGTCGACGAACGTTCTTATACCGACTAAGAATGAATAGTACTTGGTATTAAAAATGATCATAGAGCTAGTCGGTTAAAGAACAATTGCTGACCGACTAGTTTGCAACCTAGTCGGTCGACAAATGTTCTTAGACCAACTAACGATAAACAGTAACTCCTGAGTAATTAACAAAGCCAACTAGTCGGTCCATGAAGGTTTGCCGACCGACTAAATCGTTATCTAGTCGGTCGGTTCCCCTTCTTAAACCGGCTAACGTGCACAGAAAGTTCTGAAATGGAGCGCGAAGCTCCGGGATCGATTCCTAAGACTCCTAGGCTTGATCTAACAATAAGATATGACCGATATGGAGCCCGTCACGAATGACTTACTCCAAAATCGACGATTCCAAGGAAGAAGCTAGAAAATCACGACGAAACGATCGAGAATGAAAGCTATGGAGACGAAAACCACACATGAGGAGAAAATCCACCAACATATATATATATATATAATATAATATAATTAATCCAGATACATGAAAACCAGTCGTTACAATGATACTTTCCTTTGTTGAACTTTTCAACATTAGAAGATATCTCGTTGTATTTCATCTTGAGTGATGAAATATTTGTATCCATTTCGGATATGCGTGCATGCAAGTCATGTACTTCTAATTTGAGAATTTCATTCTCTTTGCTTAATGCCATATTCTGAGTAAGAAGTTGTTCTTTTTTGCAAGATAACATATCATGTGATGCAAGTTTTGAAACAAGTGCCTCGTGTTCAACAATCAAAGTGTCATTGTTATGTTTCAAAGACTTGTGCATAGAATTTAATCTCTTAAAGCGCATATACAAATCATTGAATGCATCTAACAATTCTTCATTATATAAACTACTTACTTGATTGTTGTCATCTTGAGCCATGAAACACACAGGTGCACTTTGTTCTTTTTCTTTCTCATCTTCATCTGAAGATTCGTCCCATGTTGCTGCAAATACCTTCTTCTTCTTATATACTTTATTGAAGTTCTCAGCATTCTTTGACTTTGAAAGTAAGGGACAATCCTTCTTGAAGTATCCTGGCTTATTACAATAATAACACAAAGAAGAATTCTCATTAGTATTCGTAAAATTCTTATTTTTGAACTTACCTTTGAGATACTTCTTGAACTTTCGTGTTAAGTATTCCAAATCAGCATCATCATCTGAATCATCGTTGTTTGATGACGCATGAAAGGCAAAGGTCCTTCTTCTGGGTGCTTTCTTGCTTTCTATCTTCAAGTTGAACTTCATATGCCATAAGATTTCCAATAAGGCTTTCGACTGTGAGAGTGGATAAGTCGTTGGCTACTTCAATTGTCGTGGTCTTCTTCTCCTATTCAAGAGTCAAAGCACGAAGAATCGTTCGGACCATCTCAACTAGGGTATAAGTCTTCCCAAGTGCGATCAAGGAGTTGGTAATATCTGTGAAGCGCGTAAACATCTCGCCAAATGTTTTGTTGGGCTTCATTTTGAATAGTTTAAATCTATGAACAAAAACAGAAATTTTAGTTTCCTTAACTTTATTAGTGCCTTCATGTGTTACCTTGAGTGTATGCTAGATATCATATGCTGATGTGGCCTGGGAGACTCGATTGAATTCATTCTTGTCCATTGCCCAGAATAATGCTTTCATCGCCTTAGAATTCAATGTTGCATTGGCCTTCTCTACATTCACCATAAGAGGTTGTTGGCTTGGTGTAAGATGTCTCCACAATGTTCCAAAGTTGGAAGTCGATTGACTGGAGGTAGATCATCATTCACAGCTTCCAATATTTGTAGTTGGAGCCCGTGAACAATGGAGGCCTTATGGTAGAATGCCTTTCGGGAAATTGTGTTGTACTTGTTGTTGAAGCCATTGATCACCTGAGATGCCAATTGTTATGTTGGAAATATACAGGTCTATTGAACCAGGCTCTGATACCAAATGTAAGGATCGTCGATATGGCTATTTCAATACTAAACAGCGGAAATGATTAGTATTGTCAACCATTAGGAGATATACAAAGTAACTAGTATATTCCTTTAAATATAAATAACTTGCAATGAAGGAGTCAACACAATTAATGAAACAAAACAAATTAGCAAACCAGCTAAGCAAACGCAGACACCAAGAATTTATCCTGGGTCGGATCCTCGTGATCCTACGTTCAGTCCTCTACCCCGTAGATATTTTCAATCCACTATAACACTTGCCCCACAAGCAACAACATACAAAAATGGCAACACTCTCAGTGTCCCAAACTTTGTACAATCTCTACACCAAGAGATTCAACTTACAAAATGAAAAATGAAAATAACACCTAAAAGCCTTGATGAAGATTTCGAATGAAATTCAAGGAAGAGGTGTAAATGAAAGATTCAAGGTTTCTAAATTTAGAATGTAAGAAACACTCTTGAAAGTTTCAGTTTTCAAATGAAGAAAAAATATCAGAATTTATTTCTTCAAACTGAAAACAATGGCAGAATTTCTCTCTTGGAGATGATAGAAATCAATTTCTAGAGAGAGAAGTTGTAAAAGAGATGAATGAAAGTAAAAGAAGGGGACTACCCATGTATTTATAGGATTGAAGAGAAGTTATAAAAACTGAATCCCAACAGATAGAAAACTGCCCCAAACGGATAGAAAAAATTCGGTTCTGAAAACGTCAAAAAACGGCATTAGCCTGCTAGCAAAATGTATTGTCGGCTAATTTTCAAATGACAGAATTTGACCGTTAAATTTTACAGACATGAATCAGTCATGGAAAGGAAGATATCCACAAAATTTAATGGTCTAAATCGAAAATAAAAAATTAGCCTGCCAGCAAAATCACCTGGTCGGCTAATTTTTTAAAGAGGAGTTTTGAGAAACGGAAAAAGGTAGTTTGCAGATAAAGGATATGAGAGACCCTATGCATCTAAGATAAGTCATCATAAGGCTTAAAACCCTATAAAACAAAAATTACATTGATTACATCAAATCCGTAGATATGAATATAGCTGTATTTGAGAAGACTTTGCGCAGATAGCAATTTGTGAAAATGTTCAAAACACGAATGTTGAGTAGTCTGATATCTACACAGAAAGAGTTAGTAGTAATAATAATATGAAGTTTGTTACATCAAAATCATATGGAATAGAAATATGGAATTATTGAATTCCAACAATAACCACTTCTGTAACGTCCCGCTTCCCAGAGACACCGGAAGCGAGAGCGTTACGCGGTCCGCTTGAACTGGAGCGGTGAAGCTCGAGTTCAATAAGCGTCTGTGATAAAAACACAGAAGAGGTCCTTGCATTTGTGTATCAGAACAATCAGAAAACATTTCATTAAATTAAAAAGGGCACTTCCAGAATTGTTCGTACAAGAAGTAAGACAACTGGGCCTCAGTATGGCCAAAAAGAAAACTACATCAAAACACTAATCCTACTACAAGGTACTAAAGCTAAAGCTCAAAGTAGAGAAGAAAAAGGGCTCTAGTCTTCCGCAAGAAGCGGCCCGGTGTCAACGGTAACCTTTGGTTCTCTAAGTCAGGCGTCACGAACGGATCTTCCCAGTGCTCAAACTTGGGATCTGACATACATCCAAAAACATGAATGTATGTCAGCAAGGTCTGCAAGAAAAGATTAGCATCCCAAGGCAAGATATACAAATAATATGAATTTAAGAAGAATTTTATAATTTAAAGAAACGACTGCAGCAATTTAACATTTTACAATTTTATAGAAACAGAAATGAGCATCCCTAACATGCAGTTCTAGACGGTTGCAAGGTTAAGGTTAAGATTTCTCTGAGTTCATTAGCATGTCGATTTCCAAGATGACCAAGTTAGCGTTGTAATTTCCATGTCAAGAGTTCACATCTAATCTAGGGTTCTCGCCTTTTGGTCATGTTGAGAAGGTCGTTCCTCTCACGGGGGCTTACAGTGATTGATGCTAACCCACCGCGTGCGGGTGGTGCTCTTGAGGAGAGTACCTTTCATATGCCCAGTGGCCACTCAACCCTAACCCCACCCAAAAGTTTGCCGGAGCACGAGCCGGCTTAGTCGACTCACACGACATCACGATATCACGATACCGCCTTCGAGGCGCACGTTTTCACGATGTCACTCTCTAATGACCAAGCAAGATGTTCATTCATTTCAAGTCGTCAATGTTTCATTATTGCACAACATTTACAAAAATTGAAGGGATGTCGAGACGGGTTACCGATTACAAGAACCATTCTCTGCTAATGTCTAAAGTTGGAAACATATCAAGTTATATGCCAAAATGTCACATTTTTAGTGTTGGACATTATGGAAATAGTTTTATGTGTCATTTTATGTGCAGTTTTCAAGATATACAGATTAAAGTAAAAATGACGTAATTATCATCAACTTCAAAAATTCATATTAATTGCACACTTGCCTGTTTTCGGTGATATCGGGTGTCCAGGTGGTGATAACGAGGAGCGCAGTTTATTTGCGACACAGATTTATACTATCAATAAAGAATACTATAAAAATCCACTTACAATTAAACATACAAGGTATTTTTTTCTGTTTCTTATGGCCTGCTACTGTTCACCTTTATTAAAGTCACTGTTCTTTTAGGAACTAACAAAAATACTGTTCCCCTATCATATGCTTAATAAACCATCATATATATATATACATATATAATAACTAGACATGGTAATATAATACTAGACATGGTACTTCTCAGACGTGCAAGGTATTGTCCATACTTAATGGAGATATTAACATATAAATATATATTAACAAATGCATAGGCTTATAGGATGATCTGTTAGCATGGAAACTTGCATTGGAAATTCACATTTGTATTGAAGTTCACAGCTCCCGTAACTCATTAATTTCTATGAGCTTGGTTCTAAGGTACCGTACACTCTCTCTAGTACACTGTTTACATTTAATAAAAGTAACTGTTTGTACATGCACTCACCTTTTATTATTGGCTTCTTCCCTTCATCTTTCATTTCTTTCTTTCGCATGACAAGGGGGAAAAAGCTAAAGGGCGGCAGGTTGGCAATACGATGGCCGCGGGCTGGAGGAGCTGGTCGTCGCGGGGTTGTGGAGCACGGCAGCGGCTGTTGCGATACACAGTGGGGACGGCGACAAGTCAGAGAGGAGGCGTGGCCGGCTTGGATGGCTGACCGACGGATCTGAGGGGGCTGGCGGTTACCGTTGATGCTCGGGGTCGGAGGGATCAGGGAGTAGGACTAGAGACCGACGGTCGGGTTCGTGGTGTCGTGGTTTTGAGGCGGTGCAGGCATTCATCGGAGGGAGGGGTGTGCTGTGGACTGAGTAAACGGAGGTGTGGCCTGGGGAAGTGGCGGCGGGCGAGAGGGAAAGGTCAGAGCGTTGTGAGCGACTATGGCTTTGGTCAGATGGAGAGGGGGAGGACGCTGGGGACTGGGGGGTTTGCGCGACGGAGACGGGGGAGGGTGGCCGGCGCGAGTGGGAGGAGGCCGCGGGCTGTGCACTCGAAGGTGAGGCACTGGGCGGTTGTACGATGAAGGAGGAGGAGGCACGGGGGTGTTCACGAGGTGGGGAGACGCCGTGAGGGCTTCACAGCATGTGAAGGAGAGCTCGTGCTGCTCTTTCTGCGAGGAGAAAAACAAGGGCGGGGCTAGGTGTTTTTTATTTGAGGAGGGAGAGAAACGAATGTAACCTAGGGTTTTATTATTTATATATATAGAAGTAGGGTGTTGGGTCAGAACGTGAGCAAAAGTTTAGGGTAGGTTTCCTTTTATAATGTGTGAGGGGGGTTGAAACGTCCATCAGCACGTGAATGGGTTATTGGTTTGTTCTCTATGTTTTTTTTCTTTTGTGTGTTGTGTGTGAGTAATAGGTCTAGGGTACTGACGTGTCCTAGGTTACTATATTAAGAATGTTAGCAGGGTTATTTCGTGGGTTGCCGTCATTTTGAGTCCTCTAGGGTCTCCTACTTGCTAGCCTAGTGTGTGGGGCATGGTGAAGAGCAGCATGTGTATAGTTTTGGCCCTAGGATTTAAGGTCTCTTATAAAATGAGTTTATGTGTAGGATTTGCAAAGAATTGCACATGAAGGCTAGCTGTAGCCTTAGGGTTATAAAGAAATGTGTTGTTGTATGAGGTTGGCAAGGGCTGCACGTGAGTAGGGAAAGCTTATAGGTTTTAGTTTATAATATCAAAGGGAGTAGGAGCAAGTCTAAGTATCAAAAAATATAAGTGTGTGCTTACAGATTGTGTGCGTGAGTGCATTAAGCTGGGTGCGTGTGTTTGTATTGATTTCAGCTTGTGTCCAAACAAATTGCTAGAATTTAAATTAGAAAAAGATTTGAATTTTTCATTAATGAGATTAGTATTAATGGGTTCAATTAGGGGAGAATTTGAATTTTCATTTAAAGGAATTTGTATTTAATAGGTTAATCAAAGAAATTAGGGCTCATCAATTAGATTAAATGGCTCTAACAAGGAAAGTCTCATTTGACTTTTAAGAAGATGTGAAATTGAATCTTTAAATTTTAAAACCAGAAATTTAAAACATAATTTAAGAAAACCTTTTAAAATAATTTTTTTTTAAAGAAGGGATAATAATAATAATAATAAGTATCTTAAAATAATGATAGAATAATTTGTATGAAAAAGCTGGTACGTGCACGGGGACAGTCACGCCTAACTACGGATACGAGAGAATATTACACGAGAGGAAGGCAAATAAATTGTATCGATAAAAACCGGTCGTTACATTCTACCCACCTTAAAAACGATTCCGTCCTCGAAATCTTATCGGCTAAGACCCCGGGATAACATAAGGGTAACGCTCGTATTTTCTCTTCTAATGCATACACGCCATAAATAACAATCACGCCATAACCAAATAGTATCTACTAATACTAATATCTCTACTAATGGTATCATTACTGATAGTAATAATCAAAGTCCATGCTAATAATAGTAACAGTACGCATACACACATTACTAATCACATATTAACATAACATGCTTAATATAATATCATCCTACAAATACAACCCTAACCAATATTATACTCGGGTGTATAGTAACACTTACTACACAACCACATCAAATTACTAACAGTAAGTGTACCATCACCATCCACACTCACATTATTACCAATACACAATGTAATACCATTCATCTTATACACTCACAATATATACTGATATAGTACCACATGTCACATAAACATACCACTAATAAAAATAAAATCATTCTTAGTGAGTTAACACTTCGATCGTACAATCACTTTTACATACCGCATATTACCATATACACATTATAGTACATATCACTACATATATACCCGCACGTATTACCTTTGCACCAAACACAGATTTATACATGCCTTATTCATAGTACTAAGGTCAATGTAATCTACCCACCTTAAGATCAAATTCGTCCTCAGACTTCCATAAATAGGCCGACATTGGGGTGCGCGGACTTAGACACTAAGGTCATTCTATCCCCGTCATACATAAATTATAATGAAATCATATACATCCATATGCATACACTTACTCATATATCACACACCTTCAAATATCTATACATACGTTCATTTTACATACATATACATACTTACACTACTACGCGCATATCTCGTATCTATATAGAACAGTCATATACACACACCGGTATTCACAACCATGGTAATTTACATAGGGCTAGTACACGATTACATATATCCATATATACGTAGTCACAAACATACGGCTATGCATACCTCCTGGTATGCACAAGCTCACACATCTCTCGTAAGGGTAATACGATAAAACAATCCTACTATATACAAAACACACTCGTTCATACAATATATATTTATACACACACTTATAACTAACCACATACATATACACACACGAGTACACGCCAGATATTCTAACATATAAATCACACAATAAATCTGCACACACAACTATACGTACGCTTATTATCATTACACCAAACATGTACATCACTGTACTAGCATACAATTATAACCTTTAACAAGTATTGCTAAGATACATATACTCCTCGTAACTAACCAATATTAAATCTAATACGCACAGATATTCCTATAGTGATATGGCTAATCACTCGCCTAAGTATAAATATAACACTATACTACTCTATACTCGACTAGATATATATATGTCACGTAGTACCGTACATGCACATACCATCACAATAGATCATCACACTATACTAATATACTCCGGGTAAGCACACTCATACATGGGTGGTATATAGGGATTCGTACACACAAGTTCACATCCGTTGCATCACAATAACACCACAATCAATGCTAAAGGTCTCACTAAGCAGTGATAGGTTCTAAAGTGATAACTAAGCAAGTGTAGGATTCAGAGTTGAATGATGCAACTGATTAATGTTGTGTTGGACGGTTCTGGAGGTGGCATGGATAAGAGAGTAGTTTGGTTGGGTGAAAAATATTTATGAATAATTAAATAATCAAGAAGATAAGGGTATGTTGTAAAAATAATAATATTGTTATAACTTACGTAAAGCAGCGAGTATACGGTAAAAGTTAAAACGTAAAATATGAATAGTCAAATAATAGGTGAAGGGTAATATGGGCATAGAGGTGTAGTGCTTGTTTTGCAAATGGAAAATAGGTTTGTAAGAAGAAAATTTTCTTTTTTTTCTTAAAATGTATGAAGACAATGATTATAAAACTGACACACAGGATTTTGAAGTTCTATTTAACTTAGGAAAGTATTTTAAAAGTATGTATGAGTGACTGTTTTGAAATATGTTAGTAAGAAATGAAGATGATATTTTGAACTAGCAAAATAAAGTTTTTTTTTTTTTAAAAAAGATCATTACATGAGGAAAATAGAATAGTTATGCGAGGTCATGTGAAATAGAAGTGCGGAAGGTGTATGTTGGAAAATTGCTATAAGATAGTAACTAAAGATCGTGTCAGAAGAGTTTCAAAATCAAGATTGGGGTCTAAGTCGACTGAAGTGTAAAAAAAATCTAAGTAAAAGTTTTCGAAAGGGTTTTAAACTTTGCAAAGAATTCAATAAAAGAAATTTTGAAAATACTTTTTAAAGACGCTGGATCTGCAATGGGGAGGTTCAAGGTTAAAGATGGCGGACCTGAAGAGTTTATGTGAATCGAGGGCGAGAAATAGGTTCAATGATCGAAACGTATGTACGACTAAGAAGTAACTTCGCGAATACGCTACGATGGCTTTCTACGATCATTAACATGGAAGTGTAAAGATTATGAAAATAGTAAAATCAGGGGAAAAATAATCATTGGGTCGACTAAGGTTTAGCACTAAGGTTCTACAACGAACTAGACTGCGATAGGGAAGCCGATGTAAGGTTTCGTTAGGGATCGAGATCGAGGTCTTATCTAAAGATCTGGAATCTTACGCTTCGAAGTCTACTCATTGCAGGTGTCTCAGGTTCGACTTGCACGGAGACGATCGCTACGTGCGGTTGGGCCCTAGATTCGATAAATCTAAGCAAACGACTAACGAACTCAAAAGTCTAATATGGTCAGAGATGGATGACCAATCGCAAGGGTGACTCCTGAGATAATACTAAGTCACGACAAGGGTGTCTAACTAACGATCACGAGCATCTAACTAAGTATTCCTATTATCTTGGTATTGGGTTTCCTATCGTGCTAAGACAAGGTATTCGAGTAATTTTGCGTACGAACTAATTCGGGATGTTTTGGCTAATGAAAAGTGTTCTCATTGTTCTGAGTTTCGCAGTTGCAAGACCTGCATGGGCCACCACTAAAACCTGTAACGCCCCGCTTCCTAGAGACACCGGAAGCGAGAGCGTTATGCGGTCTGCTTGAACTGGAGCGGTGAAGCTCGAGTTCAATAAGCGTCTGTGATAAAAACACAGAAGAGGTCCTTGCATTTGCGTATCAGAACAATCAGAAAACATTTCATTAAATTAAAAAGGGTACTTCCAGAATTGTTCGTACAAGAAGTAAGACAACTGGGCCTAAGCTTGGCCAAAAAGAAAACTACATCAAAACACTAATCCTACTACAAGGTACTAAAGCTAAAGCTCAAAGTAGAGAAGAAAAAGGGCTCTAGTCTTCCGCAGGAAGCGGCCCGGCGTCTACAGTAACCTTTGGCTCTCTAAGTCAGGCGTTACGAACGGATCTTCCCAGTGCTCAAACTCGGGATCTGACATACATCCAAAAACATGAATGTATGTCAGCAAGGTCTGCAAGAAAAGATTAGCATCCCAAGGCAAGATATACAAATAATATGAATTTAAGAAGCATTTTATAATTTAAAGAAACGACTACAGCAATTTAACATTTTACAATTTTATAGAAACAGAAATGAGCATCCCTAACATGCAGTTCTAGACGGTTGCAAGGTTAAGGTTAAGATTTCTCTGAGTTCTTTAGCATGTCGATTTCCAAGATGACCAAGTTAGCGTTGCAATTTCCATGTCAAGAGTTCACATCTAATCTAGGGTTCTCGCCTTTAGGTCGTGATGAGAAGGTCGTTCCTCTCACGGGGGCTTACCGTGATTGACGCTAACCCACCGCGTGTGGGTGGTGCTCTTGAGGAGAGTACCTTTCATACGCCCAGTGGCCGCTCAACCCTAACCCCACACAAAAGTTTGCCGGAGCACGAGCCGGCCTAGTCGACTCACACGACATCACAATATCACGATACCGCCTTCGAGGCTCACGTTTTCACGATGTCACTCTCTAATGAACAAGCAAGATGTTCATTCATTTCAAGTCGTCAATGTTTTATTATTGCACAACATTTACAAAAATTGAAGGGATGTCGAGACGGGTTACCGGTTACAAGAACCATTCTCTGCTAATGTCTAAAGTTGGAAACATATCAAGTTATATGCCAAAATGTCACATTTTTAGTGTTGGACATTATGGAAACAGTTTTATGTGTCATTTTATGTGCAGTTTTCAAGATATACAGATTAAAGTAAAAATGACGTAATTATCATCAACTTCAAAAATTCATATTAATTGCACACTTGCCTGTTTTCGATGATATTGGGTGTCCAGGTGGTGATAACGAGGAGCGCAGTTTATTTGCGACACGGATTTATACTATCAATAAAGAATACTATAAAAATCCACTTACAATTAAACATACAAGGTATTTTTTTCTGTTTCTTATGGCCTGCTACTGTTCACCTTTATTAAAGTCACTGTTCTTTTAGGAACTAACAAAAATACTGTTCCACTATCATATGCTTAATAAACCATCATATATATATATATACATATATAATAACTAGACATGGTAATATAATACTAGACATGGTACTTCTCAGACGTGCAAGGTATTGTCCATACTTAATGGAGATATTAACATATAAATATATATTAACAAATGCATAGGCTTATAGGATGATCTGTTTGCATGGAAACTTGCATTGGAAATTCACATTTGTATTGAAGTTCACAGCTCCCGTAACTCATTAATTTCTATGAGCTTGGTTCTAGGGTACCGTACACTCTCTCTAGTACACCGTTTATATTTAATAAAAGTAACTATTTGTACATGCACTCACCTTTTATTATTGGCTTCTTCTCTTCATCTTTCATTTCTTTCTTTCGCATGACAAGGGGGAAAAAAGCTAAAGGG
Source organism: Scilla litardierei (assembly GCA_030789695.1). NCBI lineage: Eukaryota > Viridiplantae > Streptophyta > Magnoliopsida > Asparagales > Asparagaceae > Scilla > Scilla litardierei. Next base: position 269,967,949 of record CM061142.1, on the reverse strand, counting down.
CGGCAGGTTGGCAATACGGTGGCCGCGGGCTGGAGGAGCTGGGCGTCGCGGGGTTGTGGAGCACGGCAGCGGTTGTTACGACACGCAGTGGGGACGGCGACAAGTCAGAGAGGAGGCGAGGCCGGCTTGGATGGCTGACCGACGGATCGGAGGGGGCTGGCAGTTGCCGTCGATGCTCGCAGTCGGAGGGATCAGGGAGGAGGACTTGAGACCGACGGTCGGGTTCGTGGTGTCGTGGTTTCGAGGCGGTGCAGGCGTTCATCGGAGGGAGGGGTGTGCTGTGGACTGAGGAAACTGCGGCGTGGCCTGGGGAAGTGGCGGAGGGCGAGAGGGAAAGGTCGGAGCGTTGCGAGTGGCTGCGGCTTTGGTCAGATGGAGAGGGGGAGGACGCTGGCGACTGGGGGGTTTGCGCGATGGAGACGGGGGAGGGTGGTCGGCACGAGTGGGAGGAGGCCACGGGCTGTGCAGTCGAAGGTGAGGCGCTGGGCGGTTGTGCGACGAAGGAGGAGGAGGCATTGGGGTGTTCGCGAGGTGGGGATACGTCGTGAGGGCTTCACAGCGCGTGAAGGAGAGCTCGTGCTGCTCTTTCTACGAGGAGAAAAACAAGGGCGGCGCTGTGTGTTTTTTTGTGAGGAGGGAGAGAAACTGTCACGACCCGCTTCCCTAAATGGAGGCGAGTACGTGAAAAGGTCCGCACGAGAGTGGAGCTGTGAAGCCCCAAACCCGATAAGCGTCCACAATACATAAACAGGTCCCTGTAACCACAACAGAATAGCAATAATAACACAAGGAGAGACTGAAATAAAAATTCCACATCTCACAAATATTGTCCAACATCACAAATAAGTTCAACATCCAGAAAAGCCACCAGGCTAAAAGAAAAGAGTCTAAAGGCCCAGAACAAGGCCAACAAAACGACGACATAACAAAGTATAGGTGCTACGCACCGATAACAAAACAACTGTCTAACAAAAGTGAAACACAACGAAGACACTAGGACTGGTCCCCAGTGTCCACGTACACCCCGTCAAACTCAGGCTCGGGCTCGGCGTCAGCAAACACCTCGTCCTCAACAAGGTACTCGGGCTCAGGATCTAACATGTGTCACCCAAAAGAGTAAAGGGGCACATGTCAGCAAGTCTAAAAGACTTGGGCAAGGAAACTGAAAGTAGGCAACTAGCAACCTAGCAGTTTAGTATGCATGACATGGCAGTTAAGTATGATGCAACAGTTTAAAAGAGAGGCAAGCATGCACAATGTAGCAAAAGCTACCAAATCACTAATCACTTATCATTTAACACTTATCACGTAACACTTATCACTTATCACTTAGTGCATAGAGAGTCCACCTGCTGGCCAGCTCGTGGCTCAGTCCGCTTATCTCTATCACTGTTATTCATTTATCACTATTTATCACTTAGTGCATAGAGAGTCCACCTGTTGGCCAGCTCGTGGCTCAGTCCGCTTATCTCTATCACTATTAATCACTTGAACACTAGAGATTTCACCTGCTGGCCGGAGTGGCGGATCAGGCCACTCGGCTCAGTCCGCTTATCTCTTACCCCACCCATATGTGTCGAGCGTTAGGGTTTCCAACTACAGGGCTCGCTTCTGGAACACGAGCCAGGAAAATAATAGCATTGTAGCGTGTGCTACACAATCATGACGACAATCAAAATGCAATGCTAGGAACAGATAATTGCGTACCGTTAATTGAATTTAAACGTGACAGGCAAGATGCAATGACATGAACATATTCGCGTACCGTTAATGGAAAGTAAATATGACATGGTAATTGTGCAACATGATATATGTCGGAACTAGCTTCGTTGTCAAGCTAGTTCCCCAATTTGCGCCTAGGCGAGTATCATTTCGTCGCCTAGCCTTTTTTACGCCTACATTAAGCAAGTGGCCTAAAACATGGCCTAAACCCTAGGTGGCAAGTTTCACTTGCCTAGCACCGGGGATGACGACCACTTCGTCACACGGATGCTAATCTACGGGGAAATCGCTGTTTTGGGGGACAATCAACAAACAACATGAAATTTATTAGGGTTTCATAAAAATATAAATAGGTTATAAAACAACGGTAGATCGATTTCTTACCGAGAGAAGGCGGAAGAAACACTCCGGGGAACCCTAGGATCAGATCTGGAAAAGATTGGGGGAAGTTGGAGAAACTAGGGTTTTGGGTGATTTGGGGGTTTTGATGGATTTCGATGGAGATTTGGGGAAGATGAGAGGTGGAATGAGTGAATGGATGGATTGGATGATGGATTTAGGGCTTGGAATGAAGGATTGAAGCTTGGAGGAAGATGGGGGCTTGGAGGGGAAGATTTTAGGGTTTTGGATCGTGTTGAGGGAGAAGAAAACATTTGGGTTGGGTATTTATAGGCTAGGCTGGCGGCTGCCCAGAAATTAGGGTTTTAACACAGACTAGTCGGTCAAAGAACAACCACTGACCGACTAGTTTGGCAACTAATCGGTCGGTCGACCAACGCAGACCGACTAAGTGTAAACAGTAACTCCTGAACGAAAAATAGGATTTAGAGTTAGTCGGTCCATGAACAATTACTGACCGACTAGTTTAGCATCTAGTCGGTCGAAATATGAACTTAAACCGACTAAGAATAAACAGTAACTGATACTAAAATTTAGATGATGTGTTAGTCGGTTAAAGAAGCATTGCTGACCGACTAGTTTGCAACCTAGTCGGTCAACCAACGGTCTTAGACCGACTAACGATAAACAGTAACTCCTGAGAAATTTAGAAAGCTAACTAGTCGGTCCAAGAAGGATTGCCGACCGACTGGATCGTCATCTAGTCGGTCGGTGGCCCTTCTTACACCGGCTAATGAGCACAGAAAAGTACCGATACGGAGCGCGGGGCCCCGGGATCGATTCCTAAGACTCCTATGCTTGATATACAGTTAGATACGACCGTTATGAAGTCCGTCACGAGTGACATACTTCGAAATCGACAATCCTACGGAAGAAGCGAGGAAATACGACGAATCGATCGAAAATGAAATCTATGGAGACGAAAACACACAAGAGGAGAAAATCCATCAAAACATATATTATATTATATTAAATCCAGATTCATGAAAAGCAGTCGTTACATCCTCCCCCAACTTAAGAAAAAATCCGTCCTCGGAATTTCCAAATACTCACGAGTCCGGAAACAAAAGTGGGAAACGCTCTCGCATCTCATCCTCATTCTCCCAAGTAGACTCTCCAGGTGAACCGTGTCGCCACATCACCCTCACAACATTGACAACCTTGTTCCGAAGCGATTTCTGACGCCTGTCCAGAATCTGCACTGGATGCTGGTCATACGTCATATCGGGGCGAACGGTAATCTCTGAAAAATGCACCGCATGAGACGGATCGCTAATGTATCGACGAAGCTGCGACACATGGAAAACATTGTGAAATCCTTCCAAAGATGGCGGCAAGGCCAAGCGATACGCTACCTCACCAACCCTCTCCAAAACGTCAAATGGTCCAATGTATCGTGGGCTCAACTTCCCACGCTTCCCGAAACGAATCACACCGCGATTCGGGGAAATCTTCAAGAACACATGGTCGCCCGGCTGAAACTCCAAAGGACGACGTTTAGCATCCACCCAATGCTTAAAACGGTCCTGAGCAATTCTCAACCTCTCCCGAATATTCCTGACGATATCCACGGCCTCCACGATCATCTCAGGTCCCAACAACTCCCGATCACCAACGTCATCCCAACTCAATGGCGATCGACATTTCCTCCCATAAAGAGCGGCGAAAGGCGCCATGCCAATACTCGGCTGGAAGCTGTTGTTGTAGGAAAACTCCACCAAATGCAGATGGTCCTCCCACGAACCCTTGAAATCCAACATGCACGCCCTCAGCATGTCTTCCAAAATCTGAATTGTCCTCTCGGACTGGCCATCCGTCTGCGGATGGTACGCCGTGCTGAAACTCAGACGCGTACCCAAGCTCTTCTGCAAACTCTGCCAGAACTGAGATGTGAACCTCGTGTCTCTGTCAGACACGATACTCACGGGGACTCCATGAAGTCGCACAACCTCCTGCACGATTCACGTTACATCACTATCTAAACTAGGAAAAGGAAATAAAAACGGAGAGTAAAAGAATTTTACCTCCATATATCTCCTTGCTAGCGCCTCAGTGGACTGTCCCACTCGGAACGGAATAAAGTGCGCAGACTTGGTCAATCGATCCACGATTACCCAAATCGCGTCATTCTGCTTCGGACTCCGAGGTAGTCCAGTCACGAAATCCATAGTGATGTGTTGCCACTTCCACTCCGGAATCGGAAATGGTTGTAGCAACCCGGCCGAACGCTGATGCTCCGCCTTCACTTGCTGGCAAACCAAGCACTTGGCTACACTCCGAGCCACGCTCCTCTTCATGCCATGCCACCAATAATTCAGACGAAGATCCTGGTACATCTTGGTGCCACCAGGATGCACAGAATACGGCGAACTGTGTGCCTCCACCATCAACTCCTCTCTGATATCCCCAGCTGGCACACACAACCTGGCTCCGAACCTCAGCGAGCCATCCTCATGAATCAAAAAGTCAGTCCGCAGACCGGCTTCCACCTGCTCCCGAATCCTCACTAGCTTCGGATCCTCAGCCTGGCCAGCCTTAATCCGATCCACGATCGTCGACTGTACCTGCATGTACATCAACGACGAAGCCTCTCCAGGAAGAACAATCTCCACACCAGACTCGCAAAAATCATGCTGCAATCTCCACTACGAGGTCAAGATCATCACCGCTGGCAGCCTACTCAAAGCATCCGGAACCACATTCACCTTGCCAGGGTGAAACTGCAAATCAATATCATAATCCGCCATAAGCTCCAACCAACGACGCTGTCGCATGTTGAGCTCCTTCTGAGTGAAAATATACTTCAAGCTTTTGTGTTCGGTGAAAATCTTCACTTTCTCATTCAGCAGGAAGTGCCTCCAAATCTTAAGAGCAAACACAACGGCAGCCAACTCCAAATCATGCGTCGGATAATTCTTCTCATGAACCTTAAGCTGACGAGACGCATACGCCACAACATGCCCATGCTGATGCAATACACAACCGAGACCCTTGCCAGAAGCATCACAAAAGATCTCAAATCCACCGCTGCGATCAGGCACAACAAGAATAGGGGCAGTCATCAACCTCTCCTTCAGAACACCAAAAGCACCCTCACAATCACCCGACCAAACATAAGCAACATCCTTCCGCGTCAACCTGGTCATCGGCTCAGCAATACGAGAAAAGTCCTTAATGAATCGCCGATAATAACCAGCAAGCCCAAGAAAACTCCGAATCTCAGACGCAGACGACGGAACAGGCCACTCCCTGATGGCCCGAATCTTCTCGGGATCCACTAAAATACCATCTCCAGTCACCACATGCCCGAGAAAAGCAACTCTATCCAGCCAAAACTCGCACTTCGAAAACTTAGCATACAACCGATGCTTCCTCAAAATTTCCAACACCGTCCTTAAGTGCGAGGCATGCTCTTCCTCCGACTTCGAATAGATCAGAATGTCGTCAATAAAGATAACGACAAACTTATCCAAAAAGTCGTAGAAAATCAGGTTCATTAGATTCATGAAAACTGCGGGCGCGTTAGTTACGCCGAAAGGCATAACCACAAACTCATAGTGTCCATACTTCGTCCTGAACGCTGTCTTCGGAACATCTCCCTTCTTCACCTTCAACTGATGGTAACCACTCCTCAAATCCAATTTAGAAAACACCCTCGAACCTCCAAGCTGATCAAAAATATCATCAATGCGAGGCAACGGGTATTTATTCTTAATGGTCACCGCATTCAACTCCCGATAGTCCACGCACATGCGACGCGAACCATCCTTCTTCTTCACCAACAGCACCTGTGCTCCCCACGGAGACACACTAGGATTAATATAACCCTTCTGCAACAGCTCATCCAACTGCTTCCGCAACTCTTCCAACTCTGCAGGTGCCATACGATATGGCACCTTCGAAATCGGCTGCGCACCTGGAACAAGATCGATAGAAAATTCCAGAGCTCGATCAGGCGGTAAACCAGACATCTCCTCGGGGAAGACGTCGCCAAAATCACACACCACAGCTGGCCACTCCAGCTCCATCTGCATAGCCACAGCCTCCACCGGCCTGGCCCGAAATCTGACAGGACCAAGCGAACTGCTACCACGACTGAACTCGAACACTAGATGTCCGGGAATCTCAAACACCACCTTCTTCTTCCGACAGTCGATCGTAGCATAGAAGCTCGCAAGCCAATCCATCCCAAGAACTGCATCATAGTTGATGATGTCGTGGACAATGAAATCAGCGAAGAGCTCATGTCCACAGACCACCAACGAGCAAGAATTGCAACCATGATGCACCGAGACCACACCATTCCTTGTAACGATATTCCAACTCTTCAGAAGAGGGGAAGTCGACAAGGAATGCTTCTCCACGAAGCTCCGAGAAATAATACACATCGATGCACCAGAGTCAAAGAGGACTCGTGCAGGAAATGTGCACACCAACACCAAACCTAACAAGCAATTAACAACCAACCCCTATTCTAGCAAACAACCATGTTCAAGCAAACAACACAATCAAACAATCAAAACCAGCTCGGAAAATAACAGCTAGATTGAGGATTACCTGCGATAACCTCATCCACAGCCTCGTTCTCCACAGCGGTCATCAGAAAAGCCTGCCTCCTCGGCGGAACAGCCTGCCGAAAAGCCTGCCCCTGCGGAACAAGAGCCGCTCCACGCCCAGCAGGAACAGACGCTCGCTGCTGCAACGGCTGAGCTGCAACAGGAGCCCTCCAAGGCTTCTTCAACCTCGGGCACTCCCTGATGGCATGGGAGGGATCTCCACAAGCAATACATTGCCCCAAGAACTTCCTACACGACTCCTTAACATGGCCCTCCCTGCCACAGAAATGGCAAGTCCTCCGAACAGGCCCTCCTGGCCTCTTAAACTGAGCAGACTGAGTAGGCCTGAATCCAGGTCTAACCACAGCCCTCGCCTGTTCCACAGGCCTCTTCCCAGCACCAACAACCGATCCCCTCCTCTGGTTCACAAGTAGCTCCTGCCTCTTGGCAGCGACCAAAACCTTCTGATAAGACTCCCGGTCAGAAGAGGTCACAAAACTCTGGAGCTCCGAAGCAAGCCCCTGCAGAAACCACTGAGCTCTCTCCTCAGCGTCCTGCACCATCTTTGGTGCAAACCGACTCAGCCTCATGAACTCTTGGTGATACATGTCCACCGACGAGTTCCCCTGCTTCAATTCGATAAAACGCTGCAACATCTCCTCCTTGGCAGCCTTCGGGAAAAACTCACCCTCAAACCTAGCCTTGAAGGTAGCCCAAGCTATCGGCTCCACCAACAACTTCTCTTCAGCATCCCACCAATTCTGAGCATTATCCTTCAGCTGCCTCTTCGCCAAATCAACCCATCCAACCGGGGTGATCTTGGCCATCTTCAGATTGTCCTCGACGTTCCGAATCCACTCATCGGCAGCCAGAGGACCCTCAGAACCATCAAAATATGCGGGACCCAGCTCCCGAAATTGCTTCGCTCCTGGCTCAGAGCGAGGAACATCTGGAAGAGCCCGGGCAGCTCGAGCAAGTGGAGCATTCTGGACTTGCAAAAGCACGCCCTGCTGCACTTGCATCATCTGGAGCATCATCCGCATCATCTCACCGCTGGTGGGTTCCCGCTCAGGCTCCTCATCATGAGGGACCGCACCACTACCACCACCACGGGTGAAACGCCTTCCTGCCATCTAATGACACAGAAAACGAATCAGATTAGACTCATAGCTTATGACTCGGACGTCGAACTTAATTTATTGGACATTCTAATATTATTATCGCTATTCCAAAGATCGCAGTTACAGAAGGACCTGCATGGGCCACCAATAAAACCTGTCACGACCCGCTTCCCTAAATGGAGGCGAGTACGTGAAAAGGTCCGCACGAGAGTGGAGCTGTGAAGCCCCAAACCCGATAAGCGTCCACAATACATAAACATGTCCCTGTAACCACAACAGAATAGCAATAATAACACAAGGAGAGACTGAAATAAAAATTACACATCTCACAAATATTGTCCAACATCACAAATAAGTTCAACATCCAGAAAAGCCACCAGGCTAAAAGAAAAGAGTCTAAAGGCCCAGAACAAGGCCAACAAAATGACGACATAACAAAGTATAGGTGCTACGCACCGATAACAAAACAACTGTCTAACAAAAGTGAAACACAACGAAGACACTAGGACTGGTCCCCAGTGTCCACGTACACCCCGTCAAACTCAGGCTCGGGCTCGGCGTCAGCAAACACCTCGTCCTCAACAAGGTACTCGGGCTCAGGATCTAACATGTGTCACCCAAAAGAGTAAAGGGGCAAATGTCAGCAAGTCTAAAAGACTTGGGCAAGGAAACTGAAAGTAGGCAACTAGCAACCTAGCAGTTTAGTATGCATGACATGGCAGTTAAGTATGATGCAACAGTTTAAAAGAGAGGCAAGCATGCACAATGTAGCAAAAGCTACCAAATCACTAATCACTTATCATTTAACACTTATCACGTAATGTTGAATATTGGACTCCCCGGATTTGGTTTTGGATGATGAGCAAACATAAATAATTCATGAACTAACAATTTGTGAGCGCAGTATTGGAGATCGTCGCCAATTTCACGTGAACATTCAAAGCGACATCTCAACACTTTCCAAAGCTCATATTCATGCCTAAAGCTTCGTTGAAGCTCTTGCGACGCTTTGGAAAATACGAAGATTCAATCGAAGCTATCGAATACCGTTTATTAAGGTTTTATTTATAGTCTTTTAGCTTCGATATATAGAATGTTAAGCCTTGAGTATATCTTACGTCTATATCTTCATTTCACTCATTTCGTAGCTCTAGGATCCTTGCACAAGTTCATTCTAACTTCCTCGAAGCGTCGCGCTTCGATTCGGACTTTGTTGTGCATGTTAGTTGGTACAAGAACAAGTACTGACCGACTAGATGGTGATCTAGTCGGTCGGCAACTGTTCTTGGACCGACTAGTTTGATTCCTTAATTTCTTGGACTTTACTGTTTACAGTTAGTCGGTCTACGTTGACTCACCAACCGACTAGTTTGTGAACTAGTCGGTCAGTGATGCTTCTTTGACCGACTAGTTGTGACTTACTGTTCACTCTAAAAATTCTCCTAAGCTACTGTTTACCGTTAGTCGGTCTAAGAACGTTTGGTGACCGACTAGTTGTCAATTTAGTCGATCAACTTTTGTTCTTGGACCGACTAAGTCAACTTGCCTTCAGACTAAGTTGTTTTGCCTCTTAGTCGGTCTACGTTCATTGGATGACCGACTAGTTGTGAAACTAGTCGGTCAGACAGTGTTCTTGGACCGACTAGTTTTCTAGGTCTGAAATTCTATCTCTTCTCAGATCTGCTCTTAGTCGGTCCATGCTTTGTGACTGACCGACTAGTTGATGAACTAGTCGGTCAGTGAGTGTTCTTTGACCGACTAATTCTCACAGATTTCTTTCCGTTGGAGATTGACCTAACTTGTTTTTATGGGACCCTATAAATACGAACCTAGGTCATTTCTATCTTAAAAAGAGCTGCCATTAAGAGATTCATTGAGTTCTAAAGAGATAGCTATTCTCCCTCAAATCTAAAGCTCTCTTCCTCACAAGAAACCCATTCTCTCTCATTTCTAGATCTAGAGAGAAGCTTGTTCTTGGTGAGCTCTTCAAGCTATTGCTTGATTCAAGTTTCCAAATCATCCCTAGGCACCCATTGCTGCTCATTTCCTTGGTGCTAGGGTTTGGTAACTTCATCTTCCTCAAATCCTTCATTCCACCTATTGGGTAAGAAAAACTCAAGGTATAGGATTTTGTGGTAAGAGTATTTATTTCATCTAAACTCTTTAATATTGCTTTGTGATTCTCTTGGTTGTGAGAGAAGGTTGTGATCCCGGGTTGTGGGATTCACTTTGCCATTGCATGTATGATTTGATCTTGTGAAGGTTATTCACAAGATATTCATAATGAAAATCTTGAGTTAGGGTTTCTAACTCAAGTATCCGGAAGGGATCCGGGTGGTTGGGACGTAGGATCACCGGGAACAAGTCGGGGAGACTTGGGTGGATCCGAACCCAGTAACATCGTTTGTTAGCATTGTTAATTTCTTTGTTGTCATTCAATTTAAGCTTCCGCAAATTGATTTGGTAGTTGTGTGCAATTTAATTTGGAATTATACGCCTTATTATTTTAAAGTACTATTCACCCCCCCTCTAGTACTTGTGCAGTAGCTGGTAGGGCATTACATTTGGTATCAGAGCCAGATACTCAGCTATGTCTGCCAACGACAACAAGACCGTGCCTCCACCTTCCAACTACGACACCTTCAGGAACCGTGAAGGAGCGTCATCGGTGATGGCAGGACATTCCTCTACAAGGCCTCCATTCTTCAACGGTACCAACTACGGGTACTGGAAATGTCGGATGGAAACCTTCCTCCGAAGTGCATCTTTATGGAGGACTACAATGAAGGAGTACATCGAGCCCGAAGAAGAAGATTTTGAGAAATGGACTACCGCGGAGGTCGCCGCGGAGGTAAGCAATGCCAAGGCAATGAACGCCTTGCAATGCGCATTGGAGCCCGAGGACTTCAATAAGATATGCACATGTAAGAGTGCATATCAAATTTGGAACTCTCTCCTCATACTACATGAAGGGACGAGTCGGGTAAGAGACTCTAAACTCGTTGTCGTAACCAAAGATTACGAAATGTTTCATATGCAACAGGGCGAGAAGATGAAAGAATATTACGCTCGCTTCGTTGACATAATAAACGAGTTAGAGGCCCTCGGCAAGATCTACACTCAAAAGGAGAAGTGCTTAAAGCTTATTGAAGGACTTCCCTCTTCTTGGGAAAAACGTACCTTCGCCATCGAGGAAGGTAATGACATGAACAAATATACTGTAGTTCAACTAATGGGTACTTTGATGTCATACGAGGTACGCAAAGATAGCAAGGTGAAGCTACAAGAAAAGATGAAGTCATATTTGAACCTAGATGCGCCTAAGAAAAAGGCGATTGCATTCAAGGCGGCTTCATCCACATCTTCCGATGATGAAGACTCGGAAAACGAGTTGGACTTGGAGTCCATGGCACTCATGGCCAAGAAGTTCAACCGTTTCTTCCGGAAAGGTAACTTCAAGACCAAAGGTAAATTTGGTTCTTCTAACGCCTCTTCCTCTCCTTTGTGTTTCAAGTGCAATAAGCCAGGACACATGAAAGCGGAGTGTCCTCTCAACAAACAAAAGGAGAAGTGGAAGGCGCCAAAATTCGATAAGTCCAAGAAATACAAAAAGGGGTACAAGAAAGGACTTGTCGGAGCAACATTCACCGACTCCGAGGATTCCTCAAGCGGAGAGTCGGATGATGAGAAAGTGGAGCAAGCACATATGTGCTTCATGGCAAGAGAGGAGAACGATCAAGGATCCTCCTCTTCTGATGATAGTAATGACGAAAGCGATGAGGTAACGATGGATGATCTTAGAAATGCTAACTCTCAACTTTGGTCAAAATACACTAAGTTAGTAAATAGATATACTAAGGTAAAAGATGACCTAGCTAGCATTCAAACATCGCCTAAGAATATCATCACCAACAACGACACCGTTGTTGAAGAGTTAAGAAATGAGATTGCGAATCTCAAATCTAAACTCGAACATGTTAGCATTGAGGATGCGGAAGAACATGAGATAGCGGATTTAACTTCTCAAAACTCGACTTTGTGTATTGAGAACGAGAATCTTAAATCTCGTGTTTATGTGCTCACTTCGCAAATATCCACTTTGGATACTTCTTTGCGTTCTCTCAAAGAGAAATATGAGAACACATTGGGCCGAATCAACAAATTCAACAAGGGTAAGGGCCATTTGGATAATATCCTAAAAGATTTACTTCCGGCCAAACACCACATTGTCTTGGGGTATATGATGGAAAATTCATCCAAGTCGGTCACTACTTTTGTTAGGCCAACTTCCGAAGCCTCAACGAGTGGGAGCAAACACTCTATTGGAAGTTCATCTTCCAATGGTGCTTCCACCTCGTCCACACCCTCTTTCGGAAAGAAACCCACATTGGGTGGACCTCCAAAGAAGGGGCATGCTTACATGTACACCAATACCATGCCACGTAGGAACACACGTCCTACTCCACCGTCTCACACTTATGATGATTTTTATGCAACACATTCCCGGGCACGTGCACACCAAGTGAGACACCCTCACGCACGTGTTCCCACACATGCATATGTACACCCACCTCATCATATGAATAATTCTCGTCGTGCACCATTCCATCATGTCCCGTATGCCTATCCACAACATGCATCACGTAGAAATCAACGTAGCATGCATGCACCCAATAGGATGATGGCTCCCAAAATATTCACTATTTGGAGCCCAAAGGACACAAGCATGGACGAAAAACAAATGTACATGAATGCTTATTTTTCGGATGTTGTGCATAGTAAGAATTATGTGGGGAAGTCTAAGTCCACTTGGACTTGGCTTCCAAAGGTCTAATCCCTTGGACCCAATGACCTTGGGTACCATGATATGAAAGTGTCTATCTTTAGGTACTCAAGGAAAAGAAAAAGAAAAGGAGCATCAAATTTAAATTTAGCTCCAAAGGGAATTGGATACTCGATAGCGGGTGCTCCAAACACATGACGGGTGACGCTCGTTTGCTCTCCGGAGTGGTTCCCATTACGAATGGAAACCGCGTCGTATTTGGAGGCAACGAGAGCGGAACCATCATAGGTGTTGGTAAAGTCGGTAACCCTTCTAAACCATTAATTAGTGACGTTTATCTTGTTAGTGGTTTAAATCATAATCTTATTTCAATAAGTCAACTTTGTGACAAAGGTTACAAAGTTAGCTTTGTGAAAGGATTGTGTCATATTTTAAGAAAGGATAATGAAAAATTATTATTTTCCGGAACTCGTCGTAAAGACATTTATATTTTGGATCTTCCTAAGTCATATGAACAATGTCTCGTTGCCAACACAAGTGAACAACACTTATGGCATCGACGCTTTGGACATGTGAACTTTGGAACACTATATAAGCTTTCAAAATTGAATTCTATTAAAGGTTTTCTGAAGCTTGTTTTTGAAAAGAAAAGTTTTTGTGATTGTTGTCAACGCGGCAAGCTTCCTAAATCTTCATTTAAACCTAAGAAAAGCATCTCTACTAAACGGCCACTAGAGCTATTACATCTAGATTTATTTGGGCCAACTAGAGTAGCTTCCTTAGGAAATGCAAGGTATGGACTTGTCATCGTAGATGACTATTCAAGATTTACTTGGGTATTTTCATTGTGTAATAAAAATGAAGCTTTTGAAAACTTCACAATTTTTGTTAAGAAAGTACAAAATCTCTTAGGAACCACCATTGTCACTATTCGTAGTGATCATGGAGGTGAATTTGAGAATGAGTCTTTTGAGACATTTTGTGATGAAGTTGGTATTACTCACACCTTCTCTTTCCCTCGTGCACCTCCTCAAAATGGTGTAGTTGAGAGAAAGAATAGGACGCTAGTGGAGTGTGCTCGCACTATGCTTGATGATAGCCAACTTGGCCATCAATTTTGGGCGGAAGCGGTACACACCGCTTGCTATGTGTTTAATAGAATACTTTTGAGGCTCGGCACTAAACAAACTTGTTATGAATTGTTGTTTGGTAGGTTGCCTCAAGTTAAACATTTTCGTGTTTTTGGTTCGAAATGTTTTATTAAGAACACATATGGTAGTTTGGACAAATTCGATCCGAGATCTGATGAGGGGATTTTTGTTGGATATTCTACGCGTAGCAAGGCCTACCGGATATTCAACAAACGAACCTCAACGATCGAGGAATCGCTTCATGTCTCATTTAATGAAGGATTTGTTCCAACTAGAATTTCAAATGATAATGATTCTATGGATGTTTTATGTGACTCGTTTGATAATTCTAAGTCTAATGATTCTATTGATTCTATTGAGACTAACCCAACTAATGAAGTTGTTGAGAATGTTCCAAGTGATCAAGGTATTCCCAAACGGCTTCATTCGGTTCGTGACCATCCCCATGAGAAAGTCATTGGCAATATCTATGATAGTGTCAAGACGAGATCGCAAGTTCACCACTTCGCAAATTGTGCCTTTGCCTCATCGATAAAGCCAAAGAATATTAATGAAGCATGCGAAGATAGCGCTTGGATCTTAGCCATGGAGGAGGAGCTCATTCAATTCGAGAGGAATGAAGTTTGGGAGCTTGTTCCATTGCCATCGAAGAACCACACCGTCATAGGGACAAAGTGGATCTTCAAGAACAAAACCGACGAAAACCAAGTCGTCGTCTGGAACAAAGCTCGGTTAGTAGCTCAAGGCTATCGTCAAGAGGAAGGTATCGATTTCGAAGAATCTTTCGCTCCGGTAGCTAGATTAGAATCAATTAGATTACTTTTGTCTTTTGCATGCCATAAGAATTTTAAATTATTTCAAATGGATGTTAAAAGTGCATTTTTAAACGGAGATGTCGTTGAGGAAGTTTACGTTTCTCAACCTCCGGGCTTCGTAAATGAAAAATTTCCAAATCACGTTTTTAAACTAAAGAAAGCTCTTTATGGTTTGAGACAAGCTCCTCGAGCTTGGTATGATCGCCTAAAGAATTTTCTTTTGGATTTGAATTTTAAAATGGGCGAAGCCGATTCAACACTTTTTATTAAGCATGCGAATAATGATATTTTATTAGTTCAAATTTATGTTGATGATATCATTTTCGGTGCTACTAACTTCGCTCTTTGCGAAGAGTTTTCTAATGTGATGAAGGAACAATTTGAGATGAGCCACATGGGCGAACTCAAATATTTCTTAGGTCTCCAAATTCGCCAAATGAACGATGCAATCTTCATCCACCAAACGAAGTACACGGTGGAGTTGCTAAAGCGATTTGGAATGGAGAATGCCTCAGGGAAAAAGACTCCAATGAGCACGACTACGCATCTTGACCAGGATACGGGCGGTAAGGATGTAGACATTCGTCTATATCGAGGTATGATAGGTAGTTTGCTTTATCTTACCGCAAGTAGGCCCGATATTATGTTTGCCGTATGTATATGTGCTCGTTATCAGTCTCAACCTAAGGAGTCTCACTTAGTAGCGGTAAAGCGTATTTTTCGCTATCTAAGTTACACATTAGATTTTGGATTACTTTATCCGAGATCTAGCACATATGAGTTAGTCTCATATAGTGACAATGATTATGCGGGATGCAAATCCGACAGGAAAATTACTAGTGGCACTTGCCATTTTCTAGGAAATTCTCTTGTCTCTTGGTTTTCCAAGAAGCAAAATTCGGTATCACTTTCAACCACCGAGGCAGAATATATTGCCGCCGGTGCCGCGTGTGCCCAGGTTCTTTGGATGAGACACACATTGAAGGATTTTGGTATTCATTGTGATACTAGCCCTATCATGGTGGATAATCAAAGTGCTATTTGTCTTTCAAAGAATCCGGTGCACCATTCCCGATCGAAACACATAGATGTCCGACACCATTTCTTAGATGATCATGTTGCTAAAAAGGACATCATTTTAGTGTACGTTGAAACCCAAAAGCAAATCGCCGATATTTTCACGAAACCCCTAAAGGAGGACTCCTTTGTGCGGTTGCGTCGAGAATTGGGGATTATGGGTGAATCCGAGATATAGGATTCATATTTAAATTCAATCATCTTGCATGCTAATATATTTCACGATATTTCTTTCATGCTAGATTAATTGAATTTTTGGGAATTTTATGTGATTTATTTGAATTTATGATCGAATTCGTATTTCAATGTCGTATTTAAGATTTCGACGTTTTATGGGGTAATTTAGATGACTAATGAGTGAGTTAGGATGTTTCATCCAAGTGGTTTGTGAAGAGAAATCAAATTTCTACTTTTGGACTCTTCTAGTCGGTTTCAGTTCTCTTGTCAACCGACTAGATGCTCATCTAGTCGGTCAGCAAATGAACTCAGACCGACTAGATCAAGCAAATATCCATCTCCTATCATTTTCTTTCGTTAGTCGGTCATAGTACACTTTTCGACCGACTAGATTGAAAACTAGTCGGTCAGTAAGTATACTGAGACCGACTAAATCTTGCCCTAAAAATCACTCTGAGCTACTGTTTCGACTTAGTCGGTTCAAGCTCATTGACCGACCGACTAGATCGTAATCTAGTCGGTCAGTGCTTGAACTGTGACCGACTAAGTATGTTAGGGCTGTTACGTCTTTTCGTATCCAGACCGACTTATACTCATTCTTCATCCGACTAATCTCTCTATTAGTCGGTCTTCCCTTTTGCTCCAGCCCGAAAACCTCAAACCCCCTCTCGAGCCCTTTCAACTTCCGTCGTCTCCGGCCATATCTCCGGCCATCTCCGCCGTCCGCCGCCGTCGACTCAGCCTCCTAGGTATCTCCCTCCCTCTCCTAGGTCGATTTCTTGCCCTAGGGTTCGATTTCTCCTCCTAGGTATTCTAGGGTTTCGGATTCTAGCTTTTAACCTAGGGTTTGTGCTTTTCGATTTCATTTGGTATTCTAGGGTTTGTGCTAGCTTCTAGGGTTTGTGCTAGGATATTTGATTTTCTTCGATTGATTGTGCTCGTAGTGCTATGGCTAAGACTCGCATTCCGATCGCCTCTTCCGGGGCCTCTCCTATGACCGTAGAACAACCTTCGGACCCTAGGAATCCCCCGAAGCCTAAGCGTCGTGCCAAGTCAACCCAAGGCTCTCCATCTTCGCCTCCTCCTAAGAAGCCTAGGACTGCCATAGTTAAACCCCGTAAATCCAAGACCAAAAAGCCTATTCTTCACACTCCGGCTACTCCTCCCGATTCCGATACTGATTTTATCCCAGAGGATGAGCCTACTAGGGAACCTACCCCACCTCCAAAGACCCGTAAGGCCAAGGGTAAAGCTCCTATGCCAGTTGGCGGTGTAGACATATCGTTGTGCCGCGATGACCCTCAGTGTCTCGCCACGTACAACCGTATAGAACACTGTCCACTGTTGTTGGAGCATTACGTTCAGCTCTCTGATTTTCTCGGCCTTGCTGATCTTCTCTCTTATAGTGGCCTTCTAGACTATCTCCGATACGACCCCAAGGCCAATCCCAAACCGTACCCTCGTCTCGTGAAATTGTTCTATGCCAACCGTATTCGAGGCCAGTACGACGCCAGCCACTCCATTGAGACGACTGTCTTGGGAACTCCAATAGTTCTCACGGCAGAAATCTTGGGGGAGATCCTTGGTTGTGCGTCGTGTGGTCTCCTCCCTTCGGACATTTCCGTAGATGACATTTCTTCCTTGGATCAGTCTATTCTTTCAGAGATTTTCCAGGTTATCCCCTCCGCATTCATTGGTGTTCCATCGAAATCTTTTAAGCCGAATGCGTGGGTTCTTAACTTGATTTTGAAGTCGTGTCTCCTCCCTAAGTATGGATCCTCTTCACTCCCCTCTCAGCCGTTTTTGAAGCTCATATACGCTCTTTTCTTGGGGTGCGAGATAAATTGGGCTCGCGTGATACTCGATAAGATGGATTCTTTCGAGTGTATACGCAAGACCAATAAGTCTGCGCACATTCCATACCCTTGCTTGTTGACTCTCGTATTCCGTCATTTTCGAGTTCCCCTCCCTCCTGACGATGAGCGTCCTTTGGGTACGCCTCTGAACACGACGGCCGTGAAGAAATCTCTAGCGGCTCTTCGTCACATGCAGAGGTCTACCGCATCTGCTTCCCAGTCTACTCCGTCAGCTGCTGCAGCCTCGTCTTCCCCTGCTACTTTGGACGATGTCGTACGCCTACTTCGTCAGCACGACTCCCGTTTGGCTCGTACTGAGGAGGTAGTCTGCCGTATGGCTCGTATGATGGGGATTGAGCTTCCTCCTTCGGTGTCTGAGGCCGAGGAGATGGACGATGAGGAGCTTGACGAGCTTGCTACTTCTTTTGCCCGTGGCGATGAGGCCACTGCTGCTGCTGGTACTTCCACTTCTGCTCCTGGAGTTGCCACCTCTTCCGGTGTTCCAGAGCCATCTGCTGTAGCTCTTCAGCCTTCTGAGCCTGCTGCTGACCCAGTTTTCGAGCCTGCTCATGTATCTGCTGCTGCTGCTTCTGTCGAGACTCATGCTGCTGTTGAGCCTGTTCCTGAGATCTCGACTCCTGCCCCGACGATTCCATCTGTTGAGACACCTCTACTCCCTGCAGATCCTGAGTCCACTCCGTCGACTGGACCCACGGACGCTGCAGATCCAGCCTCCTCCTCGTGATAGTTGTTCCGAGGACTCTCCATATATGCTTTGGATGATATATCTTAGTGAGAGTGTTTTGGGTTAGGATGGGGTTGAGAGATGCTTCGATGTATTTTTTTTGTGCTTTCTGGTTGTCGGTGTTGGATTTTATGATATGACGATGTTGATGATGATGCTGTACTTGTTGTTGTAGTATTTATTTTGATGAGGAGGATGATGATGATGTATTTCTTTTTGATGATATGTAGCGCTTGATATGATGTATCTCATATATTCGATGTGATATTTTTTGGATATTCTCACATTGTCTCTACATATATATATATGTTCATCGTCATTCACTTTGTCATTTATTCGTCGTGCATTTTTTTTATATATATTCGTTGAATGCATTTGAATTGTGAATTCGTCGCTCGACGATTAAAAAAAAACTTGGTTAAATAGATTATATTTCTATATTAATATAGAATTGTTTTCCATGCACAAATTTAACCAAGAAATATTGAATATTGGAGAATATGTTTCATTATTCAATAAATGAAAAAAAAATACCAAATATTATTTTTGATGATTTTGATTATCGTTGATTTTTTTTATATAATGGAAAATTTGGCACACCTTGTTTTGATTTCCACAATTTTTCCCTTGGTGTCAAGTTGGTCCATTGCCTTTGTCTACGACTCCCGATGTTGGATTTTACCTTTCCTAATTGTTGTCGTTGTATGCCCCCCATTTTTGGGATAATGCCAAATGGGGAGAGATAATGATAATAAAATAGCGCAAATGAAAATTTAACTCAATTTCCAAGAATCTAGTTTGATATGTTAGATTCAGGGGGAGTTAAGATACATATAAGGATTTTCAAAATCCGATATTTCAAAAATCAATTCATTTTATTTATCTTACTCGTCTGCTTGATGCAATTCATTTATATTCATTTTGGAATTAACGTGTCATCAATGCAGGGGGAGTAAGTATTTTACATTTGAATTATTATCTTTGATTATTATTTATGTTGGTTTGTCATCACCAAAAAGGGGGAGAATGTTGAATATTGGACTCCCCGGATTTGGTTTTGGATGATGAGCAAACATAAATAATTCATGAACTAACAATTTGTGAGCGCAGTATTGGAGATCGTCGCCAATTTCACGTGAACATTCAAAGCGACATCTCAACACTTTCCAAAGCTCATATTCATGCCTAAAGCTTCGTTGAAGCTCTTGCGACGCTTTGGAAAATATGAAGATTCAATCGAAGCTATCGAAGACCGTTTATTAAGGTTTTATTTATAGTCTTTTAGCTTCGATATATAGAATGTTAAGCCTTGAGTATATCTTACGTCTATATCTTCATTTCGCTCATTTTGTAGCTCTAGGATCCTTGCACAAGTTCATTCTAACTTCCTCGAAGCGTCGCGCTTCGATTCGGACTTTGTTGTGCATGTTAGTTGGTACAAGAACAAGTACTGACCGACTAGATGGTGATCTAGTCGGTCGGCAACTGTTCTTGGACCGACTAGTTTGATTCCTTAATTTCTTGGACTTTACTGTTTACAGTTAGTCGGTCTACGTTGACTCACCGACCGACTAGTTTGTGAACTAGTCGGTCAGTGATGCTTCTTTGACCGACTAGTTGTGACTTACTGTTCACTCTAAAATTCTCCTAAGCTACTGTTTACCGTTAGTCGGTCTAAGAACGTTTGGTGACCGACTAGTTGTCAATTTAGTCGGTCAACTTTTGTTCTTGGACCGACTAAGTCAACTTGCCTTCAGACTAAGTTGTTTTGCCTCTTAGTCGGTCTACGTTCATTGGATGACCGACTAGTTGTGAAACTAGTCGGTCAGACAGTGTTCTTGGACCGACTAGTTTTCTAGGTCTGAAATTCTATCTCTTCTCAGATCTGCTCTTAGTCGGTCCATGCTTTGTGACTGACCGAGTAGTTGATGAACTAGTCGGTCAGTGAGTGTTCTTTGACCGACTAATTCTCACAGATTTCTTTCCGTTGGAGATTGACCTAACTTGTTTTTATGGGACCCTATAAATACGAACCTAGGTCATTTCTATCTTAAAAAGAGCTGCCATTAAGAGATTCATTGAGTTCTAAAGAGATAGCTATTCTCCCTCAAATCTAAAGCTCTCTTCCTCACAAGAAACCCATTCTCTCTCATTTCTAGATCTAGAGAGAAGCTTGTTCTTGGTGAGCTCTTCAAGCTATTGCTTGATTCAAGTTTCCAAATCATCCCTAGGCACCCATTGCTGCTCATTTCCTTGGTGCTAGGGTTTGGTAACTTCATCTTCCTCAAATCCTTCATTCCACCTATTGGGTAAGAAAAACTCAAGGTATAGGATTTTGTGGTAAGAGTATTTATTTCATCTAAACTCTTTAATATTGCTTTGTGATTCTCTCGGTTGTGAGAGAAGGTTGTGATCCCGGGTTGTGGGATTCACTTTGCCATTGCATGTATGATTTGATCTTGTGAAGGTTTTTCACAAGATATTCATAGTGGAAATCTTGAGTTAGGGTTTCTAACTCAAGTATCCGGAAGGGATCCGGGTGGTTGGGACGTAGGATCACCGGGAACAAGTCGGGGAGACTTGGGTGGATCCGAACCCAGTAACATCGTTTGTTAGCATTGTTAATTTCTTTGTTGTCATTCAATTTAAGCTTCCGCAAATTGATTTGGTAGTTGTGTGCAATTTAATTTGGAATTATACGCCTTATTATTTTAAAGTACTATTCACCCCCCCTCTAGTACTTGTGCAGTAGCTGGTAGGGCATTACACGTAACACTTATCACTTATCACTTAGTGCATAGAGAGTCCACCTGCTGTCCAGCTCGTGGCTCAGTCCGCTTATCTCTATCACTGTTATTCATTTATCACTGTTTATCACTTAGTGCATAGAGAGTCCACTTGCTGGCCAGCTCGTGGCTCAATCCGCTTATCTCTATCACTATTAATCACTTGAACACTAGAGATTTCACCTGCTGGCCGGAGTGGCGGATCAGGCCACTCGACTCAGTCCGCTTATCTCTTACCCCACCCATATGTGTCGAGCGTTGGGGTTTCCAACTACAGGGCTCGCTTCTGGAACACGAGCCAGGAAAATAATAGCATTGTAGCGTGTGCTACACAATCACGACGACAATCAAAATGCAATGCTAGGAACACGAGCCAGAAAGCTAACTAGTCGGTCCAAGAAGGATTGCCGACCGACTGGATCGTCATCTAGTCGGTCGGTGGCCCTTCTTACACCGGCTAATGAGCACAGAAAAGTACCGATACAGAGCGCGGGGCCCCGGGATCGATTCCTAAGACTCCTAGGCTTGATCTAACAGTTAGATACGACCGTTATGAAGTCTGTCACGAGTGACATACTTCGAAATCGACAATCCTACGGAAGAAGCGAGGAAATACGACGAATCGATCGAAAATGAAATCTATGGAGACGAAAACCACACAAGAGGAGAAAATCCATCAAAACATATATTATATTATATTAAATCCAGATTCATGAAAAGCAGTCGTTACAGAAACGAATGTAACCTAGGGTTTTATTATTTATATATGTAGAAGTAGGGTGCTGGGTCAGAACGTGAGCAAAAGTTTAGGCTAGGTTTCCTATTATAATGTGTGAGGGGGGTTGAAACGTCCATCAGCACGTGAATGGGTTATTGGTTTGTTCTCTATGTTTTTTTCTTTTGTGTGTTATATGTGAGTAATAGGTCTAGGGTACTGACGTGTCCTAGGTTACTATATTAAGAATGTTAGCAGGGTTATTGATCGGTCCATATTTTCCACCCTTTTTCTGCATGTTTTCACGCCATTTCGATTGCTCATATTGCGATTTTCACGAGTATTCGACGATATTGCGTTACTTTTCACTATTTCTTGTTTTTGTCGGATTTCAGGAAATATAGAGCAATCGGAAGCAAAAATGAGCTTAAAGGACTTGCACATGTACCAGAGTATCGCACACGGCTCATTTGCAGACTTATCGGCGATGGAGGATGAGTGGAAGAAGAAGGAACGTCGTAGGAGCGACGAGGAAGCGAAAAGATGAAGATTGGGCATTTGCAGCATCTCACTCGGCCGAGTGAAGCACTCACTCGGCCGATGCAAGGAGACCGCTCGGCCGACCAGACCGGACACGCACCACAGAAGGAATTGGGCGTGTACTCGGCCGAGGGACGATATCCCACTCGGCCGAGTATGAAGATCTCATCACCTGAGTGGCATGGAAAATCCACCATCAAAAATGGCCGACTTACTGGAAATGTACAGGCTTTTGACGGTTCCTACTCGGCCGAGTACACATTACCACTCGGTCGAATGATGAAAGCTACTCGGCCGAGCCACCCCCGGAGACAGACCCCTGAGGACCTCGAAGTTACTGGAATTTTACAGGGTCTATCACTCGGCCGAGTAGAGAAGTCCACTCGGCCGAGTGACGCCGAGGACACGTAGCGCCCAGATTTTCAGATAGTTGTTCACTCTTTTGAAATCTGCTATCATTCCAGCAATCAAAGTATTTTTCTCATATTTTTTATGGATAGTATACTTCATGATGATTCCAACGCCACCAAGAACGTGCAAATCGGAGGTCGGATGAAATCTGAGAAATTTTTGCAAGTTGATACTGCAGTGCTGGAATTTCCACTCGGCCGGGTCACATGTTCCACTCGGCCGAGTGCGGTCTGGGCCCAGATTTTAAGTTGCGGTTTGGGCTGTTTTTGGGCACGAATTTGAGGGGTTTTCTTGGGTTATTTTCTAGGGTTTTGGGAGAATATATAATTGTTTTTGTAGCCACCATTAGATAGGTTCCCATTATGTTTTCTTAGAGTTATTTTTAGTGGTTAGGTCATGCCCTAGGCCCCCTCTTGGATCAAAAAGCTTGTATTTGGATTGAAATTCTTCATCAAAGCTAAGTATTTCTATTCTTATTATTTGAATCTTTGATTTGCTATCTTTTTACATGCAAGCAATTGTTTTTATTGATTCCTATATCGTTGTTGCTATGCTTGAGTAGATTGGATGTTCTAGGGCATGGGGATGAACCCTATGGATCTAATTTCATATTTGTGATGAATGAATTTCTAAATTGCTAGAGTTGCTAGGAGGTTAGGTTGTGATTGATTTATTACGGATAGCTAGGGATTTCCATCGATCTAGGGTTTGCAAGAGATTGGATTCTAATCGATGGGAAGGCCTAGATATTCGATTTAGGTTTATACTCGAGATTCTCTAGACTTGGTTTGCAAGAGATTGGACCAAAGCTAGGATTTTTATTATAAATCTATACCCATATTTGTTTGCAAGAGATTGGACGAATACGAACTATCACAACCTAGATCGTAACTCGAGTTTGCACGAGAGTGGGCTCAAGGAGCGATTGAACGATGATGTTTATCCTAATGCTAGTGGCTTAGGCTAGGGTTTGCAAGAGATTGGGCCCTATCCTAGGGTTGCTATAGACCGGCAATAGCACGAGAGTGTGAGCTTGGTTCTCTATTCAGTTACGACTAGTTCACCTCGACACAAGTCTAGTAATATTGAGATTTACTATTTACAAGGATGAATGACGACCCGTAGTGGGGATTTCCTAGCCCTAGACACTTTTATTATCTAATATTTGAATCGATATTTTATCCGACTTCTTTATCACCGACATCGACATCCACCACCATTTCCATTATATCACTCCATAACCATCTCCACCAATAAAACATTCGTAGTCGAGCCAACCTAGGATAGATTGGAACCAACACCACCTCCTCGTGTTCGATACCCGCTCGCCGCTACACCGTGCGCTTGCTGTAAAACTACAATCGTTCTCCGGGTGCATATCCGGGGCCGACCAAGTTTTTGGCGCCGTTGCCGGAGATTTATCTCCGTGTATTTGCGCCAAACTAGGTTGTGCTCTAGGGTTGTATTTTGGATAGACCAAGTTTTTGGCGCCGTTGCCGGGGAGGTGTTTCCTGTTGGGTGCCAATTTGTCACAATTAGGTTGATTAGATTACATTAAAAACAAAAAAATCAAAAAAAAATCATTGAGAGAGATTTTTTCCCACCACCTGCTATTATTATCTTTATCTCTCTTTGTACCACTGACGTCTTTTCCTGGTAGGTTACTTTGATTGATCAGGTACAGTTGTTGCAGCGATGGTGCTTCCAAAGAAAATGCGAGCGGGCTTTATACAATCCTACATATTTCTCGCTACATTCTATCAGGCTGATGGAGAATCCTTCGGGGAAGCCTTGTCTAGGTTTGAAGGAATGTTAGAAATGTTCCAGATGGAGTCAGACCATGAGTGGAATGACTTCACGCTATTTGATATCTTCACTAGAAGGCTAAAGGGACCCTCACGTGAGTTTTTGAAGAGGATGCAAGTGGGGAAGTTCAGTGATCTACAGTTGGCAGCAGCCTTGGAGCAAATGATAGATGATGCTCGATCTACCGGTTCACTAACCGTTACGGTAAGTAAACCATACGACCAAGTATTCATCGATTTTGTTATGGCTAATGTCTCTGGTGCAGGTACTATCATAGATGGAGTGTATGCTTCACTTGAAGGTGATCATATCCACCTTTATACCATCAAAACTCCACAAATAGAGATGTTTGAGCTGTCAAAGGAGGACACATATATGGACCTATTGAGAAATATTGTTGACGTAGTTCGAGAAACCGGTCCATTGACAATAACGGCAGGTGATCCTTTTGAGCTCGAATTTCAAAACTTTATTACTCATTGTATCTCTTCCACATGCACAATTGATGATGGAGTCTATGCTCTAGTTGAGGGGCACAAGACCCACTTTTATACCGCGGTCAAGATACATGAGCCCATAGAGCCACCTGCACCTACTATTGAGGAGGCCAAGCCATGCAATCGAGTACCTCGAGCTCCAGGACAGAAACGAAGAAGAAGGCATGAAAAGGAGATGATGACGTTTACATTGCCTTCTATACCTGAGGAGCCTGAGGAGGATGTCCACGTTCATCTTGGGGAGGTATTATGCGCTTTGATATTGTCACCCCCGACGAGACCACAACACCCGATACTGCAGAGTCAGCTTGAGCCATCGTCGCTCCCCCTTGCCACCAACATGAGCCAGAGCTTGCTTTTGAGGAGGCCTTACATGCGGAGCCAGATCTTATCACCGAGGAGGTCGTGCATTGGGACGAGGACACAACCAATCATGAGGATGCCGAGCATTACCCTCCTCCTTTTGAGCTACCGCAGCCACCTCTACTTTTTACAGAGGCTGAGCATCCCTCAGAGGACCACCCTGCCACTGACGCCGAGGACTATCCCACGGAGCTTATGGACCTCATTCAGGGAGATCTCTTAACCCCCTCGTTTCTTACATTTGATTCCCCTCCCGTGTACGATGTTTACTACGATTCAGATTTAGACGCCTCATCATGCCTTTTGCAGGATACACATACATATGAACAAAAGGTACAATGGGACATATACGATGAGGAGAGCGAGGAGTTAGCACCCATAGACGCATATGAATATAATCAAGAGGTGCACTGGGATAAGTCTGACGATGATGAGGATTTACCTGATGAGACCCATGCATATATGCCAGAGCTACCTGAACAACATGAGGCGAACAACAAAGAGTTGATCGACGTGGTACACGAGAGTAGAGATTTATTTCCAGGGAAGTGTTGTCAACTGTTTTTAATTTTAAATACTTATATTGATGACCCTCTTTGGAATACATTTATTTTGGGGAAGAATTATCCACATCAGATTGATGCGGCTTATCTCTTGCAGGGTTCATGTGGAGTCCTTGGAGAGGTGCTGGGAGCCGCATTGCTGGAGTCTAATGGAGTCCATGGACATATGCGCCTGGCGGAGCCACGGAAAGAGCAGTTGGAGCAGTTGCCTGCACCGGCAAAGATACTGGATCCGCCTTTTGCTATAGGTGATATCAATCCAGTAGTGTAGAAATTTTTATGCTTTAAATAAACACGAATTCTCTCGACAGCGAGGGGACCGTATAGATTTGTTTGAATAAATATCACCTCATATGACGGCCACAATAATCATTTACACCCCAAACCCATTATATATATTGATTGCCCTCTTTATATTTTGCTGTGTCATATCCTTTTTACTCACCACCCATCGAGCATTTCTTTCAAGTGAATACTCACATTCTTATTCGTTTGACTCAATCTTGCTTAGCAAAGCCGTGACATTTTTGATCGAGTCATTTGAATAGGATTGTTTGGTATAAGCTTGGGGGAAGGCGCTCTCATGCATCATTGTATGTGCATGAAGTTGCATTAGGATTTCATGTCATTCATTTCATCAGTTTTCATTCACCCCCTTATCATTATCATTGCTCCTCATATTCTTCCACTATGATCACATTGAGGACAATGTGAAGTTTAAGCTTGGGGGAGTGCATTTCCATGCCATTTAGATGCATTAGTTGCACATTTACTTGATTTTTAGGGTTTTTTAGAATTTTTCAAAATTTTGCATCATCTTTGTGAATTTTCCATCTTATTTTCCTTTTATGTGTGTTCATGCATCATGTTGTGTGCTTATTTTTCTTTTCTTTCCTCTCTTTTATTTTTTTCCTTTATTTTCCTTTTTTTCTTCTTCCACTAGATGAATTTTGTGTGATGATATCTCTTATTGCTTTAGTAGCCATCACGATACTTATTATTCCTTGCAATGCTATTTAGAGTATTCCATAGTCTTGATATCCATGTGCTTGCTTATATATTCTTTTGATGATTCCTATATATGAATGCATGATATTAATTGAAACTGAATGTATGGATTAGTGTTTAGTATGCTTTTGTTGGAAATGCACCAAGATTCACGCATCATTAGTATATCTGAAGCATCAGTTTTACTGTCTTATTCACCTATGTTGCATGCTTGATATGATTGTGCGCTTTACCGCTTGACTTCACTATTTATTGAAATGATTGAGAATATCTATGCTTACATATGAGTTTTAGTTGAAGTATTATTTTATTGAACCGTTTGTGCACATCTTAGAGTGAACCGAGTGTTATATTATTTCTTTCTCCACATATATCTTTTTATTCTCTACATGTCGCTTGAGTTCACCTCCTAAATCTACTTATATCGCATCTATTTCCCAAAAATCCCCACACACAAAAAGTTAGCTCCAAAAAGTCCAAAAAGCCAAAAAGGAGCCAAAAACCAAAAAATACAAATCATATAGCTCCTACAAAAATCCAAAAAGAAAAATGAGAAACAAAATGTTCAAAAAGAAAAGGAAAGATATTTCTCTATCTCATTATTGGAGCCACAAAATACTTGGGAAAACCAAGGCAAAAATCCCATTTTCCACTATTATATTCTTTTGGATGCGATGCCTCAAGCTAAGCTTGGGGGGGTGAATTCATTTGACCATATGAGTGCGTACGACATTAGAGTGGAGAGGTGCACGAATGAGGAAGTTTGATAATGCTGAAACTTAGCAAAATACTTTAGTTATGGAGATTTCTTATGAATCGATATAAATATGTGAATGCCTGATTTATTCCATTCTCCATTGCATGTTTGGTGTGATTCTTATATGCTTCATTTATAACTCTTGATTGAAAAGTGCATCGCCAATATTTGTATATTAAATTCTATGAAATGCGTGATGTAGATATGAATTGATTGTATGAATTTAGAGAGTCCCTCTTATTGTTCTTAAAATCTTGCAAGTACGATGTCTAAGTAAGATTTGAAATCCTTATAGCATGTGACTCGTATTTTCCAAGTTATCGTGATGTATAGCTTATGGCTTGAGATCTGAGAGAATAATCTAACAACCACTTCCACCTCGTGTTCTTTCTTTCATTTCATTTCTTTTGTTTTCATGTCCTGAGTTCGTCTCTCTACTTATCTTCCTCGAGGACGAGTAAGAGGCAAGCTTGGGGGATTTTGATCGGTCCATATTTTCCACCCTTTTTCTGCATGTTTTCACGCCATTTCGATTGCTCATATTGCGATTTCACGAGTATTCGACGATATTGCGTTACTTTTCACTATTTCCTGTTTTTGTCGGATTTCAGGAAATATAGAGCAATCGGAAGCAAAAATGAGCTTAAAGGACTTGCACATGTACCGGAGTATCGCACACGGCTCATTTGCAGACTTATCAGCGATGGAGGATGAGTGGAAGAAGAAGGAACGTCGTAGGAGCGACGAGGAAGCGAAAAGATGAAGATTGGGCATTTGCAGCATCTCACTCGGCCGAGTGAAGCACTCACTCGGCCGATGCAAGAAGACCGCTCGACCGACCAGACCGGACACACACTATCTCATCGCCCGAGTGGCATGGAAAATCCACCATCAAAAATGGCCGACTTACTGGAAATGTACAGGCTTTTGACGGTTCCTACTCGGCCGAGTACACATTACCACTCGGTCGAATGATGAAAGCTACTCGGCCGAGCCACCCCCGGAGACAGACCCTTGAGGACCTCGAAGTTACTGGAATTTTACAGGGTCTGTCACTCGGCCGAGTAGAGAAGCCCACTCGACAGAGTAGAGAAGTCCACTCGGCCGAGTGACGCCGAGGACACGCAGTGCCCAGATTTTCAGATAGTCATTCACTCTTTTGAAATATACTATCATTCCAGCAACCAAAGTATTTTTCTCATATTTTTTTGTGGATAGTAGACTTCATGAAGATTCCAACGCCGCCAAGAACGCGCAAATCGGAGGTCGGATGAAATCTGGGGAATTTCTGCAAGTTGATGCTACAGTGCTGGAATTTCCACTCGGCCGGGTCACATGTTCCACTCGGCCGAGTGCGGCCTGGGCCCAGATTTTAAGTTGCGGTTTGGGCTGTTTTTGGGCACGAATTTGAGGGGGTTTCTTGGGTTATTTGCTAGGGTTTTGAGAGACTATATAAGGGTTTTTGTAGCCACCATTAGAGAGGTTCCCATTATGTTTTCTTAGAGTTATTTTTAGAGGTTAGGTCATGCCCTAGGCCCCCTCTTGGATCAAAAAGCTTGTATTTGGATTGAAATTCTTCATCAAAGCTAAGTATTTCTATTCTTATTATTTGAATCTTTGATTTGCTATCTTTTTACATGCAAACAATTGTTTTTATTGATTCCTATATCGTTGTTGCTATGCTTGAGTAGATTTGATGTTCTAGGGCATGGGGATGAACCCTATGGATCTAATTTCATATTTGTGATGAATGAATTTCTAAATTGCTAGAATTGCTAGGAGGTTAGGTTGTGATTGATTTATTACGGATAGCTAGGGATTTCCATCGATCTAGGGTTTGCAAGAGATTGGATTCTAATCGATGGGAAGGCCTAGATATTCGATTTAGGTTTATAATCGAGATTCTCTAGACTTGGTTTGCAAGAGATTGGACCAAAGCTATTATTTTTATTATAAATCTATACCCATATTCGTTTGCAAGAGGTTGGACGAATACGAACTATCAGAACCTAGATCGTAACTCGAGTTTGCACGAGAGTGGGCTCGAGGGGCGATTGAACGATGATGTTGATCCTAATGCTAGTGGCTTAGGCTAGGGTTTGCAAGAGATTGGGCCCTATCCTAGGGTTGCTATAGACCGACAATAGCGCGAAAGCGTGAGCTTGGTTCTCTATTCAGTTACGACTAGTTCGACACAAGTCTAGTAATATTGAGATTTACTATTTACAAGGATGAATGACGACCCGTAGTGGGGATTTCCTAGCCCTAGACACTTTTATTATCTTATATTTGAATCGATATTTTATCCGACTTCTTTATCACCGACATCGACATCCACCACCATTTCCATTATATCACTCCATAACCATCTCCACCAATAAAACATTCGTAGTCGAGCCAACCTAGGATAGATTGGAACCAACACCACCTCCTCGTGTTCGATACCCGCTCGCCGCTACACCGTGCGCTTGCGGTAAAACTACAATCGTTCTCCGGGTGCATATCCGGGGCCGACCAAGTTTTTGGCGCCATTGTCGGGGATTTATCTCCGTGTATTTGCGCCAAACTAAGTTGTGCTCTAGGGTTGCATTTTGGATAGAGCAGTTATTTCGTGGGTTGCCGTCATTTTGAGTCCTCTAGGGTCTCCTACTTGCTAGCCTAGTGTGTGGGGCTTGGTGAAGAGCAACATGTGTATAGTTTTGGCCCTAGGATTTAAGGTCTCTTATAAAATGAGTTTATGTGTAGGGTTTGCAAAGAATTGCACATGAAGGCTAGCTGTAGCCTTAGGGTTATAAAGAAATGTGTTGTTGTATGAGGTTGGCAAGGGCTGCACATGAGTATGGAAAGCTTATAGGTTTTAGTTTATAATATCAAAGGGAGTAGGAGCAAGTCTAAGTTTCAAAAAATATAAGTGTGTGCTTACAGATTGTGTGCGTGAGTGCATTAAGCTGGGTGCGTGTGTTTGTATTGATTTCAGCTTGTGTCCAAACAAATGGCTAGAATTTAAATTAGGAAAAGATTTGAATTTTTCATTAATGAGATTAGTATTAATGGGTTCAATTAGGGGAGAATTTGAATTTTCATTTAAAGGAATTTGTATTTAATAGGTTAATCAAAGAAATTAGGGCTCATCAATTAGATTAAATGGCTCTAACAAGGAAAGTCTCATTTGACTTTTAAGAAGATTTGAAATTGAATCTTTAAATTTTAAAACCAGAAATTTAAAACATAATTTAAGAAAACGTTTTAAAATAATTTTTTTTAAAGAAGGGGTAATAATAATAATAATAAGTATCTTAAAATAATGATAGAATAATTTATATGAAAAAGCTGGTACGTGCACGGGGACAGTCACGCCTAACTACGGATACGAGAGAATATTATACGTGAGGAAGGCAAATAAATTGTATCGATAAAAACCGGTCGTTACATTCTACCCACCTTAAAAATGATTCCGTCCTCGGAATCTTATCGGCTAAGACCCCGGGATAACGTAAGGGTAACGCTCGTATTTTCTCTTCTAATGCATACACGCCATAAATAAGTATCACGCCATAACCAAATAGTATCTACTAATACTAATATCTCTACCAATGGTATCATTACTGATAGTAATAATCAACGTCCATGCTAATAATAGTAACAGTACGCATACACACATTACTAATCACATATTAACATAACATGCTTAATATAATATCATCCTACAAATACAACCCTAACCAATATTATACTCGGGCGTATAGTAACACTTACTACACAACCACATCAAATTACTAACAGTAAGTGTACCATCACCATCCACACTCACATTATTACCAATACACAATGTAATACCATTCATCTTATACACTCACAATATATACTGATATAGTACCACATGTCACATAAACATACCACTAATAAAAATACAATCATTCTTAGTCAGTTAACACTTCGATCGTACAATCACTTTTACATACCGCATATTACCACATACACATTATAGTACATATCACTACATATATACCCGCACGTATTACCTTACACCAAACACAGATTTATACACGCCTTATTCATAGTACTAAGGTCAATGTAATCTACCCACCTTAAGATCAAATTCGGCCTCAGACTTCCATAAATAGGCCGGCATTGGGGTGCGCGGACTTAGACACTAAGGTCATTCTATCCCCGTCATACATAAATTATAATGAAATCATATACATCCATATGCATACACTTACTCATATATCACACACCTTCAAATACTTATACATACGTTCATTTTACATACTATACATACTTACACTACTACGCGCCTATCTCGTATCTATATAGAACAGTCATATACACACACCTGTATTCACGACCATGGTAATTTACATAGGGCTAGTACACTATTACATATATCCATATATACGTAGTCACAAACATATGGCTATGCATACCTCCTGGTATGCACAAGCTCACACATCTCCCGTAGGGGTAATACGATATAACAATCCTACTATATACAAAACACACACGTTCAAGCATTATAATCGCCTGCCCAGGCACGGAGAGCTAGCTTCATCTTCTTTAGCTTGAGAGTTAGCCTATACATTGGAGCCACACTCTCAGAACCGCCCCAACATCCCTCAACAGCGTTTTTATAACCTGGGCAATGAATCCAATGATTAAAAAATTTGAAAGGCTTAGGTTCAGAAGCAACCTGGGAATGGAAGTTCACAACCATAGGAGAGTGGTCACTGGTACTAGGGTCCATATAAGTGGTATAAGTCTCAGGCAACATGTGAACCCATGGAGAGTTAGAAAAAACCCGATCAAGTTGAGTCGCTATACGGTCCTTGCCAATACGGTTGTTACACCAACTGAGCTTATTTCTCGTGCTCTTCAGCTCCTGGAGAGAACATCTACAAATGCAATCAGTGAAGTCCCGGAACATCGACTCATCAAGCCTTCTACCACCAATCTTGTCTTTAGAGAATATGACACAGTTGAAGTCACCCCCTACTATCCAGGGAGTGTTGCCTATCAGAGGAGCATCCACTTCCAAACACTTCCATACCTCCTTTCTTTCCAACACCGTGTTTCGCCCATAAACTCCCGTAATAAAACATGTGAGCCCTCCAATATTGGAACAAGAGACCGAGATGTGTTGAGCTGAACGGGATAAGATAGTTGCCTTCAAAATAGCAGGGTTAAACCCCATAATAATACGCCCCCCAGACGCACAATCAGAATTGTCAATGCTTGGCCACCCCCTAGGGATACCAGAATTGGTACAGATAGATGGAGACTTAAGCTTTGTCTCCAAAAGAATAATCACAGACGGGCTTATTGTGTTTATTCTGTTCCTCAGGTCCTTCCGTCGCACCTGGTTATTGAGCCCCCTGGTATTCCAAAAAAAGATAGTCATTAATCAATATTTGAGTGTTGTTGCCTAGTGTTACCTCCAGCTAGCGACACCTGGCTTCTTGTGCTCCTCCTGCAAACATCCGCAGAGGAGGGAACTTCTTTTTTCTTCCCCGCGTTGATTTCCACCTTTCGTCTTAGCTGATCCTCCACCTCCAATTCCCAGTCAGGATTGGGAATAGTCATATCAGTAGGTAGCCTATCAATTTCTGCTGCACTTCGGTCAACAATCAATGAAGGAGTAGGCATCGGCTTGGTTCTCAGATTATCGGACAAATCCACCCCCACCTTAACGGGCACCAAGTTGCTAATTTCCTGTCGTGGGGTATTGGTCTTCATGACTTCTGCTTGATCAGCTAAACCCTCCGTAGAGCAACCTGATTCATCTACAGCCAATTCTTCTAAGCACACCTCATTCTCACCTGGAAGCCCCGCAATGGAACCCACGCTCAGGGCGGTCACAGGATTCACATGGGCAATGTGGGTCGCAACTGTACTCCCGCCTTTACAGGCATCATGGATTGTAACATTGATTTCTGAAATACCTCCCTCACATGAGGCCACTGCTAGGCCGATAGGAGCTCCCGGACCTCCATTAGCATGGAAGCTATCAGGACTGCCATTAGCATTGGTGCTTTTAACATTCAGTTCAGTAAGTTCACCACTTTCCGGAACAGAAGATGCAGGCTTGTAGGAGTGTAACGACTGGTTTTCATGTATCCGGATTTATTATATTATATTATATGTTTTAGTGGATTTTCTCCTCATGTGTGGTTTTCGTCCCCGTAGCTTTCATTTTCGATCGTTTCGTCGCGTTTTCCTAGCTTCTTCCGTTGATCGTCGATTTTGGAGTAAGTCATTCGTGATGGGCTTCATATCGGTCATATCTTATTGTCAGATCAAGCCTAAGAATCTTAGGAATCGATCCTGGAGCTTCGCGCTCCATTTCGGAACTTTTGGTGCTCATTAGCCGGTGTAAGAAGGGGCACCGACCGACTAGATGACGATCCAGTCGGTCGGAAAGCCTTCTTGTACCGACTAGTTGGCTTTGTTAATTTCTCAGGAGTTACTGTTTCTTGTTAGTCGGTCTAAGAACATTGGTCGACCGACTAGGCTGCAAACTAGTCGGTCAGCAATGCTTCTTTAACCGACTAACTCATTAACTAATTTTGGTACCAGTTACTGTTCACTTTTAGTCGGTCTAAGAACGTTCATCGACCGACTAGATGCCAAACTAGTCGGTCAGTAGCTGTTCTTTGACCGACTAAATCTAAATCCTATTTTTGTACAGGAGTTACTGTTTGGACTTAGTCGGTCTGTGTTGGTCAACCGACCGACTAGTTTCCAAACTAGTCGGTCAGTGGTTGTTCTCTGACTGACTAATCAGTGTCGAAACCCTAATTTCTGGGCAGCCGCTAGCCCTTCCTATTTAAACCCCTCCCAAACGTTTTCTTCTTCTTCCTCATGACCTAAACCCCTAGTTTCTCCCCCATTGAGCCCCATACTACCTCAAACCCTTATTCCTTCATCCCAACCCCAAAATCCATCATCCAAACCCTCACTTAACACATTCTACCTCTCATCTTCCTCAAACCTTCATCAAATCCCCCAAAATCCCCCAAAACCCCATTTCTACAGATTTTCCCCATCTATTCCAGATCTGAACCCTAGGTTCCCCGGAGCGTTTCTTCCGTTGCCGTGCTTGCTCGGCATCATTCTTCCGCCTCCGATACGCGACTTCCCCGTAGATTAGCATCCGTCGGACGAACCCTCGTGTTGATCGTCATCCTCGGTGCTAGGCAAGTGAAACTTGCCACTTAGGGTTTGGGCCATGTTTTAGGCCATTTGCTTGTTGTAGGCGTAAAAGAGACTAGGCGACGAAATGATACTCGCCTAGGCGCAATTTCCGGAACTAGCTTGACAACGAAGCTAGGACCGTCATTTATCATGTTGCATAACTATCATGTCATGTTTAATTTTGATCAACGGTACGCGAATAAATTGTCATCCATGCCATCCATGTTGTATGTCGCATTCGTAGCACACGCTACAATACTTGTGTTTCCTGGCCCGTGTTCCAGAAGCGGGCTACGTGAGTTGGTTGATAGCCAATGCCCGACCTACTTGTTTACCGGCTAGGCACCTGCGTTGCAGGCATAACCATATGCCATACATGTTAAATACACTTCCTGGCTCGTGTTCCAGAAGCGAGCATTCTGTGTTCGTGGTAATTCCCTGGCTCGATACACGTAGAGGGGTAGAGATAAACGGTCACTTGAGCTTAGGAGTTGGCCCGATCAGCCACTCTAGCCAACAGGCAGAATCTTTGTGCACAACTTGTTTACTTGACTGTTCACTTGACGTGAACCACTTGACTTGTACTTGTCCGTGTTTTACTTGTTATCCGAGACATACTTGCTACTTGCACTTCCCTTTACTTGTCACTTCCATACTATACTTGTCATGCCATGCAACATACTATAACTGCTAGGTTGCTAGTTTACCTTACCTTCAGTTTCCTTGCCCAAGTCTTTTAGACTTGCTGACATGTGCCCCTTTACTCTTTTGGGTGACACATGTTAGATCCCGAGCCTGAGTCCGTTGTTGAGGACGAGGTGTTTGCGGACGCCGTGCCCGAGTCTGCGTTTGGCGAGGAGTACGTGGACACTGGGGACCGGTCCTAGTGTCTTCGTTGTGCTTTCCTCTTTTTGTTTTAGACTTCTGTTTTGTTGTCGGTGCGTAGCACCTATACTCTGTTTACGTTTGTCTCTGTTTGGCCTTGTTCTGGGCCTTAGACTCTTTCTTTTAGCCTGGTGGCTTTTCTGGATGTTGAACTTAATTTTCATGTTGGACAAATTAGGAGATATGAGATTTTATTTTTGTCTCTCCTTGTGTTATTATTGTTGTTCCGTTTGTGGTTACAGGGACCTGCTTATGTTTTATTGACGCTTATCGGGTTTTGGGCTTCGCAGCTCCACTCTCGTGCGGACCTTTTCACGTCTCGCCTCCATTTTAGGGAAGCGGGGCGTGACAGGTTTTGTTGGTGGCCCATGCAGGTCCTTCTGTACATGTGAATTGTTGAAATAACGATAATAATATTAGAATGTCCAATAAACTAAGTTCGACGTCCGAGTCATAAGCTATGAGTCTAATTGTTTCGTTTTCTGTGTCACTAGATGGCAGGAAGATGAATCACCCATGGTGGAGGTAGTGGTGCATCCCCTCATGACGAGGAGCCTGAGCGGGAACCCACCAATGGGGAGATGATGCGGATGATGCTTCAGATGATGCAGGTGCAGCAAGGCGTGCTCCTGCAAGTCCAGAATGCTCCGGCTGGTTGAGCTCCACGGGCGACTCCGGATGCCCCTCGCTCCGAGCCGGGAGCGAAGCAATTTCGGGAGCTGGGTCCTGCATATTTTGATGGGTCTGAGGGTCCTCTGGCTGCCGATGAGTGGATTCGGAACATTGAGGACAACTTGAAGATGACCAAGATCACCCCGGCTGGATGGGTTGATTTGGCGAAGAGGCAACTCAAGGATAATGCTCGGAACTTGTCACGCCCCGCTTCCCAAAAATATGGAGGCGAGGCGTGAGAAGGTCCGCTCAGACTTGAAGCTACAAAGCTGCAAGTCCGATAAGCGTCAATCAAATTTAAAACTGCAGGTCCTTGCAACGCGAACGAAACACGATAATAGTAATGAAATGAGACAAAAGAGATATATCAGAATATCCATAAAATAAGTTACAACATCACAGAAAAAGCCACTAGGCTAAAAGAAAAGATTCTAAAGGCCCAAACATGGCCAACAAAAGTACAGCGTACAAAACAAAGGTGCCACGCACCGACAACTAACAACAAAACCTAAAACAAAAGAAACTCAGCAAAGATCACAGGTATCCGCAAAACTCCTCCTGGGCAAACATGGACTCAGACTAAGCGTCAGCAAAACATCACGTACTCAGCAACGGTCTCCGGCTCAGGGTCTAACATGTGACACCCAAAAGAGCAAGGGGCACATGTCAGCAAGTCTACAAGAGACTTGTGCAAGGAAACTGAAAGTAGGTGAAGCAACCTAGCAGTTCTAGCATGAATGCAATGACATGGCAGTTTAAAGTATGAGTGCAACAAGTAAGATAAAGTAAAGTAAAGTACGAGCATGGCATGGATGACAAGTTTTACAAGTAACACTCACTATTACAAGACAAGTAAAGTAAGCACCTCGTGCACAGAGATTCCGCTTTCTGGCTAGAGTGGCTGATCGGGCCACTCCTAAGCTCAGGTGACCGTTTATCCCTACCCCTCCACATGTATCGAGCCAGTGCCTTACCCCCGAACATGGAATGCTCGCTTCTGGATCACGAGCCAGGAAGTGTTTTTAACAAGTATGGCATAGGGGTGCACCTAGCCGGAAACACGGATTATACAAGTATTTTGTAGCGTGTGCTACGATGCAACAATCAATTTGGATGACTCGTAAGATGCAATGCATGTCAGTTAAAAGTGCGTACAGATAAGGAAAGTAAACGTGACAGTTTAGTAGGCATGGTTAACAAGTTTAAAGAGTTGGATCTAGCTTCGTTGTCAAGCTAGATCCATTTAGGTGACGGATCTAGTTTCGTTGTCAAACTAGATCAAGTAGGCGTCTAGCCAGCTATCATTTCACTGACTAGTCTCTTTTACGCTAAAAGCAAGGAAGTGGCCTAAAAACATGGCCCTACACAAGAGTTGGCAAGTTTCACTTGCCTGCAAGTATGACGTCTGAGAAACACCGTCCAACGAGTCCAAAATCACAATTATCCTACGTGCACAAGTCCACCGGCCTAAAGTCCATATTATTAATCTTGATTAGTGAATTTAAAACATTTAAAATACTTTAAAAATACTGATTTTAGTCTTGATTAGCATGCAATTGGGTTGGGGGTCCTAGGGGTGCAAAGCGTTACCTCAACACGACGCGAAAGCTACACTGGCGTCGGGTAGCGACGCCAGGGGTTGGAATAAGAGAACGCGCTCCAAGTCCTGATTCCAAATTAGTTTCCTCGCTGAAAAGTTCAGAGCATCAACCGGAGCAACGGTTCCAGATTCCAAAGCTAGCACGTGCGACGATGGGCTACGACGTGTCGCAACGTCGTACGCGACAAATCGTCGGAGAGAAAGCACCTAGGTGGGGCCCACAGTAGTCCTAGGGACCAATGGGGGACCCACAATACCTCTGGAGAACTTGGGGGGCCCACGGTGGCAAGTGGTGCGACGGGTTCGGGGTTGCGACAAGTGGCTCTCGGTCGTACAGCCTCAGTGCGGGGGATTCTCTCGGTCGGACTCGCTTGGTGCGGGGCTTGCAGCGCAGCGGGCTGCAGCGGTGCGGGCGGGGCTTGGTGCGGAGAGATCTGTCGGTCGGTGTGGGGGACAGCACCGGTCGGGCGCCTTGGATGCGGGGTTGCAACGTTGCAACGTTGCAACGCGCGGTGATGCAGGCGTGAGCGGGCGGGGGCTTCGGTCAGGCACGGAGGAAGGCGGGGTGCGGAGCGGGCTTGGTGAGGACGGCTGTGCGGAGCGGGGTGCGGGCTTGAGCTCTCGGTCTGACCGAGAGCTCCTCTCGATCGGTGCAGAAGAACAGAGCGGTGCGGTGCGGGCCAAGCTGGGTGCGGGGGTGGCCAGCGGTCGGAGCGAGGATTTTGGCCTCGTTTCTTCGGTCGGTGCGGGGAAAGCTCGTCGCAACGTCAAATTTGAGTTTTGGAAGCGGCTAGGGTTATTTTCTTGCGAAAATAGGTCTTCCTAAAGGTTGTTTATATAGTGTAGATGAGTTGACTAGGTCTAGGGCTAATTCTAATGAGATTAGGAGTTTAAAATAATTTAAAATTCAAATCTCACAAACTCCAACTCACCCAAGGCTTAGGTGGGGCCCAAATGAGCTGGAAATTGGCTCAAAAATTATTTAATATGTTTAAAACTCAAATAAATTTTATTTGGCCGAAAATAATTTAAAAATTAATTATTAAAAATATTATAATCCTTGTTAAAAATA
The DNA here is from genome assembly GCA_030789695.1 of Scilla litardierei. Taxonomy (NCBI): domain Eukaryota; kingdom Viridiplantae; phylum Streptophyta; class Magnoliopsida; order Asparagales; family Asparagaceae; genus Scilla; species Scilla litardierei. The sequence goes on along the minus strand of CM061142.1, from coordinate 269,928,681 downwards.
TAAAAGTGGTCAAATAAGCTCCAAAAATTATAAAATAAATATAGGGGTGATCGTGATGATGAAAGTGAGCTAACTAAGAAGACGTATCTCAATTTCGACATCGGACGACGAAACTAAAAATAGAAACGTCTCCCGTCAAAAGTGAGAATCGCAACGTCTCATCGAATAAGATTAAATTGTGGGAAAACGACTCGAGAAACGTCGTTCCAAATTAGTGCCACTATTTAATATGCTCAGAGACGTTCACAACGGCATATCACACTAAAGTGTTCACAAACAAACAAAGTCTAAAATAAACACGTGCACGGCCAAAAGCACGTGCACGAACAACGTACAACGAAAAGTGGTCGTTACATCCTCCCCACCTTAGAATAAAGTCCGTCCTCGGACTTTCTAATATAGCTAGTCGCTCTAGTAACTACCCCAATCAAGTCATATTATAACTCAAACCAGGTATAGTTATTACAAGTGCTTACACATGCACTAGGTAGTCAAACATTAACACTACCAACACGTATATACATATATATATTCACGTACGTCATATACTTATACCTATTATAGTCAGTCAATTTCATACATGTATTTCAATCATATACATATACGTACACCACTTATATAACTACTACTTACCTAATCACAAAACAATATTTCAGATACTCATATAAGTATGGTCTCACACTAGCAAATACAATCATTGCTCTATGTATAGATAGCTACATGTGCACAAACAACATGGGTATACGACTCCCTAATATTTCCTAGTATACATCCAATACTAAACACATCAACATAGGTAGTCACACCATACCATAATTAAATCCAGTTTCATTATATCTAATATATATTCACTACTACCATATTCTCACAATGTATAGTCATTCAAATACATGCAAATAGTCCACCACGTATTCACATCACATACGGTCCTATAACTGTATTTACGACACGCCACATATACCATAGTCATCAATACCTATAACTAAGCACATACTTACCCGTGCATGGTGCACACCCATACACGCTAACTTTTCATTCACGTATACCAATCATATCATTATATAACTAGCACACCTACACACCTAGTTTTAGCTAGTACCAATATGTTCACACGGGCAAGTCCTTAGTAATTAACTATACCACAAGACCAACACCTATAACTATATACTGGTGTAGCGACCCACAATCATGTGTGTAACACAACCAGGCACAAACACTTCTATCACTATACATACATCAAACATCGCTATATTCAACTACAAACATACATTCAATATACTTAGAGTATACCCACTCAAGCTTGAGTGAGACTCAATACACATATCAGAATATTCTATATACGTAACACAGCATTCATACCTATACCAACACCACCCCAATATATATATATATCTACCAATACAACCATATACATGCCATAAGTCGATCACACTTAATATTTAGTCTGGTAATACTCACATAGTTCAATCACTTATATATGTCATGATAGTAATACAGACATCAGCACACGTATAATTATAATACACTCCCTAATACATGCATACGCATTTATTGTATAGTCACACATAAGTAATGTATATATATTCACACCATAGCCTACTACCTATAATTAGTATACTAACACATCTATACGTACATAATTAAGATGTGCAATAGTCGTGTATACCTCACGGTATGCACGCATGCAACATCCCGTAAAAGCAAGCAATGCCAATCAAAATTATAATCCTACTACCATATGTATATCACCTATATACTCATGCAACGAAACGTAACTACTTACATATAAGCGCATTTCATATCCACGTACGAGCACATACTCACACGTACTAACATACAGGTCATATAATATGCCTACTCACTTAACTATACGTACACCTATTATTATCACACCTAGCATACACATAGCTTTACCAATCATTTTATTTCAACATTTACAAGTATCTCTAACTACGTACACTCCATTAGATATTCCAACACTAACTCTTATATACACAGGCATCCCTAGTATGGTATAGCTAACCACATACAAATCTATAAATAATAACACACAAATAACTTCATAATATCACGAGTAACTCCGCGTATATATATATATATATATATATATATATATATATATATATATACGTACACAATAGGCAAGCATCAATATACTATGGGGGAGTACCCACATTCAACCCACGGACACAACCTAGGTACGTGCACTACGACTACCTCACAAGGTCCAAGGTCTACTAACAACTTAAAGTTGACACAGACATTGGCGGGCACTAAAGCCTAAGCAATAAAGGGAGGTCGAGGTCGAGAGCGTGACGAGGGTAGGATCGATAAGCACGAATCCAGATAGGATGTATACAAGAAGACAGCTTGGTTAGACGAAACATTGACTCAATGGTGATGTTTAGGTTGAGGGAAAGGAGATATAGTGGTACTTATATAGGACTGAGAAATGAAGTAACATAAGCTAAAACACGCGAAATTGAAAACTGTTGTACTTCAAAAGTTGGAATCCTTGCTTGTATAAAATTTTTGGAGATCGATAAAACGAGTTGTTCAAAATAAGTTTGAGTCGGATGTACATGATAAGAGAAAATGGTTTATTGGTATATATAAAATCATTATAAAAGGAAGTAAAATCATTTACACGAATATTGAGGACGAGGTTTTAGAAATCTTATACGTTAGTAATTTAATATAATGTTGTCAAAAGTTTTTATAAGTCAGAGAATGAAATCAAGTAACGGAAGAATTTGAACTCATGTTAAATGCTTTCAAAACTTTTAGGCTATGAAAAATTTAAAATAATCAACATTGAAACTACTTTTAGAGAACCAGGGTTTGCCAAAAACGAGAAACTGATTTACACAAGGTTCTTAATATACGAGCACAACAAATCTGGTACGGAAAAATAATTGAAAGTATGTATGGTGAGAGGAAGGATAATAATAATAACTTAGTAGTAGAATTATCAAAATTGATAGCAAAGCTTTAAAATCAAATCATGGAGGGTCTAAATCAGGAAGTGGTTATGTAATAGTAATTTTACAAAAATCTGAAGTAGAGAAAACGACGAGCATAAAATCGACTTGCTGAAAGCTGAATTTCCATGTCTTGAAAGTATATTAAAGTAAACACGACGTATCATTCGTATAACACAAATAAGGAGGAAAATTATAAATCGAATTGGGTAAAGCAAAAGTACGGTTCAGAATAAAATTAATATATGAAGGGACAACGCATTTACATAAGTACGAAAAACATAGGCTGGAAAAATATTATAAACTAGTGTTCAAAAATTTCGTCAAAAGTTTTAAAATTTTAAATCAACAAAGGAGTATGAAATATATGATATATATATATTAAAAAGATTGAGCAAATTTAAACTTAGGGAAGGAGGAAATCGAAGAATACTTTCAGAAGATTCAAAACTTGTAACGGAGAGATTCGAAGATCGGCGACTATCGTCATGAGGCGATCTCGTGAATCGAGGCAAGGAAATTGGTCGGATGATCAGAACATACATACGCCTAGGATATGAATCAGGAGAATCTATGGGGAAATTCTTACGGTCGACCAACTAAAGATTAAGAACTAAGCGCTAAGACTTTCTAAGGAGCTAGACGGTAATGAAATGCGTTCAGCTTGGTCCGAAATCGATGAACCCAAGCGAACGACCAAAGGAAATTCTAGAAGTCTAATATGGTCAGAGTTAGACAAGAACCACTAAGGTAACTCCTACGACGATTAAATCAATTGCTGACAGGGAGTCTAACTAACAGTCAGTGCCTCTATCTAGCAAACACAGACGTCTAGCTAAGTCTTCTTACCACATAGTGACATAGGAAAATGACTAGACTCAGGGCTCATGACTCGGATGTTACAATTTATTTAATGGACATTCTGTTATTATCGTTGTTCCGTTAATTCGCAATTGCCAGACGGACCTGCATGGTCCACCAACAAAACCTGTCACGCCCCGCTTCCCAAAAATATGGAGGCGAGACGTGAGAAGGTCCGCTCAGACTTGAAGCTACAAAGCTTCAAGTCCGATAAGCGTCAATCAAATTTAGAACTGCAGGTCCTTGCAATGCGAACGAAACACGATAATAGTAATGAAATGAGACAAAAGAGATATCTCAGAATATCCATAAAATAAGTTTCAACATCACAGAAAAAGCCACCAGGCTAAAAGAAAAGAGTCTAAAGGCCCAAACATGGCCAACAAAAGTACAGCATACAAAACAAAGGTGCCACGCACCGACAACTAACAACAAAACCTAAAACAAAAGAAACTCAGCAAAGATCACTGGTATCCGCAAAACTCCTCCTGGGCAAACAAGGACTCAAACTCAGCGTCAACAAAACATCACGTACTCAGCAACGGTCTCCGGCTCAGGGTCTAACATGTGACACCCAAAAGAGCAAGGGGCACATGTCAGCAAGTCTACAAGAGACTTGTGCAAGGAAACTGAAAGTAGGTGAAGCAACCTAGCAGTTCTAGCATGAATGCAATGACATGGCAGTTTAAAGTATGCGTGCAACAAGTAAGATAAAGTAAAGTAAAGTACGAGCATGGCATTTAAACATGGCATGGATGACAAGTTTTACAAGTAACACTCACTAGTACAAGACAAGTAAAGTAAGCACCTCGTGCACATAGATTCCGCCTTCTGGCTAGAGTGGCTGATCGGGCCACTCCTAAGCTCAGGTGACCGTTTATCCCTACCCCTCCACGTGTATCGAGCCAGGGCCTTACCCCCGAACATGGAATGCTCGCTTCTGGATCACGAGCCAGGAAGTGTTTTTAACAAGTATGGCATAGGGGTGCACCTAGCCGGAAACACGGATTGTACAAGTATTTTGTAGCGTGTGCTACGATGCAACAATCAATTTGGATGACATGTAAGATGCAATGCATGGCAGTTAAAAGTGCGTACAGATAAGGAAAGTAAACGTGACAGTTTAGTAGGCATGGTTAACAAGTTTAAAGAGTTGGATCTAGCTTCGTTGTCAAGCTAGATCCATTTAGGTGACGGATCTAGTTTCGTTGTCAAACTAGATCAAGTAGGCGTCTAACCAGCTATCATTTCACTGACTAGTCTCTTTTATGCTAAAAGCAAGGAAGTGGCCTAAAAACATGGCCCTACACAAGAGTTGGCAAGTTTCACTTGCCTGCAAGTACGACGTCTGAGAAACACCGTCCAACGAGTCCAAAATCACAATTATCCTACGTGCACAAGTCCACCGGCCTAAAGTCCATATTATTAATCTTGATTAGTGAATTTAAAACATTTAAAATACTTTAAAAATACTGATTTTAGTCTTGATTAGCATGCAATTGGGTTGGGGGTCCTAGGGGTGCAAAGCGTTACCTCAACACGACGCGAAAGCTACACTGGCGTCGGGTAGCGACGCCAGGGGTTGGAATAAGAGAACGCGCTCCAAGTCCTGATTCCAAATTAGTTTCCTCGCTGGAAAGTTCAGAGCATCAACCGGAGCAACGGTTCCAGATTCCAAAGCTAGCACGTGCGACGACGGGCTGCGACGTGTCGCAACGTCGTACGCGACAAATCGTCGGAGAGAAAGCACCTACGTGGGGCCCACAGTAGTCCTAGGGACCAATGGGGGACCCACAATACCTCTGGAGAACTTGGGGGGCCCACGGTGGCAAGTGGTGCGACGGGTGCGGGGTTGCGACGAGTGGCTCTCGGTCGTACATCCTCGGTGCGGGGGATTCTCTCGGTCGGACTCGCTTGGTGCGGGGCTTGCAGCGCAGCGGGCTGCAGCGGTGCGGGCGGGGCTTGGTGCGGAGAGATATGTCGGTCGGTGCGGGGGACAGCACCGGTCGGGCGCCTTGGATGCGGGGTTGCAACGTGCGGTGATGCGGGCGTGAGCGGGCGGGGGCTTCGGTTAGGCACGGAGGAAGGCGGTGTGCGGAGCGGGCTTGGTGCGGACGGCTGTGCGGAGCGGGGTGCGGGCTTGAGCTCTCGGTCTGACCGAGAGCTCCTCTCGGTCGGTGCGGAAGAACGGAGCGGTGCGGTGCGGGCCAAGCTGGGTGCGGGGGCGGCCAGCGGTCGGAGCGGGGATTTTGGCCTCGTTTCTTCGGTCGGTGCGGGGAAAGCTCGTCGCAACGTTGTGACGATTTGTCGCAACGTCAAATTTGAGTTTTGGAAGCGGCTAGGGTTATTTTCTTGCGAAAATAGGTCTTCCTAAAGGTTGTTTATATAGTGTAGATGGGTTGACTAGGTCTAGGGCTAATTCTAATGAGATTAGGAGTTTAAAATAATTTAAAATTCAAATCTCACAAACTCCAACTCACCCAAGGCTTAGGTGGGGCCCAAATGAGCTGGAAATTGGCTCAAAAATAATTTAATACGTTTAAAACTCAAATAAATTTTATTTCGCCGAAAATAATTTAAAAATTAATTATTAAAATATTATAATCCTTGTTAAAAATATAAAAGTGGTCAAATAAGCTCCAAAAATTATAAAATAAATATAGGGGTGATCGTGATGACGAAAGTGAGCTAACTAAGAAGACGGATCTCAATTTCGACATCGGACGACGAAACTAAAAATAGAAACGTCTCCCGTCAAAAGTGAGAATCGCAACGTCTCATCGAATAAGATTAAATTGTGGGAAAACGACTCGAGAAACGTCGTTCCAAATTAGTGCCACTATTTAATATGCTCAGAGACGTTCACAACGGCATATCACACTAAAGTGTTCACAAACAAACAAAGTCTAAAATAAACACGTGCACGGCCAAAAGCACGTGCACGAACAACGTACAACGAAAAGTGGTCGTTACATCCTCCCCACCTTAGAATAAAGTCCGTCCTCGGACTTTCTAATATAGCTAGTCGCTCTAGTAACTACCCCAATCAAGTCATATTATAACTCAAACCAGGTATAGTTATTACAAGTGCTTACACATGCACTAGGTAGTCAAACATTAACACTACCAACACGTATATACATATATATATTCACGTACGTCATATACTTATACCTATTATAGTCAGTCAATTTCATACATGTATTTCAATCATATACATATACGTACACCACTTATATAACTACTACTTACCTAATCACAAAACAATATTTCAGATACTCATATAAGTATGGTCTCACACTAGCAAATACAATCATTGCTCTACGTATAGATAGCTACCTGTGCATAAACAACATGGGTATACGACTCCCTAATATTTCCTAGTATACATCCAATACTAAACACATCAACATAGGTAGTCACACCATACCATAATTAAATTTAGTTTCACTATATCTAATATATATTCACTACTACCATATTCTCACAATGTATAGTCATTCAAATACATGCAAATAGTCCACCACGTATTCACATCACATACGGTCCTATAACTGTATTTACGACACGCCACATATAATATAGTCATCAATACCTATAACTAAGCACATACTTACCCGTGCATGGTGCACACCCATACACGCTAACTTTTCATTCACGTATACCAATCATATCATTATATAACTAGCACACCTACACACCTAGTTTTAGCTAGTACACATATGTTCACACGGGCAAGTCCTTAGTAATTAACTATACCACAAGACCAACACCTATAACTATATACTGGTGTAGCGACCCACAATCATGTGTGTAACACAACCAGGCACAAACACTTCTATCACTATACATACATCAAACATCGCTATATTCAACTACAAACATACATTCAATATACTTAGAGTATACCCACTCAAGCTTGAGTGAGACTCAATACACATATCAGAATATTCTATATACGTAACACATCATTCATACCTATACCAATACCACCCCAATATATATATATCTACCAATACAACCATATACATGCCATAAGTCGGTAACACTTAATATTTAGTCAGGTAATACTCACATAGTTCAATCACTTATGTATGTCATGATAGTAATACAGACATCAGCACACGTATAATTATAATACACTCCCTAATACATGCATACGCATTCATCGTATAGTCACACATAAGTAATGTATATATATTCACACCATAGCCTACTACCTATAATTAGTATACTAACACATCTATACGTACATAATTAAGATGTGCAATAGTCGTGTATACCTCACGGTATGCACACATGCAACATCCCCTAAAAGCAAGCAATACCAATCAAAATTATAATCCTACTACCATATGTATATCACCTATATACTCATGCAACGAAACGTAACTACTTACATATAAGCGCATTTCATATCCACGTACGAGCACATACTCACACGTACTAACATACAGGTCATATAATAGGCCTACTCACTTAACTATACGTACACCTATTATTATCACACCTAGCATACACATAGCTTTACCAATCATTTTATTTCAACATTTACAAGTATCTCTAACTACGTACACTCCATTAGATATTCCAACACTAACTCTTATATACACAGGCATCCCTAGTATGGTATAGCTAACCACATACAAATCTATAAATAATAACACACAAATAACTTCATAATATCACGAGTAACTCCGCGTATATATATATATATATATATATATATATATATATATATATATATATATATATATATATATATATATATATATATATATACGCACACAATAGGCAAGCATCAATATACTATGGGGGAGTACCCTCATTCAACCCACGGACACAACCTAGGTACGTGCACTACGACTACCTCACAAGGTCCAAGGTCTACTAACAACTTAGAGTTGACACAGACATTGGCGGGCACTAAAGCCTAAGCAATAAAGGGAGGTCGAGGTCGAGAGCGTGACGAGGGTAGGATCGATAAGCACGAATCCAGATAGGATGTATACAAGGAGACAGCTTGGTTAGACGAAACATTGACTCAATGGTGATGTTTAGGTTGAGGGAAAGGAGATGTAGTGGTACTTATATAGGATTGAGAAATGAAGTAACATAAGCTAAAACACGCGAAATTGAAAACTGTTGTACTTCAAAAGTTGGAATCCTTGCTTGTATAAAATTTTTGGAGATCGATAAAACGAGTTGTTCAAAATAAGTTTGAGTCGGATGTACATGATAAGAGAAAATGGTTTATTGGTTTATATAAAATCATTGTAAAAGGAAGTAAAATCATTTACACGAATATTAAGGACGAGGTTTTAGAAATCTTATACGTCAGTAATTTAATATAATGTTGTCAAAAGTTTTTGAAAGTCAGAGAATGAAATCAAGTAACGGAAGAATTTGAACTCATGTTAAATGCTTTCAAAACTTTTAGGCTATGAAAAATTTAAAATAATCAACATTGAAACTACTTTTAGAGAACCAGGGTTTGCCAAAAACGAGAAACTGATTTACACAAGGTTCTTAATATACGAGCACAACAAATCTGGTACAGAAAAATAATTGAAAGTATGTATGGTGAGCGGAAGGATAATAATAATAACTTAGTAGTAGAATTATCAAAATTGATAGCAAAGCTTTAAAATCAAATCATGGAGGGTCTAAATCAGGAAGTGGTTATGTAATAGTAATTTTACAAAAATCTGAATTAGAGAAAACGACGAGCATAAAATCGACTTGCTGAAAGCTGAATTTCCATATGTCTTGAAAGTATATTAAAGTAAACACGACGTATCATTCGTATAACACAAATAAGGAGGAAAATTATAAATCGAATTGGGTAAAGCAAAAGTACGGTTCAGAATAAAATTAATTTATGAAGGGACAACGCATTTACATAAGTACGAAAAACATAGGTTGGAAAAATATTATAAACTAGTGTTCAAAAATTTCGGCAAAAGTTTTAAAATTTTAAATCGACGAAGGAGTATGAAATATATGATATATATATTAAAAAGATTGAGCAAATTTAAACTTAGGGAAGGAGGAAATCGAAGAATACTTTCAGAAGATTAAAAACTTGTAACGGAGAGATTCGAAGATCGGCGACTATCGTCATGAGGCGATCTCGTGAATCGAGGCAAGGAAATTGGTCGGATGATCAGAACATACATACGCCTAGGATATGAATCAGGAGAATCTATGGGGAAATTCCTACGGTCGTCCAACTAAAGATTAAGAACTAAGCACTAAGACTTTCTAAGGAGCTAGACGGTAATGAAATGCGTTCAGCTTGGTCCGAAATCGATGAACCCAAGCGAACGACCAAAGGAAATTCTAGAAGTCTAATATGGTCAGAGTTAGACAAGAACCACTAAGGTAACTCCTACGACGATTAAATCAATTGCTGACAGGGAGTCTAACTAACAGTCAGGGCCTCTATCTAGCAAACACAGACGTCTAGCTAAGTCTTCTTACCACCTGGTGACATAGGAAAACGACTAGACTCAGGGCTCATGACTCGGATGTTGCAATTTATTTAATGGACATTCCGTTATTATCGTTGTTCCGTTAATTCGCAATTTCCAGACAGACCTGCATGGGCCACCAACAAAACCTGTCACGCCCCGCTTCCCAAAAATATGGAGGCGAGGCGTGAGAAGGTCCGCTCAGACTTGAAGCTACAAAGCTGCAAGTCCGATAAGCGTCAATCAAATTTAAAACTGCAGGTCCTTGCAACGCGAACGAAACACGATAATAGTAATGAAATGAGACAAAAGAGATATCTCAGAATATCCATAAAATAAGTTTCAACATCACAGAAAAAGCCACCAGGCTAAAAGAAAAGAGTCTAAAGGCCCAAACATGGCCAACAAAAGTACAGCGTACAAAACAAAGGTGCCATGCACCGACAACTAACAACAAAACCTAAAACAAAAGAAACTCAGCAAAGATCACCGGTATCCGCAAAACTCCTCCTGGGCAAACATGGACTCAGACTCAGCGTCAGCAAAACATCACGTACTCAGCAAGGGTCTCCGGCTCAGGGTCTAACATGTGACACCCAAAAGAGCAAGGGGCACATGTCAGCAAGCCTACAAGAGACTTGTGCAAGGAAACTGAAAGTAGGTGAAGCAACCTAGCAGTTCTAGCATGAATGCAATGCCATGGCAGTTTAAAGTATGAGTGCAACAAGTAAGATAAAGTAAAGTAAAGTACGAGCATGGCATTTAAACATGGCATGGATGACAAGTTTTACAAGTAACACTCACTAGTACAAGACAAGTAAAGTAAGCACCTCGTGCACAGAGATTCTGCCTTCTGGCTAGAGTGGCTGACCGTGCCACTCCTAAGCTCAGGTGACCGTTTATCCCTACCCCTCCATGTGTATCGAGCCAGGGCCTTACCCCCGAACATGGAATGCTCGCTTCTAGATCACGAGCCAGGAAGTGTTTTTAACAAGTATGGCATAGGGGTGCACTTAGCCGGAAACACGGATTGTACAAGTATTTTGTAGCGTGTGCTACGATGCAACAATCAATTTGGATGACATGTAAGATGCAATGCATGGCAGTTAAAAGTGCGTACAGATAAGGAAAGTAAACGTGACAGTTTAGTAGGCATGGTTAACAAGTTTAAAGAGTTGGATCTAGCTTCGTTGTCAAGCTAGTTCCATTTAGGTGACGGATCTAGTTTCGTTGTCAAACTAGATCAAGTAGGCGTCTAGCCAGCTATCATTTCACTGACTAGTCTCTTTTACGCTAAAAGCAAGGAAGTGGCCTAAAAACATGGCCCTACACTAGAGTTGGCAAGTTTCACTTGTCTGCAAGTACGACGTCTGAGAAACACCGTCCAACGAGTCCAAAATCACAATTATCCTACGTGCACAAGTCCACCGGCCTAAAGTCCATATTATTAATCTTGATTAGTGAATTTAAAACATTTAAAATACTTTAAAAATACTGATTTTAGTCTTGATTAGCATGCAATTGGGTTGGGGGTCCTAGGGGTGCAAAGCGTTACCTCAACACGACGCGAAAGCTACACTGGCGTCGGGTAGCGACGCCAGGGGTTGGAATAAGAGAACGCGCTCCAAGTCCTGATTCCAAATTAGTTTCCTCGCTGAAATGTTCAGAGCATCAACCGAAGCAATTGTTCCAGATTCCAAAGCTAGCACGTGCGACGACGGGCTACGACGTGTCGCAACGTCGTACGCGACAAATCGTCAGAGAGAAAGCACCTAGGTGGGGCCCACGGTAGTCCTAGGGACCAATGGGGGACCCACAATACCTCTGGAGAACTTGGGGGGCCCACGGTGGCAAGTGGTGCGACGGGTGCGGGGTTGCGACGAGTGGCTCTCGGTCGTACAGCCTCGGTGCGGGGGATTCGCTCGGTCGGACTCGCTTGGTGCGGGGCTTGCAGCGCAGCGGGCTGCAGCGGTGCGGGCGGGGCTTGGTGCGGAGAGATCTGTCGATCGATGCGGGGGACAGCACCGGTCGGGCGCCTTGGATGCGGGGTTGCAATGTTGCAACGTTGCAACGCGCGGTGATGCGGGCGTGAGCGTGCGGGGGCTTCGGTCAGGCACGGAGGAAGGCGGGGTGCGGAGCGGGCTTGGTGCGGACGGCTGTGCGGAGCGGGGTGCGGGCTTGAGCTCTCGGTCTGACCGAGAGCTCCTCTCGATCGGTGCGGAAGAACGGAGCGATGCGGTGCCGGCCAAGCTGGGTGCGGGGGCGGCCAGCGGTCGGAGCGGGGATTTTGGCCTCGTTTCTTCGGTCGGTGCGGGGAAAGCTCGTCACAACGTTGTGACGATTCGTCGCAACGTCAAATTTGAGTTTTGGAAGCGGCTAGGGTTATTTTCTTGCGAAAATAGGTCTTCCTAAAGGTTGTTTATATAGTGTAGATGGGTTGACTAGGTCTAGGGCTAATTCTAATGAGATTAGGAGTTTAAAATGATTTAAAATTCAAATCTCACAAACTCCAACTCACCCAAGGCTTAGGTGGGGCCCAAATGAGCTGGAAATTGGCTCAAAAATTATTTAATACGTTTAAAACTCAAATAAATTTTATTTGGCCGAAAATAATTTATAAATTAATTATTAAAAATATTATAATCCTTGTTAAAAATATAAAAGTGGTCAAATAACCTCCAAAAATTATAAAATAAATATAGGGGTGATCGTGATGACGAAAGTGAGCTAACTAAGAAGACGGATCTCAATTTTGACATCGGACGACGAAACTAAAAATAGAAATGTCTCCCATCAAAAGTGAGAATCGCAACGTCTCATCGAATAAGATTAAATTGTGGGAAAACGACTCGAGAAACGTCGTTCCAAATTAGTGCCACTATTTAATATGCTCAGAGACGTTCACAACGGCATATCACACTAAAGTGTTCACAAACAAACAAAGTCTAAAATAAACACGTGCACGGCCAAAAGCACGTGCACGAACAACGTACAACGAAAAGTGGTCGTTACAGAACTGGTGGGATGCGGAAGAGAAGATGCTGGTGGAGCCGATAGCTTGGGCTACCTTTAAGTCCAGGTTTGATGAGGAGTTCTTTCCGAAGGCTGCTAAGAAGGAGATGCTACAGCGTTTCATTGATCTGAAGCAAGGGAGCTTGACGGTGGACCAGTACCAGCAAGAGTTCACTAGGCTTAGTCGGTTCACGCCAAAGATGGTGCAGGATGCTGACGAGAGGGCTCAGAGGTTCCTGCAGGGACTTGCTTTGGAGCTCCAGAGTTTTGTGTCTTCCTCTGATCTAGACTCTTATCAGAAAGTTCTAGTCGTTGCAAGGCGGCAGGAGCTGAACCTGAGTCAGAGGAGGGGACATATTTCTGGTGCTGGGAAGAGGCCTATGGAGCAAGCCAGTGCGGTGGTTAGGCCTGGTTTCAAGCCTAATCAGCCAGCTCAGTTCAAGAGGCCAGGAGGGCCTATTCTAAAGACTTGCCATTTCTCCGGTAGGACCGGGCACGTCAAGGATCAGTGTAGGAGATTCCTGGGCCAGTGTGTCGTCTGTGGGGATCCTACCCATGCCATGAAGGATTGTCCGAGGTCGAAGCAGCCTTGGCGGGTACCTGTTGCAGCACAGCCGTTGCAGCAGAGAGCGTCTGTGCCCGCTGGACGTGGAGCGCCCCTTGTTCCACAGAGACAGGCCTTTCGGCAGGCTGTTCCGCCGAGAGGGCAGGCCTTTCTGATGACTGAGGAGGAGAGCATGGCCGTGGACGAGGTTATTACAGGTAACGCTCATTCTAGATATTTCTTCCTTAGTTAGTTTGAATGTTGATTATGTTGCTTGCTTGCTCATGTTTGTTGCTAGAATAGGATTTGATTGTTAGACTGTTTGCTAGGTGTGGTTTTGGTTTGCACATTTCCTGCACGAGTCCTCTTTGACTCAGGTGCGTCGATGTGCATTTTGGCCCGGAGCTTCGTGGAGAAGCATTCCTTGTCGACGTCTTCTCTTCCTAAGAGTTGGAATATCGTCACAGGGAATGGTGTGGTCTCGGTGCATCGTGGTTGCAATTCTTGCCCGTTGGTGGTTTGTGGACGTGAGCTTCGTGCTGATTTCATTATCCACGACATCATTAACTACGATATGGTCCTTGGGATGGATTGGCTTGCGAGCTTCTATGCTACGATCGACTGTCGGAGGAAGAAGGTGGTGTTCGAGATTCCCGGACATCCAGTATTTGAGTTCAGCCGTGGTAGCAGCTCGCTTGGTCCTGTTAGATTTCGGGCCAGGCCAGTGGAGGTTGTGGCTATGCAGAAGGAGCTGGAGAGGCCAGCTGTGGTGCGTGATTTCGATGACGTCTTCCCCGAGGAGATGTCCGTTTTGCTACCTGATCGAGCTTTAGAATTTTCTATTGATCTTATTCTGGGAGCGCAGCCGATCTTATTCCGGGAGCTCTAGAGTGTCTCCGTGGGGAGCACCGGTGCTGCTCGTGAAGAAGAAGGATGGTTCGCGTCGCATGTACGTGGACTATCGGGAGTTGAATGCGGTAACCATCAAGAATAAATACCCGTTGCCTCACATCGATGATACTTTTGATTAGCTTGGAGGTTCGAGGGTGTTTTCTAAATTGGATTTGAGGAGTGGTTACCATCAGTTGAAGGTGAAGAAGGATGATGTTCCGAAGACAGCATTCAGGACGAAGTATGGACACTATGAGTTTGTGGTTATGCCTTTCGGTGTAACTAACACACCCGCAGTTTTCATGAATCTGATGAACCTGATTTTCTATGACTTTCTGGATAAGTTTGTCGTTATCTTCATTGACGACATTCTGATTTATTCGAGGTCGGAGGAGAAGCATGCCTCGCACTTGAGGACGGTATTGGAGATTTTGAGGAAGCATCGTTTGTATGCTAAGTTTTCGAAGTGTGAGTTTTGGCTGGATAGAGTTGCTTTTCTAGGGCATGTGGTGACTGGAGAGGGTATTTCAGTGGATCCCGAGAAGATTAGGGCCATCAGGGAGTGGCCTGTTCCGTCGTCCGCGTCTGAGATTCGGAGTTTCCTTGGACTTGCTGGTTACTATCAGCGTTTCATTAAGGACTTTTCCCGTATTGCTGAGCCAATGACCAGGTTGACGTAGAAGGATGTACCTTTTGTTTGGTCGGTTGATTGTGAGAATTTCTTTGGTGTTCTGAGGGAGAGATTGACGACTGCCCCCATTCTTGTTGTGCCTGATCGCAGCGGTGGATTTGAGATCTTTTGCGATGCTTCTGGCAAGGGTCTCGGTTGTGTGTTGCATCAGCACGGGCATGTTGTGGCGTATGCTTTGCGTCAGCTCAAGACTCATGAGAAGAATTACCCGACGCATGATTTGGAGTTGGCTGATGTTGTGTTTGCGCTCAAGATTTGGAGGCACTTCCTGCTGAGTGAGAAAGTGAAGATCTTCACCGATCACAAAAGCTTGAAGTATATTTTTACTCAGAAGGAGCTCAACATGCGACAGCGTCGATGGTTGGAGCTCATGGCGGATTATGAGATTGATTTGCAGTATCACCCTGGCAAGGTGAATGTGGTTCCTGATGCGCTGAGTAGGCTTCCAGCGGTGATGTTGTTGACCTCGCAGTGGAGATTGCAGCAGGATTTTTACGAGTCTGGTGTGGAGATTGTTCTTCCTGGGGAGGTTTCTTCGTTGATGTGTATACATATACAGTCGACGATCATGGATCGGATTAAGGTTGGCCAGGTTGGAGATCCGAAGTTGGTAAAGATTCGGGAGCAGGTGGAAGCCGGTTTGCGGACTGACTTTTTGATTCATGAGGATGGCTCGCTGAGGTTTGGAGCCAGGTTGTGTGTGCCAGCTGGGGATATTAGAGAGGAGTTGATGGTGGAGGCACACAGTTCGCCGTATTCTGTGCATCCTGGTGGGACCAAGATGTACCAAGATCTTCATCTGAATTATTGGTGGCATGGCATGAAGAGGAGTGTGGCTCGGAATGTAGCCAAGTGTTTGGTTTGTCAACAAGTGAAGGCGGAGCATCAGCATGCGGCCGGGTTGCTACAACCGCTTCCGATTCTGGAGTGGAAGTGGCAACACATCACTATGGATTTCGTGACTGGACTACCTCGGAGTCCGAAGCAGAATGACACGATTTGGGTGATCGTACATCGATTGACCAAATCTGCGCACTTTATTCCATTCCGAGTGGGACAGTCCACTGAGACGCTAGCGAGGAGATATATGGAGGAGGTCGTGCGACTTCACGGAGTCCCCGTGAGTATCGTGTCAGACAGAGACACGAGGTTCACATCTCAGTTCTGGCAGAGTTTGCAGAAGAGCTTGGGTACGCGTCTGAGTTTCAGCACAGCGTACCATCCGCAGACGGATGGCCTGTCCGAGAGGACGATTCAAATTTTGGAAGACATGCTGAGAGCGTGCATGTGGGATTTCAAGGGTTCGTGGGAGGACCATCTGCACTTGGTGGAGTTCTCTTACAACAACAGCTTCCAGGCGAGTATTGGCATGGCGCCTTTCGCCGCTCTTTATGGAAGGAAATGTCGATCGCCATTGAGTTGGGATGACGTTGGTGATCGGGAGCTGTTGGGACCTGAGATGATTGTGGAGGCTGTGGAGGTCGTCAGGAACATTCGGGAGAGGTTGAGGATTGCTCAGGACCATTTTAAGCATTGGGCGGATGCTAAACGTCGTCCTTTGGAGTTTCAGCCTGGAGATCATGTGTTTCTGAGGATTTCCCCGAATCGTGGTGTGATTCGTTTTGGGAAGCGAGGGAAGTTGAGCCCGCGATACATTGGACCGTTTGACATTCTGGAGAAAGTTGGCGAGGTAGCCTACTGCTTAGCCTTGCCGCCATCTTTGGAGGGAGTTCACAATGTTTTCCATGTGTCGCAGCTTCGTCGATACATTAGCGATCCATCTCATGCTGTGGATTTTTCAGAGATTACCGTTCGCCCCGATATGACGTATGACCAGCAGCCAGTGCAGATTCTGGACAGGTGTCAGAAGTCACTTTGGAACAAGGTTGTCAATCTTGTCAGGGTGATGTGGCGACACAGCTCGCCTGGAGAGTCTACTTGGGAGAATGAGGATGAGATGCGAGAGCGTTTTCCACTTTTGTTCCCGGACACGT
Organism: Scilla litardierei; assembly: GCA_030789695.1. Taxonomy (NCBI): domain Eukaryota; kingdom Viridiplantae; phylum Streptophyta; class Magnoliopsida; order Asparagales; family Asparagaceae; genus Scilla; species Scilla litardierei. Next base: position 269,911,234 of record CM061142.1, on the reverse strand, counting down.
GAGTGTTGGGAAATTCCGAGGACGGAATTTTTCTTAAGTTGGGGAGGATGTAACGACTGGTTTTCATGTATCCGGATTTATTATATTATATTATATGTTTTAGTGGATTTTCTCCTCATGTGTGGTTTTTGTCCCCGTAGCTTTCATTTTCGATCGTTTCGTCGCGTTTTCCTAGCTTCTTCCGTTGATCATCGATTTTGGAGTAAATCATTCGTGACGGGCTTCATATCGGTCATATCTTATTGTCAGATCAAGCCTAGGAGTCTTAGGAATCGATCCCGGAGCTTCGCGCTCCATTTCGAAACTTTTGGTGCTCATTAGTCGGTGTAAGAAGGGGCACCGACCGACTAGATGACGATCCAGTCGGTCGGAAAGCCTTCTTGAACCGACTAGTTGGCTTTGTTAATTTCTCAGGAGTTACTGTTTCTCGTTAGTCGGTCTAAGAACATTGGTTGACCGACTAGGTTGCAAACTAGTCTGTCAGCAATGGTTCTTTAACCGACTAACTCATTAACTAATTTTGGTACCAGTTACTATTCACTTTTAGTCGGTCTAAGAACGTTCATCAACCGACTAGATGCCAAACTAGTCGGTCAGTAGTTGTTCTTTGACCGACTAAATCTAAATCCTATTTTTGTACAGGAGTTACTGTTTGGACTTAGTCGGTCTGCGTTGGTCAACCGACCGACTAGTTTCCAAACTAGTCGGTCAGTGGTTGTTCTCTGACCGACTAATCAGTGTCGAAACCCTAATTTCTGGGCAGCCGCCAGCCCTTCCTATTTAAACCCCTCCCAAACGTTTTCTTCTTCTTCCTCATGACCTAAAACCCTAGTTTCTCCCCCATTGAGCCCCCTACTACCTCAAACCCTTATTCCTTCATCCCAACCCCAAAATCCATCATCCAAACCCTCACTTAACACATTCTACCTATCATCTTCCTCAAACCTTCATCAAATCCCCCAAAATCCCCCAAAACCCCATTTCTCCAGATTTTCCCCATCTATTCCAGATCTGAACCCTAGGTTCCTCGGAGCGTTTCTTCCGTTGTTGTGCTTGCTCGGCATCATTCTTCCGCCTCCGATACGCGACTTCCCCGTAGATTAGCATCCGTGGGACGAACCCTCGTGTTGATCGTCATCCTCGGTGCTAGGCAAGTGAAACTTGCCACTTAGGGTTTGGGCCATGTTTTAGGCCATTTGCTTGTTGTAGGCGTAAAAGAGACTAGGCGACGAAATGATACTCGCCTAGGCACAATTTCCGGAACTAGCTTGACAACGAAGCTAGGACCGTCATTTATCATGTTGCATAACTATCATGTAATGTTTAATTTTGATCAACGGTACGCGAATAAATTGTCATCCATGCCATCCATGTTGTATGTCGCATTCGTAGCACACGCTACAATACTTGTGTTTCATGGCCCGTGTTCCAGAAACGGGCTACGTGAGTTGGTTGATAGCCAATGCCCGACCTACTTGTTTACCGGCTAGGCTCCTGCGTTGCAGGCATAACCCTACGCCATACATGTTAAATACACTTCCTGGCTCGTGTTCCAGAAGCGAGCATTCCGTGTTCGGGGTAATTCCCTGGCTCGATACACGTGGAGGGGTAGAGATAAACGGTCACTTGAGCTTAGGAGTTGGCCCGATCAGCCACTCTAGCCAACAGGCGGAATCTCTGTGCACAACTTGTTTACTTGACTGTTCACTTGACGTGAACCACTTGACTTGTACTTGTCCGTGTTTTACTTGTTATCCAAGACATACTTGCTACTTGCACTTCCCTTTACTTGTCACTTCCATACTATACTTGTCATGCCATGCAACATACTATAACTGCTAGGTTGCTAGTTTACCTTACCTTCAGTTTCCTTGCCCAAGTCTTTTAGACTTGCTGACATGTGCCCCTTTACTCTTTTGGGTGACACATGTTAGATCTCGAGCCTGAGTCCGTTGTTGAGGACGAGGTGTTTGCGGACGCCGTGCCCGAGTCTGCGTTTGGCGAGGAGTACGTGGACACTGGGGACCAGTCCTAGTGTCTTCGTTGTGCTTTCCTCTTTTTGTTTTAGACTGCTGTTTTGTTGTCGGTGCGTAGCACCTATACTCTGTTTACGTTTGTCTCTGTTTGGCCTTGTTCTGGGCCTTAGACTCTTTCTTTTAGCCTGGTGGCTTTTCTGGATGTTGAACTTAATTTTCATGTTGGACAAATTAGGAGATATGAGATTTTATTTCTGTCTCTCCTTGTGTTATTATTGTTGTTCCGTTTATGGTTACAGGGACCTGCTTATGTTTTATTGATGCATATCGGGTTTGGGGCTTCACAGCTCCACTCTCGTGCGGACCTTTTCACGTCTCGCCTCCATTTTAGGGAAGCAGGGCGTGACAAGGAGCATTCACTGAGGTTAAGTCACCACCATGTTCCTGATCAGAGCATTTTTCATGGATTGAAGGGAGCTTGTTTTTATCAGGGCACTGAGCATCAGTGTGCCCAAAACAGACACAGTGACTGCATCGTGGGGGTTCCCCTTCAAACTTAGTATTTATAGTGATAGTTTTTCCGTCTTCCATTTCCACCTCAAAAGATGAAACAAGGGGATTTGATGCATCCACTTCTACTAGACATCGGGCGTAAGAAATCCTTTCTAAATAAGCAGTAGCTCGATCAAGGCATATAGGATTACCTAGGACGGAAGATATAATATTCAATCCCTCCAGATTCCACATATAAAGTGGGACTCCATGAAGCTGCACCCAAATAGGAATCGAGGTCAGAATATCGCGATCATATCGCATATCAATGCTCCATCTCTTGAGAACCACAAGGCGCCCGTCAAATAACCAAGGCCCACCAGTTAAGATCTTATCGCATTCCTCCTTGGATTCGAATCTGAAATAAAAGAACCCATTTTCCTTGCTGTAAATTTGAACCCTCTTCCTGGGTCTCCACAGTCTCTCCATCCAAGCTACCATCTGCCCGTAGAAGGGGATATCCCCCAGAACGTAGCCCACAATGGTATTCTTCCAGTTGTCAGCACCCCGATGAACAAGTTCAGAGGGAAACTTGGCACAGATAGTACCATCCTCCATAGTAGTCGGTGGGACACGAGTCATCCCCAAAGCTGTGCCATACGTGCGCCTGTTGGCACAGACGTTAATCCAGGATCTCTTGGTGCCCGAAGTATCAACCTTAATCTGAACATTTGCTCTCTCAGGCATTTTATCATACAGGTTATGGCCGTTCCCTGTAGACCTAGCCTTAGGAATAAGATTCGAACCTCTGGGAGCTCGGGTTCGTGAAGAGCCCTCTCCATAGTTCCGCCTATTCTTCAATTGCGGGATACCCCCTTACTAGCAGCAACTTTCTTCCTGACAATTTGCCATCCATCACCTACAGCCTCACCCCTTATTCTGTTATCACCATCCCCAAGTATCTGGGAAACAGTTTTCTGAACGAGGCAAGAGCCAATTCCATCAGCCGCCTTAGGGTTGCTTGCCCTATGAACGAGATCCACACCGGAACCCTCAGATCCGATGCCATGCCTGCCACGATCCACAAGACGGCTACGAGCAACCAGGATTGAAGCATTCTCATCCTGAGAAGAACCGTGAACCTTAGATGGCCCGCCGAGCTTCCCTCCTGGATCGCCTGAATCTCCATCGCCCAGAGTCGCCAGAGCCTCCATCTTTTTATATTTATAATCGCCCAGAGTCGACAAGCGATTATAATGCTTCAAATATGGTTAAGAATTGCAGGAAGGAATTGGAGGATATTCGATGTGATCCTTGTATCCATACTTCTACTATTCTCCAGCTTAAGGAGCAGATCCTCCAGAAGGAATTGGTGAAAGTTATGAAACTGGAAGAGGGGATGTTGAGGCAAAAGAGTAGGCAGGATTGGCTTACTCTTGGAGATAAGAATACAAAGTTCTTTTATAGCGCTATGATGGCTAGGATCTGCAGCAACAATCTTAGTCACCTGATTGACATTAATGGGGGGCCGAAACAAGATTTATGATGAATTGAAAATTGCAGCTCCTACTTTCTTTGAAGGGTTATATAACCAAAATTATTATCAGACTACATTCCCTAAACTGGTTCCTAAGCGCATCTTAACTGAGACTTCTTCTGTCTGGCTGAGCAGGAGGGTTTCAGATGAGGAGATCAAGGCGGTCGTTTTTCAGATTGGCACTGATAAATCCCCTGGTCCTGATGGGTTTAATGGGTTTTTCTTCCAGCACAATTGGGCTCTGATTGGTGATGAGGTATCTTCTGCCATTAAATCCTTTTTCATAGCTGGTTCCCTTCTTAGGACTGTCAACCACACCTTCCTTAATCTTATTCCTAAGAATGGCAATGCTTCAACCCTGTGTGATTATAGGCCTATTTCCTGTTGCAACGTCCTCTACCAGATCATTAGCAAAATTATTTGCAACAGGATTAAATTGGTGATTCATGAGCTTATCTCTCCTAACCAAGCTGCTTTCCTTAAAGGGAGACTCTTATCTGATTGTTCCTTGCTTGCTCATGAACAAATCAGAGACTTTAGCAACCCTATGGGTGGAAGAGCCTGCCTGAAATTAGACTTGAGAAAAGCCTTTGACAGTGTTAATCGGGACTTCTTCTTCTTCTTCTTGCGCCAATTGGGGTTTCCTGATATCTTTGTTAGCTGGGTCAAAGAATGTATATCTACGCCAACCTTCTCTGTCCTGATTAATGGCTCTCCCCACGGATTTTTCAAGAGTAACAGAGGTATTCGCCAAGGTGATCCCCTCTCCCCTTACCTATTTGTTATTACTATGGAGGCGTTTTCTCTGTTGATTTCTAAGGCCATTAATATGGGAAATATTTTACCGATGAGGCGTACTGGATCTATTTCTCACCTTTTATTTGCGGATGATCTCCTGGTTTTCTGTCGGGCCTCCAAGAGTACCTTCTTGGGTGTCAGAAATTTATTGGAGGAATTCTATAATTATACTGGTCTGCAGGTAAATTGGGATAAAAGTGCAGGGTTGTTTAGCAAGGGAGCCAGAAATAAAAGTTCGTTGGCTGATATGTTGGGTATCAAGGTTGTCACTACGTTATCCACCTACCTTGGGTTGCCGCTCTCTGCTAAATATCCAAAAACCAGAAACTTCAGCAAGTTAGTGGACAAGTGTAGGAAGAGGATGTCGGGATGGAGCTCTTCCTTACTCTCTGTGGCGGGGAGAATTGAACTGGTAAGAACGGTGATCTATGGAATAGTGGCATTCTGGATGCATGCTTACTAAATCCCTTATAATATTATTAGATCCATCTCTGGAATGTGTCGCCGATTTATTTTGGGATCTTCTAAAGCTTGGGCTTGGGAAGATATCTGCAAACCAAAAGAAGAAGGCAGAGTGGGGATTAGACAACTGGAAGATCTTAATGCGGCTGCAGGCGTGAAACTTACTTGGAGGTATCTTACCTCTGATAGCATTTGGGCAAAGCACATGAGGGCGAGGTACGGGGCAGACTTTTATGCGGCAAAAGGCCTTGTTACACACTCAGGATCCTGGAAGAGGATGCTCAAAATCCGGCCTATTTCTCAGAATCTCATTCGCAGGAAGGTGCGAGATGGTCAAGGCACTCTATTTTGGTATGACCCGTGGTTGATGGGCGGCCCCTTGTGCAATTTTTGCAATATTCCTACAGGTGCCGAGAGGAAATGTGTAAGTGATTATTGGATTGCTGGCGCGTGGACTACCGACCCTAGCATTGACCCGATCAGGCATTTGTTGCTACCGCACAAATTGAAGCCTGGGTTGGATGAATGGGAATGGCTGCCTAGTCAGAGTTTTAGCTTTAAAGAGGCTTGGCAAGGTGTTAGAAAGCGAGGTACCCATTTTCCATTCCACAAATTGATTTGGTATAAAAACCACTCTCCTAAAATGTCGCTTACTTTGCTCTGTGCATTTCAAAATAAATTGTTAACTAAGGATATGCTCAGAAGTTGGGGGGTCAATACTATGATGGATTGTGTACTGTGCAATGAAGACAAGGAGGAAAGTACATATCATCTATTTTTTGAATGTAGCTTTTCTAACTACATCCTACGAAGATCATTATTAAAGCTCAATATTTCCTCACTACCTGGCCCGGGTATGAATGAGATATGGAAGTCCTTCCTTGGTAGGTTTGGCGGAAATAGCCCCCTTGACTTACTGGCCAAATCGGCCCTGGCTGCCTCTGTTTGGCACATTTGGAAAGAACGAAATCGACGTATTTTTGAAGGACAGATGAGAAGTAAAACCGTTCTATTTGATGATATTGCTGCGGATATCAGGATTCTGTTGCATGAGCTAGAGCCGACCACTGATCTAGAAGCAAGTGCGTTCGCCAATTGGGAATTCAGGGACTTGGGTTGAATTCAGAGTTTTCTTTGTGACTTGTATATATATTTGCTTGGAATAGCTTCTTAGCATGGGGAATTGATAGTGGGGAGTGACGGCGCTTGTGCCCTCTCCTCTCTCTATTGATGCCACATGTCTGGAAGAGCTATTGGTGTATTTTGTACATTTTGATCAATAAAGTAACACGCTAACCTTCCAAAAAAACACACTCGTTCATACAATATATATTTATACACACACTTATAACTAACCACATAAATATACACACATGAGTACACGCCAGATATTCTAACATATAAATCACACAATAAATCTGCACACACAACTATACGTACACGTATTATCATTACACCAAACATGTACATCACTGTACTAGCATACAATTACAACCATTAACAAGTACTGCTAAGATACATATACTCCTCGTAACTAACCAATATTAAATCTAATACGCACAGATATTCCTATAGTGATATGGCTAATCACTCGCCTAAGTATAAATATAACACTATACTACTCTATACTTGACTAGATATATATATGTCACGTAGTACCGTACATGCACATACCATCACAATAGATCATCACACTATACTAATATACTCCGGGTAAGCACACTCATACATGGGTGGTATATAGAGATTCGCACACACGAGTTCACATCCGCTGCATCACAATAACACCACAATCAATGCTAAAGATCTCACTAAGTAGTGATAGGTTCTAAGGTGATAACTAAGCAAGTGTAGGATTCAGAGTTGAATGATGCAACTGATTAATGTTGTGTTGGATGGTTTCAGAGGTGGCATGGATAAGAGAGTAGTTTGGTTGGGTGAAAAAATATTTATGAATAATTAAATAATCAAGAAGATAAGGGTATGTTGTAAAAATAATAATATTGTTATAACTTACGTAAAGCAGCGAGTATACGGTAAAAGTTAAAACGTAAAATATGAATAGTCAAATAATAGGTGAAGGGTAATATGGGCATAGAGGTGTAGTGCTTGTTTTGCAAATGGAAAATAGGTTTGTAAGAAGAAAATTTTCTTTTTTTTCTTAAAATGTATGAAGACAATGATTATAAAACTGACACACATGATTTTGAAGTTCTATTTAACTTAGGAAAGTATTTTAAAAGTATGTATGAGTGACTGTTTTGAAATATGTTAGTAAGAAATGAAGATGATATTTTGAACTAGAAAAATAAAGTTTTTTTTTATTTTTTTAAAAAAGATCATTACATGAGGAAAATAGAATAGTTATGCGAGGTCATGTGAAATAGAAGTGCGGAAGGTGTATGTTGGAAAATTGCTATAAGATAGTAACTAAAGATCCTGTCAGAAGAGTTTCAAAATCAAGATTGGGGTCTAAGTCGACTGAAGTGTAAAAAAATCTAAGTAAAAGTTTTCGAAAGGGTTTTAAACTTAGCAAAGAATTCAATAAAAGAAATATCGAAAATACTTTTTAAAGACGCTGGATCTGCAATGGGGAGGTTCAAGGTTAAAGATGGCGGACCTGAAGAGTTTATGTGAATCGAGGGCGAGAAATAGGTTCAATGATCGAAACATATGTACGACTAAGAAGTAACTCCACGAATACGCTACGATGGCTTTCTACGATCATTAATATGGAAGTGTAAAGATTATGAAAATAGTAAAATCAGGGGAAAAATAATCATTGGGTCGACTAAGGTTTAGCACTAAGGTTCTACAACGAACTAGACTGCGATAGGGAAGCCGGGGTAAGGTTTCGTTAGGGATCGAGATCGAGGTCTTATTTAAAGATCTGGAATCTTACGCTTCGAAGTCTACTCATTGCATGTGTCTCAGGTTCGACTTGCACGGCGACGATCGCTACGTTCGGTTGGGCCCTAGATTCGATAAATCTAAGCGAACGACTAACGAACTCAAAAGTCTAATATGGTCAGAGATGGATGACCAATCGCAAGGGTGACTCTGGAGATAATACTAAGTCACAACAAGGGTGTCTAACTAACGATCACGAGCGTCTAACTAAGTATTCCTATTATCATGGTATTGGGTTTCCTATCGTGCTGAGACAAGGTATTCGAGTAATTTTGCGTACGAACTAATTCTGGATGTTTTGGCTAATGAAAAGTGTTCTCATTGTTCTGAGTTTCGCAGTTGCAAGACTTGCATGAGCCACCACTAAAACCTGTAACGCCCCGCTTCCTAGAGACACCGGAAGCGAGAGCGTTACGCGGTCCGCTTGAACTGGAGCGGTGAAGCTCGAGTTCAATAAGCGTCTGTGATAAAAACATAGAAGAGGTCCTTGCATTTGCGTATCAGAACAATCAGAAAACATTTCATTAAATTAAAAAGGGCACTTCCAGAATTGTTCGTACAAGAAGTAAGACAACTGGGCCTCAGCATGGCCAAAAAGAAAACTACATCAAAACACTAATCCTACTACAAGGTACTAAGTCTAAAGCTCAAAGTAGATAAGAAAAAGGGCTCTAGTCTTTGGCAGGAAGCGGCTCGGCGTCTACGGTAAACTTTGGCTCTCTAAGTCAGGCGTCACGAACGAATCTTCCCAGTGTTCAAACTCGGGATCTGACATACATCCAAAAACATGAATGTATGTCAGCAAGCTCTGCAAGAAAAGATTAGCATCCCAAGGCAAGATATACAAATAATATGAATTTAAGAAGAATTTTATAATTTAAAGAAACGTCTGTAGCAATTTAACATTTTACAATTTTATAGAAACAGAAATGAGCATCCCTAACATGCATTTCTAGACGGTTGCAAGGTTAAGGTTAAGATTTCTCTAAGTTCATTAGCATGTCGATTTCCAAGATGACCAAGCTAGCGTTGCAATTTCCATGTCAAGAGTTCACATCTAATCTAGGGTTCTCGCTTTTAGGTCGTGATGAGAAGGTCGTTCCTCTCACGGGGGCTTACCGTGATTGACGCTAACCCACCGCGTGCGGGTGGTGCTCTTGAGGAGAGTACCTTTCATACGCCCAGTGGCCGCTCAACCCTAACCCCACCCAAATGTTTGCTGGAGCACGAGCCGGCCTAGTCGACTCACACGACATCACGATATCACGATACCGCCTTCGAGGCGCACGTTTTCACGATGTCACTCTCTAATGACCAAGCAAGATGTTCATTCATTTCAAGTCGTCAATGTTTCATTATTGCACAACATTTACAAAAATTGAAGGGATGTCGAGACTGGTTACCGGTTACAAGAACCATTCTCTGCTAATGTCTAAAGTTGGAAACATATCAAATTATATGCCAAAATGTCACATTTTTAGTGTTGGACATTATGGAAACAGTTTTATGTGTCATTTTACGTGCAGTTTTCAAGATATACAGATTAAAGTAAAAATGACGTAATTATCATCAACTTCAAAAATTCATATTAATTGCACACTTGCCTGTTTTCGGTGATATCGGGTGTCCAGGTGGTGATAACGAGGAGCGCAGTTTATCTGCGACACGGATTTATACTATCAATAAAGAATACTATAAAAATCCACTTACAATTAAACATACAAGGTATTTTTTTCTGTTTCTTATGGCCTGCTACTGTTCACCTTTATTAAAGTCACTGTTCTTTTAGGAACTAACAAAAATACTGTTCCCCTATCATATGCTTAATAAACCATCATATATATATACATATATAATAACTAGACATGGTACTTCTCAGACGTGCAAGGTATTGTCCATACTTGATGGAGATATTAACATATAAATATATATTAACGAATGCATAGGCTTATAGGATGATTTGTTTGCATGGCAACTTGCATTGGAAATTCACATTTGTATTGAAGTTCACAGCTCCCGTAACTCATTAATTTCTATGAGCTTTGTTCTAGGGTACCGTACACTCTCTCTAGTACACCGTTTACATTTAATAAAAGTAAATGTTTGTACATGCACTCACCTTTTATTATTGGCTTCTTCCCTTCATCTTTCATTTCTTTCTTTCGTATGACAAGGGGGAAAAAAGCTAAAGGGCGGCAGGTTGGCAATACGGTGGCCTCGGGCTGGAGGAGCTGGGTATCGCGGGGTTGTGGAGCATGACAGCGGCTGTTGCGACACGCAGTGGGGACGGCAACAAGTCAGAGAGGAGGCGTGGCCGTCTTGGATGGCTGACCAACGGATCTGAGGGGCCTGGCGCTTGTCGTCGATGCTCGGGGTCGGAGGGATCAGGGAGGAGGACTAGAGACCGACGGTCAGGTTCGTGGTGTCGTGGTTTCGAGGCGGTGCATGTGTTCATCGGAGGGAGGGGTGTGTTGTGGACTGAGGAAACGGCGGCATGGCCTGGGGAAGTGGCGGAGGGCGAGAGGGAGAGGTCGGAGCGTTGCGAGCGGCTGCGGCTTTGGTCAGATGGAGAGGGGGTGGAAGCTGGCGACTGGGGGGTTTGCGCGATGGAGACGGGGGAGGGTGGCCGGCACGAGTGGGAGGAGGCCGCGGGCTGTGCACTCGAAGGTGAGGCGTTGGGCGGTTGTGCGACGAAGGAGGAGGAGGCACGGGGGTGTTCGCGAGGTGGGGAGACGCCGTGAGGGCTTCACAGCGCGTGAAGGAGAGCTCGTGCTGCTCTTTCTGCGATGAGAAAAACAAGGGCGGCGCTGGGTGTTTTTTTTTTTGTGAGGAGGGAGAGAAACGAATGTAACCTAGGGTTTTATTATTTATATATATAGAAGTAGGGTGCTGGGTCAGAACGTGAGCAAAAGTTTAGGCTAGGTTTCCTATTATAATGTGCGAGGGGGGTTAAAACGTTCATCAACACGTGAATGGGTTATTGGTTTATTCTCTATGTTTTTTTTCCTTTTGTGTGTTGTGTGTGAGTAATAGGTCTAGGGTACTGACGTGTCCTAGGTTAATATATTAAGAATGTTAGCAGGGTTATTTCGTGGGTTACCGTCATTTTGAGTCCTCTAGGGTCTCCTACTTGCTAGCCTAGTGTGTGGGGCTTGGTGAAGAGCAGCATGTGTATAGTTTTGGCCCTAGGATTTAAGGTCTCTTATAAAATGAGTTTATGTGTAGGGTTTGCAAAGAATTGCACATGAAGGCTAGCTGTAGCCTTAGGGTTATAAAGAAATGTGTTGTTGTATGAGGTTGGCAAGGGCTGCACGTGAGTAGGGAAAGCTTATAGGTTTTAGTTTATAATATCAAAGGGAGTAGGAGCAAGTCTAAGTTTCAAAAAATATAAGTGTGTGCTTACAGATTGTGTGCGTGAGTGCATTAAGCTGGGTGCGTGTGTTTGTATTGATTTTAGCTTGTGTCCAAACAAATGGCTAGAATTTAAATTAGGAAAAGATTTGAATTTTTCATTAATGAGATTAGTATTAATGGTTTCAATTAGGGGAGAATTTGAATTTTCATTTAAAGGAATTTGTATTTAATAGGTTAATCAAAGAAATTAGGGCTCATCAATTAGATTAAATGGCTCTAACAAGGAAAGTCTCATTTGACTTTTAAGAAGATTTGAAATTGAATATTTAAATTTTAAAACCAGAAATTTAAAACATAATTTAAGAAAACCTTTTAAAATAATTTTTTTTAAAGAAGGGATAATAATAATAATAATAAGTATCTTAAAATAATGATAGAATAATTTATATGAAAAAGCTGGTACGTGCACGGGGACAGTCACGCCTAACTACGGATACGAGAGAATATTACACGAGAGGAAGGCAAATAAATTGTATCGATAAAAACCGGTCGTTACAACTTCGGAGATCCAACTTAGAGAATACTCGTGATCTGCCAAGTTGATCAAAGATGTCGTTAATGCGTGGCAGTGGGTACTTGTTCTTAATGGTAAACTTGTTCAGTTCTTGATAGTCCACACACATCCTTCTTGATCCATCCTTCTTCTTGACCAAAAGAACTGGCGCACCCCAAGGAGATACGCTGGGATGTATCAATCCCTTCTGTAACAGGTCATCAAGTTGTTTCTGAAGTTCTTCCAGTTCAACAGGGGCCATACGATAAGGAGCCTTCGAAATAGGTTGAATGTTTGGCATCAGATCAATGGTGAATTTCAGAGCTCGATCATGCAGTAATCCCGAAATATCTTTAGGAAATACATCCTCAAAATCTCGAACCACTCTAGGCTTCTCGGGCTCAACTTGCTTCGATGCAATAATTACTTCTTCTGTCTTGGCCCGAAATCTGATAGGCCCAAGTGAATGATCTCCGCTTATGAATTCAAACACAGGATGATCAGGGATTTCAAACACTAATTTCTTGTTGTGACAATCGATAGTAGCATTGAAATTTCCTAACCAGTCCATGCCGAATATCAAATCGAAGTTTGGCATGTCAACCATCATAAAATATGTGAACAACTCGTGTCCACAAATCAATATAGGGCCAGATCTATAGCCACTAGAAGTTTTCACTACTCCCCTCCCGGTAATGATGTTCCAGCAATTAGGTAGAGAATCAACACGAATGGAGTGCTTCTCTACAAATCCTCGGGATATGAAGCATTGTGAGGCTCCAGAATCAAAAGGAGATAAGGCTGGATGAGAGGCTACTAAGACAACACCTAGTACATATGAAATATGTATTAGCTAAAAGATAGACAAGCAACACATGCATATAATATAAGCATTATAAAACAAGGGTTAAAGCATTACCTGATATCACTTTCTCATCAGTCTCAGCCTCCGTGGCTGTCATGGTGAAAACCTGACGCCTCGGCTGGTTCTGACTCGCCAGTGTGAAAGCCTTCTGTTGTGGAGCCAAAGGTGGTCCACGTTGATTCGGTCCAGGAGCTCCACGTTGAACAGGTCCAGCAGTCATTAGCTTGTTGGTGCGGTGAGGGCAGTCTCTGGTAGGATGTGCTGAGGCTCCACATATCTGACATTGATTCAGTAACTCTCTACAGTCCTTCTTGAGATGGCCAGTCCACTTGCAGTGGAAGCATACCATCTGAGATCGATTGTTGGCAGGAGCAGCGGGCCTCTTGAACGCTGCGCCTCTTGAATTTTGCAGTCTATATATACCTAAGATTGCCCCTGAGCGGCTCATGTGGACGTCTTCTTCCTCCAGTCTGAAGTGCCTTCTTACGCTTCATGATAAGCTCATGCTTCCTAGCAGCATCCAATACATCCTGATGTGTAGTTAGATTCACCGAAGACATCGAAGCCAGAAGATCCAGGTCTAGACCCTGGAGAAACTGATACGCACGGTCTTCGGGATCCTCCACCAGATGTGGAGCGAATCGACTAAGCAAAGAGAACTCTGCATCATACTCGTTAACATTATAATTGCCTTGCTCCAGGTTGACAAACCGTTGCTGAAGTTTCATCTTAACTGATCGAGGAAAATATTGAGTGTCGAGATGCTCTCGAAACATGGTCCAGTAGATGGGCTTGACCAGACGGGCTTCTTCCGTATCCCACCAGTTCCGAGCATTTCCAGTCAGTTGCTTCTTGGCAACTTCCACCCATCGTTCTTGATCAATAATGGAAAGACTCATGTCGTCTTCCGTACTTTGGACCCATTCTTCAGCTTCCAGTGGCCCTTCTCTTCCAGAGAAGCTCTTCGGGTTCAGCTCCCGAAATTGCTTAGCTCCAGGTGCAGTTCGAGGAGACGATGGTGTAGGTTGCACAGCTTGTTGTCATTGCTGAATCAGCTGTTGTTGGATCTCCAACATGCCTCTCATGACTCCCATGAGTTCATGAATGTGGGAATGCCACTTCTGCTGGCTCCATTTCCATTGCGAGTATGCGGTCTTCCCGCCATGCTGAAAAAGAAACAAGGTAAACATTTGTGTACGAAGTTATTCAAATGATTTGGTTAGTGACTACATTTATACTGTTCTGAAGTATCTTCGCAGAATGCAAAAGGAGACCTGCATGGGTCACTAATAAAACCTGTCACACCTCGCTTTCCATTATACTTGGGAGCGAGGACACGAGCGGGTCCGCATATGCTTAAAGCAAAGAAGAAGTACTTTAATTCATTTCTTTCTTCTTTGACTTAACCACAATAAGCGTTTGTTTAGTTTGGCAGGTTCTTGCATGCGAATATTCTCAGAACAGCATAAATATTTATTTTACTGTTATTCCAACATTTTCCAAAATGAGTAAACAAGTAATTAGGCCTAGCATGGCCATACAATCTACGGAAATTAAACACATCTGAAAAGTAACAAGTACTACTAATAAAATAGAAACTAAGAGCAGCTCTCTCTATTCTTCAGCAGGGAGGACCTCAGCGTCCTCGTAACTCTGGTCAGTGGGGTCGTCCTCCAAGGTAGGATCCTCAGAAGCAGTGTCCTCAATATAATCAGAACTCTGAACCTAACATATATTTCACAATACATTGAAATATATGTCAGCGAATAGCTCAGCAATATTTTAAAGTAATGGAATAAGGAATTAACTTGGGAAAGAACAAAAGATCGTTAGTACACGTTTATGAGTAATGAGTGCATAAAGTAAAACATAAGCATGCTACAATTAACATATGAATTCCAGTTTAAAAGTAAAAGCAGTTGCAAATTGAGTATTTCAGTTATTTGTGCTCGTGATAAGTCCATGTCTGGGTGGGTAGTATGTTCTTAATGCACCCTATCATCAGGGGTTTATCGTGACGCTTCTTGCCATCCCTAACCTGGAAAATGGCCAAGATGCTTGCCTCCATTAGTGTGGTATTGAGGTAGCCATAAGGTGGTGACCCTACTACAATGGACCAACCCCACCCAAGTGTCATAACTAGTCATCGACGAGTTTCATTTCCATCTGTAATAGATGGGTTCTCATTTTTGTTTCGAGGGTTGTGTCCTACCATCTATCCAGTTTGGTTCAATTTGATGACAAGCAGAGAGAAGTTATTCTTTTACCGAGGAAACATTAATATGACATGTCCATTTTTAATCAGATGCAACATGCATAGTGAGAACATGCAATTTGGTTATTTAAAGTTGACATGTATTTTCAGAATAAGGTTTTAGCATCAGATTAAGCAGTTCGTCATATCATTCAGTTACAATAAAGCACTTGCCTTAAGGCGATGGTGGATGTCTCTGTGATTGCAACGGAAGGCATGATTTATCTGTGTCATTTAGATTCGAGTATGAGGCTAACCATTTTAAGCTAACAGAATCATATAAATATGGCACAAGTTTATATAGTGCTAAACTATTAAAACTAACTTATATGAATATACTATACTAACATTATTACTAACATTACTTACATTACAGTTTTATATGAATATACTAACCGTTACTAAACTTTCTACTATACTAACTTATATGAATATACTAACAGTTTTACAAGAATATACTAACAGTAATGTTAATTATTACTAACATTATTATAATACTCACATACTGATTTTAACAGAACTTATTAACAACACTAATATTAACAGAACTCATTAAAAAACTAATGTTATTATAACTAATCTCTTAAACTAACATTATAAACTAATATTATTGAACTAATGTTATAAATTAACATTATTTATAAACTAACTACTGTTATATAATACTAACATTACATATAATACTAAGAGGAGGGATCAAATGACCCCCAAAAATAACCCCCTAAAATGACCCCCTATCAAAAATCCTATGCCCCCCATTTTTCCGGAAGATCTGAACCGTTCATCTTGATCTCCACCCTCTAAATACCTTACCCACCAATTTTCAACCCGATCCTATGTGTTTTGCCCATTCATCCATCCGACCCAAATTTAACAGTTTCGCATGAATAGAACTTTTGCGAATGGTTGATGAACGGGCAAAACACATGGGATCGGGTTGAAAATTGGTGGGTAAGGTATTTAGAGGGTGGAGATCAAGATGAACGGTTCGGATCTTCCGAAAAAATGGGGGGCATAAGATTTTTGATAGGGGTCATTTTAGGGGGTTATTTTTGGGGGTCATTTGATCCCTCCTAACATCTAACAGTTATATATATATATATATATATATATATATATATATATATATATATATATATATAAACTAAATTTGTATTACGTATTGTTACTAGGGGTGGCAAACGGGTCGGGTGGGTTCGGGTTCGGGTTCGGGTTCGGTTTGGGTCAGATTTGACCCGACTCGGATTGGGGTAAACCCGAACCCGACCCGGATTGAATCCAGGTCGGGTTCGGGTTAACCCGTCGGGTTAAGATTTTACTTATACACTACTGCTCCTTTTTCGATAACCAGCTATTTATTAAGAGCCACCGACAATTTATTAAGTGCCGCATAATTTCCAGTAACTCGTCGCTTAAACCGTACTGATGACATCAAGAAAGTATAATTAACGTTACCATTTTATTAACGAAAGTAATAAAATTAACAAAAAAGTTGTATATAAAGGGAATTGAATCCAAGACCTCTTAAAGAAGAGGACAACAATTCAAATCGTATAAGCACAACTCACATTGTAACTGTGTATTGAAGTTATTATATAAATTTTTATATAAAGAGAGAAAGTAAACCGGGTCGAATTCGGGTCATCCGGGTTGACATGCCAAACCCTTACCCGACCCGGATTTTTATCCGGGTCGGGTGGTCAACCCGTTTCCTACTGAACCGGATTGGCCCCTACCCATACCCGATTAAGGATTCCGGGTTCGGGTCGGGTCGGGTCGGGTCGGGTCGGGTTGGGTCGGGTCGGGTCGAGTCGGGCTCATTTTGCCACCCCTAACTGTTACCCTATGCATCTATAATATTAACTGCATTAAAATTATTACATATAACATGTTGTTTTAGAAACTTACGTGTTTAGCTTTCGTGCGCTCTCGCAGGTTGAAGATTGCGACGCGTGGAGGAGCGCGCAGTGGTGCGGCTCCGCTGCAGGCGAGGTCTCCGGTGCTGCTGAGGGTCGTGCGAGCGAAGGAGGGATGATGGCAGTGGTCCAGGGTTGTGGGTGGTGTGGTGAGGTAACAGTAGGCGGTGGCTGAGGTCGGAGTTGTTGCGGGTTGTCTGGGGAATGAGGAGATCGCCGGTGCTGTGGGATGATGGTCGGAGGAGGGGTTGAACGGACGGTGGTGTGGTTTGTTGCCATGGAGGTGGCGGAGCTTGGGTCGGAGGGGAGGTGGTCAGTGACTGGGTTTTGTCGGAGGGGGTGTGCAGCGGCGGTGGGAGAGATGCTGGCAGCTTTGTTCGGGCAAGGAGGAAGGGCTACGCGCGGTCGGAATGATGGCCAAAGGGGTGAAGGTCGGAGAGGTCGCTGCGTGAAGAAGGGGAGGCTGTCGGAAGGGAGGAGGTGGCGATGGGCTTGGGGTCGTTGCGTGGAGGTGGCGCAGGGAGAAGAAGGTGGCTAGGGTTTTTCGGGAGGGGTTTTTTTGTGCGACTGTCTAAAGATGCCCTAGGGTTTTCTTTTGCTGCTTATTTTTTGTAGGGGATATGTGCATGAGTCATTTGAAAGGGTTAGAGTTTGTCAAAAAGGGAAGGGTTCTTGCTAAAATTAGAAGGGTTTAAAGCTTAGGGATAAATGGAAAGAACAAGAAATTTAATTGCAATTAGAGTTGCGATTCATTGCCATTATAATAGGGAAAAAGTCTTCTAGGAGTATATGGAAGGAGATTTGAATTTGAATTCAAAATAATTATACATATGAAATCATATAATAATAGATTTATATAATCTTAGCTAATTAAATACGTACGGATACTGATACGTACAAGATACGGAAGATCACATGACAAAAGGTAGAATACGTATGAAATACGTATTATACAATACCGGCCGTTACACACACACACACACTCTCTCTCTCTCTCTCTCTCTCCAGAATTGCCTTATCAAAGTAAAAATAAACCCAATGGTGATCTGAATCAATCTCATGGCATTTGTACACGTGCCAATGATCTAGACATCCTCGCATATTGGATTTCGAACCAATGCGATGTATAGATCAGAAGGGTGAGCATTTTGGTGCTTAAAACGCAAATATTCCCATCTCGACTGCCATGTCCCATTAATTAGATATCAAGTCACTAGACCCCCAACAGGTGCATTGTCTGTTCTCGAGTGACGGGGTCATTATTGAATCCTTGGGCCGGCATTCGAGGGAAGATTCATATTATTGCCAACGTGCCCACCAAGACATTCTTTGAGCCCACTAAGCCTTTAGAGCCCATTATTATAGCCAAGCATCGATCCAGTACACACCCACGTGTCATTTTCCCGTTGAGCTTCCGTAGCTTGAGGAGTTAATCAGTAATGGCTCATAATTGGTGGGAGGCGTGGGCAACGGTTACCCCTATTGATGAGGGATGATCGTACCACCATAATTGGTGACCGTTAGCTCTCCCAACGTCACTGAAAAGACTCCGAAGTCTATAAATACCAAAGGAACAATCAGAAGAAGGGGACTCCAAAGGTATGAAAGTGCTAGTACTCTGAAACTTCATTTTTCCACATTTATATTTCTTCCTCCAAATAGCTCGCGGTGATTGACTCGAGGGGAACCTCCGTGGGTCGATCTCGACAGCATCGATCCTCTCCTTAAGTTCATGTTCTAACTTAAGAATCGGAGGAGACTTGGATCAAAACCCAGATCCGATCCCCTGACATTCATTTATGGTGCAGGAGACCAAGGCATGACCCAGTTGAAGGGTCGAACGACAGCTCTAGTCATCAGCTGCTCGAGCATCTGTTGGTCTAGTTAGCACACTAACTAGAACACACTTTTAATTTTGATGATGACAAACAAGTCACGTAGTACTAATGTTTTCATTAAGTGATTTCAGGGTTAAATGTACAAAAGAAATTTTTTCTGCAAAAGAAATTTATGTGTGGATAATTGTGAAAAAATAAATTCAAGAAGAGTCCTACTTCATTCTCAATTGTTCATGCATCATGAAGAGGAAGATTTGATTCGTCATATATGAAGATTTGATTGGATAAAGATTTGATTTAAATAGGAGATCTACATCAAAAGGATTCTTAATTTAAGATGAATCTTATCTTTAATAGGATTGGAATTTTCAAAAGAATCCTACATCATCCACAATTATCCATGAACCATGAAGATGGAGGTTTGCCTAGTCAAAGCTTTGATTTGAATATGAATTCTATCTTAAAGGATTCATATCTAATGAGGAGTCCTATTTTCAATAGGATTTGCCTAAGTCAAAGATTGAAGAATTAGAAGTGTGGATTCAAAAAGAAGACCATGAAGATTATAAATTTGGATTCAAAAGAGAGTTCTACTTCATCAATAATTTATCTAAGTTCAATTTACCATGAAGATTTGATTAAAGATTTGATTGAAGATTTGAAGACCAAGTGTTCTTATTGAAGGGAAACTCCTATCTCTATAAAAGGAGAAGACCCCTCCCTTGGAGAAGGATCTTATTACATCCTTTTGAGCCAAAATATTTACAGATTAACCATCCTCCTCCTTTGGCCGAATTCCTCCTCCAAGCTTTAAAGAGATCATCGAAGTTCGCAGGAAGGAGGAGTTCGATGGACGACGCGGAAAAAGGGATTTACGTTTGATCCAGAACTTCGATTGACGAAATGTTTACACCTGGACGACCACAACTTCATGCTTTATGCAACGGTGATATTTATCTCCTGAACAACTGTCACGCCCCGCTTCCAAAGTATGGAAGGCGAGACGCGAAGAGGTCCGCTCAGACTGGAGCTGTGAAGCTACAGTCTGATAAGCGTCTATGTGTTCATCCAATCGCAGATTCTTGCATTGCAAAAGAAAAAACAATAATAGTAATATTTGAAAGCAGGCAATAAATAACCAACGTTCAACATTACATCCAACATTATTCAAAACATCCAGAGATAGTCATAAAATTAGTACAATAGTCTGAAACTGAAAGGCCCCAAGCATGGCCGAAACTAATACATAAATAAGGTGCTACGCACCGAACAACCTAACAGCAAATAAGAAAAACCTCCGGCTGAGACTAAGTCTGGTCTCCGATAACCTCGAACTGGATGTCAACAAAAGCCTCAAGTATGACGTCAGCAACCTGGTAGTCCTCAGCAACTGCCTCAGACTCAAAGCCTGACATGTGACACCCAAAGAGAAAAGGGCACATGTCAGCAAAAATCTCCAAAAGGAAAAGGAAGACTTTTGTGCAAGGAAACGTAAAGTATAGCAGTTATAAGATGAATGCAACTTAGCAGCTCTAAAATAATGATGACATGGCATATTATTTCATGAATGCAACAATTATAATGAACATGACATTTTACGATGCATGGCACGTCGTAGCGAAAAGCTACTAAACAAGATATCACGATTTCATGAAAAAATGCAAGTCACGATGTGCACAGGATTTACGCCTTTCAGCTGAAGTTGTTGTACAGGTACACTTCTACGCTGAGTGATCGCTTAACCCTACCCCTCCACGTGTGTATGAACTGGTGCCCATCTTCTGGATCACGAGCCAGGACTTGTTTATACATTTCAAGCTTCTGGAACACGAGCCAGGAATTGTTTATACATTTCAAGCTTCTGGAACACGAGCCATGAATTTTTCTTTATTTGGCATAGGGGTGCACCTGGCCTCATTCATGATGTAGGAGTCAGAATACTACTCGCCGCGCTTACATTTCAATAGTAGCGTGTGCTACACATTCATGACAATACATTCAAATGCATGGAATGGCATGCGATATGCAACATGATAGTATGAAAGCAGATAATAGTGGAGTACAGTTTATCAAAATTAAACGTGACATGTGATATGCATGAAATGACATGGTAAGGCTGTCGGATCTAACTTCGTTGTCAAGCTAGATCAAGTATGGTGTCGGATCTAGCTTCGTTGTCAAGCTAGATCTAGCATGGCGTCTAGGTGACTATCATTTCACCGCATAGTCTCTTTTACACAAATTCACCAAATATCCTAAATATGGCTTAACAATTTACTGTGCAAGTTTCACTTGCCTGAAATAATGTGATGCAGTCTCAGTTCAACGACGGTCCAGAATCTCCCTATGTGCTCAATCACCAATCACCAATCACCAACCTACAATACCGTATTATTTATCTTAAATTAGTTATTTAATCAAACAATGAAAATTACAGTTTTTATCTTGTTAACATGCGATGAGCGGGTTCCTACGGATCGGGGTATACCTTAACACGACGCGAGAGCTACACTGATGTCAGGTAGCAATGTCAGGGGTTGGATTCTGGTACCGAGCGAGGTACGACGTCGGCTACAGGGCAACGGCGAAGACGGCGACAACTAGGGGAAATAGTACGACACAGAGATGGTCGCAGGAGGTGGATGAATGGCAGGGGCAGCGATCAAGTGGATATCGGCTTGCTGTTGGGTTACGCATGGCAACGGTGCAATGGGGGAACGGCAACGGTGCGGGGGGCGCGGCCTACAGGTGATGGCTGTGGGTTAATTTTGAGGGGAACGACAGTTTTAAGGGTGGAGGGAGAGTATGCGACAGGTGGGGGCTGTTTATGGGCTTGCGGCAGTATATGGGGTGTCGTGGAGGAGGTGGCCGGTAATGGGGAAGGCTGCTGGGCGGCTTGCGCATGGAGGAGCAGTAGATTTGATGAAGGGGGAGCCGGATCTGTCAATAGGAGGGGGTTTTGGCCGGGCTTCACGTGGGTTGTGGCCTGCCATAGGGTGGCCGGCAGAGGCTTCCAGTGAGGTGGCCGGAAAGGGGGGGTTCGATAGTTTCTAGGGGGTGCTGGGCGGCTTGGGAAAGCCGGAGATAGGTGGCTGTGGGGCTAGGGGAGGACTTCTGTGCGGGGTGCGGCAGATGGAAAGGCCGACGGCTTACGGCTGTTTAAGGGGGATGGCCGGAGTTAAGGGGATGGCCGGAGTAATGGTGGTTGGCGATGGGATAGATGGCGGCTGCGTTGGGTGCGTGAGTTTGGGAGAGAAAACCTAGGTTGCTGTTTGCGTTTTGAACATGGGTAAAGTTGCTAAATGGGTTAGAAAGGGGGTGCACTTAAGGTGATTGGAGAGAGTGTGTGTGAGAGGGAGAGGGTAGAATTAGGGTGCAATTAGCTAGGAGAAATATTCATGATACATATGATAACCTATGGATTTAATTAGAGTTAATTAGGGTGTAGATTTTGAATTAACTAGGGCTAATGAAGACTAAAGGTGATTAGCGTGAAATATCAGTCTAACAGTGTCCAAAAAATATAAGAAAAATATCGGGACGACCGTGTCGACGAGAGGATCGAGACTACGATGATCGGTCATATGCTAGGTTAATAGAAAACGGAACTAAAAATAATAAGGTCAAACGTCGAAGTCTAAAATTACGACACCTCTTCAAACAAAGATGTTTTGTGGAAGAATAAGCCATGAAATGATGTTCACGAAAAATTCCACAAATAAGTACTCTCTCAGAGGGTCACAACGACATATAACTGCGTGTGTTCGGGATACAAGAAGATGTCACAAAAATACGTGTAGGAATAAGAATGTACGCGCACAAAAAACATACGGTCGAAAAGCGACCGTGACAACAACTAGCAAAAAAGGATCCAAATTCGGCAGTTTGTACAGAACAATCCAGGCAGATTTTAGAATTGCAGAACTTCAGAGGAGCATAACTTTTGATCCAGAAATCGGATTGACAAGCTGTTTATGCCCACACGACCATGATCTCACGATCTACATCATGGTGATATCTTTCTGGTATTTAATGCATTATTAAATCTGTTTGAATTGGTTTTTGTGAGATTGTGTTATGAATAGCTTTACTCAAAAGCTATCGTCGTGCTTAAACTTTTGAACAATATCTTGTACGGTGTGATCGGAGTTGTTTTCTTTTTTGGTAATAAAAGAGGGTGAAATCCTCATAGGTTTTGGGGTCGGAGTAGAGGCGGGGAGCCACTTCGTTAAACATATTTGTGCTAACATTTTTGATATGTGATTCTGTGCTTTGCTTTATTCCACTGTGCTTAAATTTTTAATTTATGCCATACACCCTATCCCCCCCTCTAGGGTGTTTTTCAATTGGTATCGGAGCGGGATTCCTTTTATACTCAAAATCTAGTGGAATTTCGATCACATGGCACAAATCACGTACACATACTCATATGACACACACAACCAAAGAGAAGGACAGTCTTATCTTAAATCACCTCTATTTGATAGTACGATTATAGTTATTGGAAACAACATATGTCTATACACATTAAAGGCATCAATATAGTTTTATGGAAAATAATCAGTGATGGCTTCACCTTAGTTAAAAACCCACTCCTGAGTAGAAAAAAATAAAATGATCTGTTAGAAAATCTTAATGCTAAGCCCATGCACATATTGTATTGTGGTCTTAATAAAACTGAATTTAATCGTATTAGTTCTTGTTCTACTGCTAAGGATATTTGGATTAGACTTGAAGTAACTCATGAGGAAACTACTGAGGTGAAGAAAACTCGTATTAGAATGTTGTTACAAAAATATGAAAATTTTGCTATGATGCCAAATGAGTCTATTGATGCTATGCTTTCTCGTTTTATAGATATCTTTAATCCATTGAAAGCTTTACGAAAGGACATCCCAGAGGAAGATTTGGTTGGAAAGGTTCTATATTCCTTATATGATGAATGGATCCAAAAAGCGAACAGCAATTGAATAAGCACATGACCTGGCAAGCATTAGTTACAAGCAGTTAATGGGAAAATTGATGTCCTATGAGATTCAATTGAAGATTGTCAATGAAAGCTTGCCAAAAAAGGAGGAGACCAAGGAAATAAAATTAGCCCTCCAAGTATCCAAAATTCTCAAGGAGGAGATGAATGAATCAGATGATGAAAACATAGATCTTGTCACAAGGAAATTCAGGAAATATCTGAAAAACTATAAAATGAAGACTGGAAGTATTTGGGGAATCAGGAAAAACGAAGGAAATGATGAAGGAAGTTTCGCTCCTCTGTGCTTCAGATGTAACAAGACAGGGCACATGAAAGCAGACTACCCACTTCTAAGAGGCAAATGGAAAGAAAGATTGAAGAAAAGAGGATGTCAAAGCAAGGAATGGTGGCTACATGGGAAGAAAGTGATGCAGAGGAGCTCTCCTCAGATGATGATGACTGGAATGACAACAATGGGACTTGCTTTATGGCTGGAAATGAAAAGGTAAAAATTGGTTCCATAGTTCATAATTTTGATGATGAAATGAATATTAGTGATGATATATTTTCTAGCATGGAGGAAGCTTATGAATTTCTTGTAGAACTTCTGCAAGAACTGAATCCTAAATTTCTTAAGCTAAAAAGGGTTCGTGATTCATTAAAAAGGAACTAGGCAGCATGACACGTGAGAGAGACGAGCTTTTTATTAAATGGAAGGAACAAAAAGTGATCATAAAAGCTTTTATGAGACCCAATTAGAGACCAAAATCCTAGCACTAGAAAATGCTAATAGAAAATTGTCTACATTAGAACTTGAAAATTCCAATCTTGCCAAAGTCTTGAAAAAAAAAATTAGCACCCTTAGTTCTAGAGATTCTAAAATAAAATTTTTAAACCACAAGATAGCTAGCTATGAAGAAAAAGTGGAAGAGGTTGAAAAAGAAAAATCCAATTTAATAAAAGGGAAAAACATAACTATTGACTTAGAAACTAGTGAAAACGTAAAAAGATATGAGGCTAGCATTAGTGAGCTTGAAAATGAAAATCAAAACATTATCATGTCATTAAAGAAATTCACTAGAAGCCAAGAAAGCTTTAATAAGATAATAAATGGGATTAATGATCAATCTAGCAAACATAGTCTAGGTTTTCAAAAGAAACAACCTAAGAAAAAAGCTAGGAAGACCATGAATAAGAATTTTGCAAGAAACATGAGCTTTCACTATTGCATGCATGAAATCACATGTCATCCACTAATAAGAATTCTACTGGTACATGTTTTTATTGTAACAAGAAGGGACATGCCATCCATGATTGCTTTGCTCGCATTCATCCTGAAAAATTCATGTGGATTCCTAAAATTCTTATTAAGCAAAGCAAAGCATGTGCTAAAACTTTCAGATCCAAAAAATGGATACCAAAAACTGCACCTTTCTCTGCAGGTGCATCATTGAGGTCCAAGGGATAGCATACATCGCGAGGTTGAAAACTGTGTTGATCTGAACTAATGAAGGTAAAGAAAGTTATGGTTATTTTTAGCATAATTGATGCATGCGGAATTTTTGGCATATTTGGTGCATGGGAATTTTTTTATAAGCTTTCATGACATCATAGACTATTTCATTGGTTGCATGAATATATGTTTATCATTGATATAGTTGACATTCATGAGCATTTGGTATGAAACTTGTTAGAAATCTTGGAAACATTAAATTTGAATTTGATAATGGCATTTTATATTTATGAAAAATCCACATTTTTAAATTGTGTATAATTGATTGGTCATCATTAGCATGCCTAATTGTTTAAATTTTTTGGTCGATATAGTCATGTAACTTATGAAAAATTGTTGGATAAGTTTTAGGCTCGAAAAGATTAAACTCTTTTTGATACACACACACACACACATCCTTATTACAATTGAGCGATGTTTTTGAATTTGTCGCATATGGCAATGTCACATCGCCACATGGGACAACCTTCTTAAACCCAAAACCCTACCCAACCCCCCAAAACACAACCACACCCAAACACCCAAAACCACACCACGAATAAAAAAAACCAAAAACCCCAAGACAACAAGACAATACACACACTCAAACCCACTCTTCTAATTTTCATCTGTTTTTGCACACATCGAAACACCCGTGTGGGTCCCGCGTCCTTACTATGTGGGTTGGTTTTTGGGGTGTATGTGCACTTTGTGCACGGGTTATTTCTAGTGTGTGTGTATGTGTGTGTGTGTGTATATATGATTTTTTTAAGAATAATTAAGTAGTAGGAGTCGAATATGTAGATGCTTTCATGCGTCACTATTCTGAGACAACCCATAGAAAAAGAAAAAGAAAGAATATTGAGAAAAATTGGCATATGAAAAAAGAAAAGGAAAAAGAATATGAAAATAGTTTTGATACCGGCGGCTAGTAACCAGATTTCGGGGGTTTGTTGAGCAATGCATATTAAATATGGTAGATGAAGTAACCACTTAGAGCATCTCAACTCCAAAGGACCCGAAATTTAACATCATGGAATCCTATGTTGGTTGCTCCCTACATCATACTTGATAGCTATTCCAAATAGATGAATATAGAAAAAGTTGTTTACGACAATTTATGAGTTTAATTTTTTGGTGCCATAAGTATGAACCAATGATTCAAGTTAGTTATTTGTTTATATCTTCTATTTATATTTAAGCAATGACCGTATGCTTTCGATGATTCATGACGTTGTACATATTTTGACTAGGTGGGGAGTAAGCATCAATATGAATTTGTCATTATCAATTTCGTGTTTCATGATATGCTAATCTTATTTCATGTCTCTTGCTTAATAAATTTTGATAATGTTGATGATATTTTAATGCTCATTTTTATCCATTCCGATTCACTACAAGGAAGGATATCATTTTTCGTGGTTTTAAAATACGTTTGTGGCGGGTCGGAACCGCCACAAACACAGTTTCAAGCGGTTTTCCCAACCGCTACTAAAAAGGGCGTGAGAAACAACATTAGTAGCGGTTTAGAACCGCTTGAAATAAACTGTGAGAAACCCACAGTTGTAGCGTTTACGAACCGCCTAAAACAAAATTTCTAACAGAAGCTTAATTACGATTAAAAATTATTATGGCGGTTCTAAAATGCCGAAAATGCAATAGTTTGTGGCGGTTACAAACTGCCATAAACAGAAAAATTTCAACGGAAACAATTATTTATGGCGGTTCTAAACCGTCAAAAACTTGCAGTTTGTGGTGGTTTTGAACCGCCACCAACAGAATCAATTATTTAGAAAAAATTCTGACACATAATTGTAGCAGATTTTAACCGCTAATAATGAAATTAATTTAAAAAATTAATCATGTTTGTGGTAGTTCAAAACCGCCACAAATTAAATTAATTTATACAAAATAAAAAACTGAAAACAACAATTTCTTTATTTAAAAAATAAAAACCTGAAAGATAATATTTACAATAATAATTTATACAAATGAAAGTCTTCAAAAACACAATACACCACATGATACTTTTTAATACAAAAACTCAAAATAAACTAAGGACCGGATGACGGAGGGAAGAGCTTTCAGTAGTGCTGCAGCTGTTCTTGAGTATAGTGCTGTGTCAAAAAGAAGCTCAAAAGAGACGTACACTGATGAAGCTGAGACCTACACTGATCAAGCTCATGTTTCTGACTTTCGAACTCCTCCAGTATCACTAGATTTGAATGACTTGATGAAGCGTCAGATGCGAAGCAAGGAGATGAGACAAATCTTCTATGTGTCCCGAAGATCTGAGATTGTGAACCAGTAGAACCAAGACCAATGACCCGACCTGGGTGATCTTCACCTAGAACACGAGTGACGGCATCATTTCTTCCTTGCCACTCAACTCCCTCTTGTTGTGACTGTACTAGAATGCTCTCCTATACAGTAAAATAAAAAAAATGAGACATGAGATTATCTAACTGAGAATGTTGTGACAAACACACTGAGACTATGCATATATAACTACGTCCTCTATACATAAACTACAAGCTGAGACATGAGATTCAACAGGAGATTATGAAATTAAATCTTGCATGTGCACAAGGAATTTTTAATGAGAAATATCAAGAAAACATGACATGCACAGTTAAATCCATATGTAAACTTGCACAAACACTCAAAACTTCATTCAGTATAACTTGCACAAACAAATAGTCGAAAGAGCCAAATAACTTCATGCATAGACTGTGAACTTCATTCAGTAAAACTTCATTCAGCCAAATAAATCCATGTAAACTTCATTCAGTAAAACTTCATGCATAGAGTGTGAATTGAGCACGGTCTAACTAATCAAAAAGTATTAGCCAAATAACAAATGATTAAGTCCAAACATGTTATTTCTCAAAAACAAAAAACTAATTTAGTCAGCACAAGTAATAGTTGTTCTTGATTCCTAATGCAACATCACCAAAAATATCAGTCATAGAGATTATCACCAAAAATATCAGTTAAAGATAAACAATTAGATTAGCACCAAAAATATCAGTTAAGGACAAGCAATTATATCATTGCAGGAGCTAATATATGAAAAGCGGCCACTGCCATCTACAACCCAATGCATCTGCTGAACTTATACCATCAAAGCATGTAGCAGAATAGAAGTGCCGCCAATATTTAGTTATGGCATCTCACAATCATAATGCAGAAACTCGGCATCTACCTATCATAATCCTTATTACAGTTTATAGATCAAAAAATAAAATTCATGTCAACAGATGAGATGCTTGTAAGAAACTATAAAATATGATAATGTTTGATTAACAGATGAGATTCCTGTCAACGATTTGTTGGAAATCAATGGGTTTTGATCAAAAGGAGATGGTCAGTTATAGACAATGTGTTTTGATCAAGATACGAAAACTTGGTAGATACCAATACGTATCTACCATTTCAAATGTTCAGCATGGCATGACAAATTAAAAAACATGCCAATATTGGAAGTTGCCAATATTTTTAATGTATTGCCATTATGATTAAAGTATCGGTTTATATCAGCTTAAACATGTCGAAATAGACCTACCATTTGACACTTTAATTGTCACAAAGTTAATGATAGCATAAGACATGCTCCAAACACATAATCATGCCAATATTGGAAGGTGTCAGATTGTGCAACGGTGACCACCCACTTATTGATTAGAGGTAGCTTTAGAACAGAGGCAATTGATAGGAGTCTCCATGCATGCTTTACTTTCAAACCTTTCACAAACCAATAGCACATCCGGTGAACATCTTTCAACTGACAAAACGCACATTTTCACATCCATATATGGTGCTGTTCCAAGTATCGACCATCGACCTTGCCTTATCGTCTTCTATGGGCATTGATTACAGTCGAACATATTAGACATGCAAATTTTTGTTTTAATTCAAATGTACTGTCAACAAAATTGCCAGGATTTTAAAACCTAAACCAAAGTTCTGATGGATTCATCCAGTTCTGACTGGGTGACTAGTATGCGTTGAGCCATGACAACCCAAGTTAGATGTCAAGTTGTTGCTTAAATCATTGAACTAATCAAATATATTATTTGACCTTGTTGAACTCTTCTTTCAAGTAGTATACAGACCTTAAATAGATACTGGAAATTATCGATAAAATACGTAGCAGATGCACAGAATAAATAATCGGTCCAAACAATATAATAGAGTATTGTGATTGCTTTAAGCTATGGAAGGACCAAACACAAATGTTCTGCAAATTGATGCAGAATGTAGTTGATGATAATATTTGGCAAGAAGCAGTAAAGAGGATGAATTTCCAATGAATCTCAGACTTACCGAAATTAAAGACAGGCATGTTTCCAAATTCCCAATGAATTCGGATGATATTTTTTGCAATTTCAGACTTCCATCTAAATGGGGAAAAGAACCAAAATAACAAGGGGGGTGGGAACCCAAAGAAATAAACATAAGAGAACATTAATCAGATGCTAACAAGATGATGAATTCGGAAAAACATACCGAAAAAATATATATATGCACAGATTCATTTTTTATCCATCATCATCCGGGCCTAGCCCAAAAACCTGGCATGCTAGTGACTACAGTGAGCAATTGCCAGGTATCGTCCGCGAATGACTGCAGCGAGCGGTTGCCAACGAAAAAGCTGATCGTTTGAGCTGCCTCGCCATTGCTTCAGTCAAAGATTGAAGGGAGTTACCAAGTGAACATACCAATTTGCTCTTCACACAAACCACTTTTCACACATACTCACACACACACTCTCTCTCCCCCCTCTCAAATTAATCAGCTTAAGAGCACTCCCCATAGAGGGCTGAACCATTCAACCCCAATAGGTGCTGAAGTTGTTGTCGTCATTGCCTCCTTTTAAAAAAAGGAAAGAGAGAAAAAAAATCAAAAAAAAGAGACAAAGATAGATTGAGAGAGAAGAGAGAATTATCACCCATGGATTTTAGGAGAAGAAATCTATGGTTATATACATTTTCTACGAATGTCCCCGGCTCAAATGACAATTATAACAGAAAACCAAAGGATGTTAGTGTGAGACCTAAAATAAAATTACATAACTTCTACTAACACATGTATAAGCATCATAATCTATATTTTCAAATGAATAGAGTCAATCGTTAGTACAGAAGGGGCAAATACAAGGCAAAAAGATTATATACTCACTTTGGTATCATGGTGGTCGGTTCCAATGCTTTTATTGACCGGAAAAAAGCCAAAAGGTTTCCATGTTAAAATGAGCATGCATAACATATACACAGCATTACTTGCCACAGAAAAAGTCTAACAAACAAGAGGACATGATGCTTCTAATTTTGCATTCAAAATATGTCCAAACAAGAGGACAAATCCTTCAGCATATTGTCTCTAAGCACATTGCCCTAACACTAACCCTAACCCTTATAGAATTCCTTTAGAGAAAGCATTTCTTTGAATATATTTTTTCTTTATCTTTGCATCTAAGAAAAAAAGCAATAGATCTGACAAATGCCAGTCACTATTATGCTCTATCATAGATCTGGCAAACTATAGAAAGCAAGGGAGTATTGCAACATAGATAAATATTAGACATCTTTTGTTCATTCATCGGCTAAAATGACAGGAACTGTCAATTTCATAAAATGGCAGGAAATGTCAATTTAAAGAAAATATAGAAAATTCCCATCTTATGCAGTCCCAACTTTTCAGATATCTTATGAAATGTAAAAAGCTTATCCCAGCCTTGGGCTCAACCAAAGGTCAGCAATAACTCAGAATCAAAAGACAATCTCAGATCTATTATTTTGATTAAAGCATCCTAATTTAGAGGATACCTTTTTTGGCAATAAAATGCCAATATCTTCTTTTCTTTTTTTATTTTCCTTTTCTACAATAATCTAGCAGACATCTTGCCAAGTGCAGCAGACATCTTGCCAAGTGCAAAGAGGTGTTTTTCACTGCCATGGAGGCTTTTGCAGAATGCTGCTTCTTTAATCTGGTGTATCCTCTTTGAGCAGTCTCTCTTCCTCTTTAATCTTTCATCAGAACTATGGGTTTCATTACAGTTTCTGTCTTGCAAATAATTAATACATTGTCTTGGTTGCAAGTCCCCTACTGCAAGGAATGATGCAATTTATGCGCTATCATAACATAATGATACTTAGAATATTATTGTTGTAGTAAGATTGACTTTGACACAATTTGTAGAGATGTAACCTACATGTGCACATGATTAAAAATGAACAAACAAATGCCATATGAAGTGCACAACTTGGAGAATCACAAGCAACATGCCATTCTCCAACATTCTCAAGCAAAGCTTGGGGATATTTCCCTTCAATATGACAGGACGCCATAATCGTTGTTAGGTCACAACAAAAAGGGTTAGACAGATTCATTTGCTTGGGAAATTTGAAGAATTAAAAGAAGAAGATGAAAAATACTAACATAGTTAGCCATCTTATTTTTGAACGATCAATTCGATACACCAAACAATTATCAATGGTTTATTTTACTATGAAATTTATAACTAAAAGGACATATTTATACTTACAACGATCTCCCTAGCAGATTCGTTTGGATAAGACCCGTCATCTTTAGAACTTGTCAACAACACCATATCTGTCTGGATGGGGTCCACTCCTATTTCCGCAGCCTAATGAATCCACTTCACTAATTAGAGCAATATTTAAAACTACATGGAATCCAAAACAAAAAATAGTAATCTTAATTAATTTTATGATAATTTTTTCTTACCTTAAACCATAAAGTTGAGCTACTGAACTCGACCCGGTAGTTGGATGACAATCTTGCTTAAGATCATTCTCCCTATTCTTCTCACGATTGTACTTCAATAAAGATAAATATTTGACACAATGTTAAAATCTTGGAAAATATAAAATGAAATATATTACTTAAAGTATAACAATTTTAAACTAACCAGCCAATTTTCAAAAAATCTTAAAGCAATGAAAGATGCCCAATCATCTTTAGTAATGCTATCAGGTGGTGGTGTTTCCGCGTTACCTTTTTGACTTTTCATTTCATCATAATATTTGTTCCATAATTTGTTCCTTTTAGTTTTCCTTTGAAGGCTCATTTCTTTCTTCATTTCGTGGCAAGTAACTTCTTTGCACTCACGAGGTTCAATATCAAACTTTGTCTGCAAATAAATGAAAATCAATAAGTTAAATTGAGGGTAAGCTTGAAAATTGAAAAAAAACAAGTATCATAAAATTTTGTTGAAAGCAATCATACCAAAACTTGAGTTAGGATTACATTATCCTTGATCTCCAGGGGTATTGCCTTCCAATTCTATACTCCCACATGATATTTTTCACTATCCAATATCACCTCCTTCAAAATAGAGTGAAGTGGATTAACAACCTCTCCTACAATGCCCGGACCCCTTGGTTTAAAGGTGATTAGTACTCTCTTGTGAAAGGGGACCTTATCATGAATTTCCCTAGCATTTCTCAAAATCATTGTCCCACAATTTTGGGGTTTTGTAGGATCTGAAACATCTGCATAATTAAGATCATTAAATTATATTCAATATGCAAAACTTTTATAGTCATAACTTGAATTTAGACCAACCTATCAGCTCACAGATCCAGGTGGATTTGAACACTAACGACGCTCATTTCTTGCGTTTGCGCCTTACGCTGCTACCCTCACCCTCTGATGCCATATGTAACTGTAAAGATAAGCATTAAGCAATATACCAAAAGAAAAAAATTTTACAAGTAGGTATAATATACAAAACCCTAAATGACAAAGTTAAGTAAAAACCTACATTCACATTGATCTGTGTTAATCAATGCAAGACAAATGGAAGGGGAAATAGTATTGCAGTCCAAGTCGTATTACACACACACAAGCACTATCTATCTGCATAGTTTCAAAACAATAATGCATAGTTTCAACGCAATAATGCATGACCGACAACGGTTCAAAATTTTTGAAATCTATCCTCATCTTGGGATGTTAAGAAAATGCATGAAAGATGAATACAAGAAAACATGCTTTTGGATTGGAATTTACTGAAACAAAGTCTTAAGAAATCAAACCTTCATTAAGAGGATGGCAAATACAGCAAGGTAATTCATGCAAATCCAACCCACATACTAACATCTGAAGTTGATATGAACCCATCAGCTGAGAAAGCCACATTTTAAAAAATTGTTTTGAACTGTTTCCTGCCAAACTTGATTGAAACAACTCCAAATATCATGCAATGCCGGTGTACAATATCAAATATCGTCATAGTGCAAGAATAGACGAGAAAAACATCTCAAATTTTGGCAGAAAATAGTCAAGCTACACATATTATTGACAATGGTGTTGTCTGGTAATATATTATTGCATGCATTCTCTTCATGATGTCTTTATATAAAACAAACATTATTTAATTAGAAAAGTTGGATGGGGAGCTTATGAATATATAGTAGATATCAACATACCGAAACACATACATATCATGGAAGCACATCCTTCACCCATAAAATTTGACATCATGGATGCATAATGTAGCATGGCGTTACAAAAATTCAAATCAACTTGGGGAAGTAGACAGTAAGACTAAAAACTGAAATTTATCCAAAAAATACCTAAATAAAGCTTGCAAATGTCTCCCTTCGCAATCTGAATTTTATGTGTGTGTCAGCTACCATAATAAATTTATGCGTGTGATAAACTTGGAAAACATTCGCATACCTGAGCAGATTAACAGACTAGGCGCTAGGATTTGCGATCGGCTCGAAGAAATCGAAGAAAACTCGGAAGAAATAAAAGAAACTCGCTCAGATTTGAGATTGGCTCGAAAAAATCGAAACCCCAGAAGATATCGAAGAAACTCGCTCGAACTTGAGATCGACTCGAAGAAAACTTAGAAGAACCTGAGGGGATTTGAGATCAGCTCGGATTTGTGGGATTTTAGATTGGGATGAAATCGAAGAAAACTGGGATGCAATCGAAGAAAGGGACGAAATCATAGGAAGCTATCGAAGAACTAGGATGCTACTCAAAGGCGATCGCTCGAAATCGACACGAATAAATCTTCAAAATTTCGAGACTATTTCCAGCGGTTTTAAACCGCAAAAAATTAAATTCTTTCTAGCAGTTACGACCCGCTAGAACAATGTTCATAACTGCTGGTACGAAAAATGATTTTCCTCTTCCTGCCTGCTGTTCCCGCAGGTTCTTTTATTATTATTTTTCATATATTGTGGCGGTTTAGAACCGCCAGAAAATTTATCTTTCGTAGTAGCGGGTGGCAACCGATACAAATAGAACCATTTGTGGCGGTTTTCCGAACTGCTACTGACATAACCGCTATAAAACACCCACTCTTTTGTAGTGATTGAGGTCACAAGGGGGAGAGATGATAGAAATTGATGCATAAATCTAGGGGGAGCATGGGAGCATGGAAGAATTCTTTTTGCATGATGACAAAAGGGGGAGAGATAGATAAATTTAGATGCATGTGATGCACACTTTGAGGGTGAGCTTGTCACAATTATTCTTCATGAGAGCACATAGATAGGGGAGCATTGAATGTTGCATGATCATGTGCATTCTATGACTTGCTCTTTACTATTTTATCTCAATTTTTCTAGGCTTGTTTGCCATCATCAAAAAGGGGGAGATTGTTGCTCTAGTTAGCCCACTAACTAGATAATATTTTTAATTTTGATGATGACAAACAAGTCATATGGTACTAATGTTTTCACTAAGTGATTTCAGGTGTAAATGTGCAAAAGAAATTGTTTGTGCAAAAGAATGATATGTGTGGACAATTGTGCAAAAAGAAATTCAAGAAGAGTTCTACTTCATTCTCAATTGTTCATGCATCATGAAGATGAAGATTTGATTGGATAAAGATTTGATTTAAATAGGAGATCTACATCAAAAGGATTCTTATTTTAAGATGAATCTTATTTTCAAAAGGATTGGAGTTTTCAAAAGAATCCTACATCATCCACAATTATCCATGCACCTTGAAGATGAAGATTTGACTATTCAAAGATTGGATTTAAATATGAATTATATCTCAAAAGGATGCATATCTAATGAGGAGTCCTATCTTCAATATGATTTGTCTAAGTCAAAGATTGAAGATTAGAAGTGTGCCGTCAAAAAGAAGACCATGAAGATTAGAAATTTGGATTCAAAAGAGAGTTCTACTTCATCAATAATTTATCCAAGTTCAATTTACCATGAAGATTTGATTGAAGATTTGATGGAAGATTTGAAACCAAGTGTTCTAATTGAATAGAAACTCCTATCTCTATAAAAGGATAAAACCCCTCCCTTGGAGAAGGATCTTATTGCATCCTTTTTAGCCAAAACATTCAGAGATTAACCATCCTCCTCCCTTGGCCGAATTCCTCTTCCAAGCTTCAAAGAGATCATCAAAGTTCGCAGGAAGAAGGAGTTCGATGGACGACGCGAAAAAGGGCATTACTTTTGATCCAGAACTCCGTTTGACAAACTGTTTGCACCTGAATGACCATAACTTCATGCTCTATGCAACGGTGATATTTATCTTCTGATCAACAAGCAAAAACTGATCCAAATTTGGCAGTTTGTACAGAACAATGCCTGCAGATTTCAGAATTATGCAACGAACTTTAGAGGAGCATAACTTTTGATCTAGGCATCGCATTGACAAGCTATTTACGCCCACACGACCATGATCTCACGATCTACATCACGGTGATATCTTTCTGATTTTTTACTGTATTATTAAATCAGTTTGGATCTGTTTTTGTGAGATTGTGTGGTGAATAGCTTTACTCAAAAGCTATCGTCATGCTTAAACTTTTGAACATTATCTTGTATTGTGTGATCACTATCCGAAAGTGTGATCAGAGTTGTTTTCTCTTTTTGTAATAAAAGAGGGTGAAATCCTCATAGGTTTTGGGGTCGGAGTAGAGACGAGGGAGCCTAGGAGAGGAGTCACTCCTTTAAAAATATTTGTGCTTGCATCTTTGATTAGTGATTGTGTGCTTTGCTTTATTCTGCTGTGCTTAAATTTTTAATTTGTGCCATACACCCTATTCACACCCCCTCTAGGGTGTTTTTCAGCATCGTCTTAACTAAAGGGTTGAATACACGTCGTATTCAACTACGAGGTCGAGCGAGCTTTCGCATCGCTTCATCATCCCTACTACCATCGACCCTAGTTCTACTAACCAAGGGTCAACCATCTGACTAGACTCCACCTCGACAGAGAAGGCCACGTCAGCCCAGATACCGTTATCGCCAATTTTGGCTTTAACAAAAACATAGCATATTATATTCAACATGGCAATTAGAATATGTGAATTGAAACTTGGCATATTATTCACAACATGGAAATTAAAACATAGCATATTATTCACAACATGACTTGGAAATTAGAACATAGACTTCAATTCTTGCAAGAATTGAACTAGAACATATGGAAATTTCCTATTTCCTACACCATCATAAGAATGGCATCGAACTAGGGTTGTGAGACCCCTACCTTAAGAGTCCTCCTCTTTCATCTCTAGCTGTGGCCCTTTTAAATTCCTTCGTCTTCCTCTTCTCCAAAACTTTTTCCTTACTTCAACCTTCAAGATCCAAGAAATGGTGAAAGGGGGGAAATTTGTGTTGGGTCAAGGGAAAGAAGGGGGTGAGAGTGGTGGCCGACCTGGTGGAGTAGAAGGAGGAGCAAGGTGGGGCTTTGGGTTCGGCCTAGAGGGAGAGGGTGATCTTGGGTTTTGCTTTTGGTTTTTCCTTTGGCTATGGCTTTTCTTCTTTCTTTCCTTTTTCCTTTATTTTTCTTCCTTTTTCCTTAATTCCCTTAAAAATCATCCCTCCATCCTCCTCCTCATCCCATGAGATTAGGGAATGCCAAGTGTTCATTAGGTGTCATGCTATGGTTAAAGAGAGATTAGGCAAGTGGCACCTCACATGCAAGGTGTCATTCTAAGAAAAGACAAATTTATAATTTTTAGAAAAGTAGAGATACACTAAATAATACTTCATACAATTAAATATATAGTATTACATCAAGTACTTCAAATATAATCATGTCTAATAATGTTTAAAATTATTTTAAAATATTTTTATAATTACAAAATTTTGGGAAAAATTTCTAAAAATACACAAAAATATACTCGTACAAATACGATCGAAAATAAGTACACAACATCCACATATTCACATCGGGGGCGGTTATATCCTAACCTCCTTAAAATAAATTCCGTCTTCAGAATTTCAAAACAAGTAGTAGGAAGAACATTTCTATACATCAACTCATATACATATGTTCAACAAAAGATAAAACCACTACACTACCGCTTCCATGTAGTTGAGAAGCGGTCTACCAATGATTCCTTTGTAAGCAGAATTAATCTTTACCACGATGAAGTTGATTAAGCGGGTGACTTGACGCAGGGACTGCCCTAGGGTGACAGGCAGTGTGATCATGTCCATGACAGGTGCATAGTGTCCCGTGAAACCGACCAGGGGGGCAGGACAATCCTTCAACTCGGATGACGCCAATCTCATCCGATCCAATGTAGTGAAGAAGGGCACATCGCGCGAACTCCCCGTGTCGAAGAGCAGTCTCCTCACTTCCACCGTGTCAATGATGGCACTGATGACGAAGACATCATCATGCGACAGCTCCACACCCTCCAAATCTTCATTAGAAAAAGATATAGGGGGTGTGGCATCCCTTGGATGTTTCCGTCCCATAGCAGTAGTCATCACCCTCCCAGTATATGAACTCTGTAGAGTGGAAGACAACTCACGGTGTGGTGGTCCACCAAATATCATGTTAAAAACGTTGATACCGGGTGGAGTCGAGGCATGTTCCATGGAAGGGACGAGCCTCTCCAACCCTATATTAGTGGGGCAAGTCGACATTGCCCTTTGAATTACAAAGGACAGGGATGTTGACTTTTTGATTTCCCACATACGGCGCCAACTGTTGACGGATTAGTTCCATCCAACAGTAAGGTGTGCTGACTCGGACGCCTCCGATGAGGTGGACCCTCGTCAGCTGTTGAGTGGGCCCCACGATAGTAGGAACCTAGGTCGACGAAAGCCTTGCTCGAGCTACTAGGCTGGAGCTTGTCCTAACTCTGGTGATTCTGGACGAAGCACGACCAAGCCTTGGGTCGTTTTGGACGACCATTCGAGATACTTGTGGAATCGACCTTCGAGCGATCTGCAACACAGATACTCCACAGGGGGTCGGATCTGGGTTCCGACCCAAATCCGCTCCGATCCTTAAGTTAGTATGGACTTAAGTTGGCCTGGGGCAGTCAAGATCGACCTAAGGGAGATCGACTTGATCTTGTCTCGCCGAGCTTTTGGAGGAAGAAATATAAATGTGGAAAGTAAGAGAGAAGTTGTCAGAGTACCTAGTATTCAGTACCTCTAGAGTGTGAACCCTTTCTTCCTTGTCGTCTTCATTATTTATAGGTGATGATTTCCTTTGCCAGTGCGTAACAGCTCCTCATTCATGACGGCAAGATCCCGTCGGAAATGGAGATAACAGAATCCCTATTAATTCTGCGATTACTAACCAATTCCGTGCGGTTAGTGGGACACAATGGGCAAGTGAGCTGGCTCAGTGACTAGATAAAAATTCGCTTCCTTCGACGGGCCTCTTTGCTATTGGGCCGAGGCTTACCACTTTAAGTGGGCCACACTTCCAAATAGAATATATCTTTCTGCTTTGCAGGCCGAACCCATGCATCAATAGTACCCATGTGAAATATTGCAAAAATATTCAACCTTTGCTATCACATTTTCAAACCACTTTCTATCACATTTTCACACAAATAAACAGGCCCTAACCTTTGACCTGTAGTTTAAAACACTTCACCTTTCCTCTCAAGCTCCTCGGGCGGGCACGGGGAGTTCAAGCCAACTTCAATTTTCCAACAAAATCCACATTTGCATAAATCACCTCCTCCTAAAATTTGCACGTTTACCACCATCTGAAACCGACCTCGTCCGGGGCAGGCCCGGGACCCAGGCAGCCGCAGATGGAAGCTGACGCGTCGTAGATCACAGTGCCGTTTAGATGTCGACACGTCGTCCCTGTCACAGTCCGGATCAAAGCCATGCCACCGTTCAAACCAACGTACACGCCCCTCTTTGCTCGACGGTTCAAACCCTTGTCCATCGCTTAGTAATCAGTGGCCATTGCCCTTTTGCGTACTAAAAGACAGAACAAGGGCATCAACCAATTATGCCTCTTTAGCCATGAGATTTATTTTTTAAAAAGAAACATAAAAAAATAATAAGCCAAAAATATCGTCCAATTTCTGTTCACAAATACTAAATTGGGTAAAATTAGAAAAGATGATTTACCATAGACCACTTGGTTGGTCTTGATTTTGCCCCCAAAAAAAAACTTTTTAAATGAAATTTGCAAAGAGTGTTGTTATTCGCACCACAGAAAATTATGAATACACCACACTACTTGATTCACCACACCTATAATTTTAACATCAGCTGTTCGGATTTGGAGATCCGAACGGCTCTAATATTTTTATTCTTCTGTTCAGAATTGTAAAGCCGAACAGTATAATAAAATATATATTGTGTTTAGATTTACACATGTATTGTATTAGAGCCGTTCGGATCTCCAAATCCGAACATCTGATGTTAAAATTATAGGTGTGGTGAATCAAGTAGTGTGGTGTATTCATAACTTTCTGTGGTGCGAATAACAACACTCATTTGCAAACCATCTTTCGACTAAAGTAAAACCCCCCTGACGTCTTCTTTTTCTTTCTTTCAAATTCTTTTACTGTCATGATACTTTTCTATTTTATATATTTGATGGTTTATTTGGACTGTTATGAATGTGGGAGACCTTTGGTCTCCACCCACTATCATCCAACATTCAACCCACTCTTAGTGGGTGTCCCTTTGGTTTCCAATGGACTTGTAACTCTTATGATATATGATATATATAGATATGGTATTCACCATAGACCTACACCTTCATATCATTCCAACACGTTATCACGCACGCTCTTAAGCTGAGCCGAATCCCTGCTGATGAACGAATCAGTGCCGATGGACGATTTGCAAGGACGCGGATAGGGTTTCCTTCTCCGACTGTCGCTAGATCTGGCGGGTAGGATCTAGAGGTAAATTTTAAAAACACCCCTTGATCATTAGTTTAACATGCACATGTTAAATCTGTGATTATGTTTTTCTAAGTGATCTATAGAAAAAAATTTAGCAAGATCTACAAGAAAATCTTTTCTTAAACATGCAGATTAACTATTACAAACCACTTTCAAATATGTTTTTAATAGATTACTTATTTAAAAAACAATTTTCGCAGCTACAATCAGATGGGCCTGCATCTCTAATGATTCAAAAAAACAAATTTATTAAAATAAACGTGGGGCATTCGAATCGTCGCCCCCCACGTTGGGCGCTGGAGCGCCCCAGGGCGATCGTCGCCCGCCTCCCTGTCAGAGGGGGGGCCCTCCTAACGCACCGCCCCCTCGGGGGGGTCTCCAGTAGCTCTGCCACCACCCCCATCGGGGGCCCTCCAGTGGCGATATTTTCGTCGAGCGCATCGGAGCCCCGAGCGCCTCCCCATGTCGGGGATCGAGCGATTTTTTCATCATCGGTGCACCGCCTTGGGCATCGGAGTGCCGCTCCCAGTCGAGGGCCTCCCGCCTCCTCCCAAAGCGGGCGCTGCTCGTTTCTCCCCCTGCCTGGGGGGGCTTCCTTTCGGCCCAGGAGCGACAACCACCCTTTCGGCCCAGGAGTGCCGGCCACCCCCCGTCGGGGGTTTCTTTTCGGGGGGGCTTCTTTTCAGCCCAGGAGCACCGGTCACCCCCCAACGTCGGGGGTGTCTTCTGATAAACGCCAACGCCCACCTAACGGGTGTTTTGGCCTCCCGATTTGCCACCCCCGGCAAAGTGGGGCTCCTGCGTACCTTTGGCACCGCTTGATCTCCCCCACCCATCCATGTCGAGAGGGGACTTGATCTGATGGCCGCCGCAGGACAGCTCCCCCTCCCCTTCCTCTCTACTTAAATCTCTTGTCCTAATTAGGGTAAGGGGGAGAAGATGCATGTGCCTCTCCTAATGGGCCAGAAGCCCAGTTATTCACAAAATTGATAATAAAGCAAATGTGTATTTTTTTGGCTAACGGGCCTGCAGCCCTCAGACAGTCCGCGGGTCTCTGGCCTGCAGGCCAAATTTATTTTAAATTTATATAATACCTATTAAACCCTGAAAATACAAGAAAATTCTAGAAAAATCCAGAAAATTCAGGGATAATCAGATTAAGGATATTGCGTATGACTAACTCCTTTTGGGGTATTTGGTGTAAATTATAAATTTGGTAATGAATTTAATGTGTAATTCATTATTTATCGCATTATTTTTAATTGGATTAATATTAATATTAATTTACGGTTTAATAAATTACTAGGATCATGAGACCGCTCTGTCGTTAGGTTAGCTCTCTAACCTAACTGGTAATGTCATTTTCCCGTGGTCCAAGTAACTATAAAACGTAAATTTAATAAATTTATCCAATATAATTGCCTGTGATGTTGAAAGAAATGTATTGTTTATGCCTGTGATGTTGCATAATTATATTATTAAAACTGCCTGGAATGTTAGAAAAACTATGTTGTGGTTTTTGGATCGGCCGTTATTAGTTACCGCTATTTATTTTCCTCGCATTTTTTTCTTTTTGAGTGAAAATGTAGTGAGGAACTAAATGTAAAAGCCAAAGCCCGGAGAAACTTCGCCTGAAGACGGAGGAAAATTGCTAATTCTAGGACCCCCAACGGTTTCCAAATTGTAATTTTAATTTTCTTATTATTCAAAATGTATAAGGGACTTTGGACTTTTATTATTTTTGGTGGTGACCGGCCGATCCCCACAACAGTCTTAGTTTTACTACTATGCATGTCTTAATTTTTTGAAAAATATTTAATTCATGCTTATTCCATGCTTAGATAAATGGCTAAGATTGCGAGCGTCAATTTTGACGTTCTTGATGCGGCTGGAAAAAATTACTTAAGCTGGCAGCTGGACCTGAAGTTCCATCTGCGCTCACAGGGCATAAGTCACATAATTCAGGCTTCAGCTACGGCTGTGACAACTGATGAAGGGACTTCTACTGTTAGAGTCTCCAATGTAGAGAAGGCGAAAGCCATTATCTATATCAGGAGACATATTGATCAAACCATGAATGCGGAATATCTAACAATGGAAGACCCTCATGAACTGTGGACAACACTCGAGGACAGATACAGACATCAGAAAGATGTTATCCTCCCTCGTGCATGTTATGAGTGGGAAAATCTCCGACTTCAGGACTTCAAGTTCGTAGCTGAGTTTAACTCAGCTCTCCATAACATCACCTCACACCTGAAGTTGTGTGGTGAACAAGACTCGGACACCCGAATGCTTGAGAAAACATATACATCCTTCCATGAGAAGGATGCTATTCTCATGCAACAGTATCGTGAACGTAAGTTCACGAGGTACTCTGATTTACTCTCCTGCCTTCTTATGGTTGAGCAGAACAGAGACCTTCTACTGGCCACTCATAACCTACGCCATGCTGGCTCTGCTCCTCTCCCTGAAGCTCACACGGTTTCTTCCCATAAGATGAAGAACAGGCATAGAGGAAGATTTAACAAGGGGAAAGCTGCGAAGAAGCAGACCAGAGCTCCTCCACAGAACAACAATACTGAGGGGAAGAAAAAGAACACGTGGAAGAGAAATACCTCTGACCATACGTCTGCTCCCAAGAAAAACTGGGAATACAAATGCCACAGATGTGGCATGACTGGACATTGGTCTAGGGTCTGTCGTACTCCACACCACCTCCAAGATTTGTATATGGCAAGCCTGAATGTAACGGTCGGTACTCATTATTCATAATACGGTTGTGCGTATAGCAATTTCAGGTACCTGATTGGTTTTGTTGCTTTGTATGTGAGTCATGTCGTTGAGTCGATATGGCCGTAGCACCTTGGTTGCATCCTTAGCAAGCCAACCCCCGACGTGTGCCCAACTTGAGATTACGATCGCCTTTGGACCCCGTATCCTTTGTACGTGTATTTTCCTTGAAGTTCGAGTATTTTTCTTAGCCTTATCTCTCATTCAAAACACATGATGTGATATGCCGTTGTGACCCTCTGGAAGAGTGTTTAATTGTGGAGTTATTTTGGAACGTCATTTCACGGGTCGTTCTCCCACGATTGGACTTTGTTTGATGAGACGTCGCTATTTTCACTTTTGTCGTGAGACCTCTTTATTTTTAGTTTCGTTTCTCGTCGTCGAACTTTTGATCCGTCTTCTTAGTTTTGTTTCACTCGTCGTCACGGTCGCCCCAGTATTCCTCTTATAATTTTCGGGCTCCGTTTGACCCCCTTTCACTATATTTCCTAATCTATTATATTTTAATCCTAAGCTCATATGTTTTCTTTTAAACTCTCTAATTATTATTTATTATAGTGCTAATCCCATCCTAATTAAACCCTAGCCCACTCGTTGTAACCCCCTTAGCCGCACCCAACATGGTACCCACACACACACATCTAGCAACCTATAACCTAGACCCTTCATCTTTTCACAGCATTCAACCTCACAACCAGTTAATATTATAAACCATTGGGCCCTCCTTATCTCCTCACGCATGAGCAACCTACCACCTATTAATAAAAAAACAAAAACAAACCTAAGGCTAAACATTTATCACAGCAGCCTTAACCCTTCCTCACGTGGGCCCCCTCTTAAAACCTAGCTAATATTTAACCCTAAGAGACCCCCACGTGATTGCCAAGCCCCTCTATTAGATAGGC
Source organism: Scilla litardierei (assembly GCA_030789695.1). Lineage (NCBI taxonomy): Eukaryota > Viridiplantae > Streptophyta > Magnoliopsida > Asparagales > Asparagaceae > Scilla > Scilla litardierei. The sequence goes on along the minus strand of CM061142.1, from coordinate 269,866,980 downwards.
AGACCTAGGTTTCATTTTCTCCCCAGCAAACAAACGTGCACTGCCATTCTCTCTTCTCCACGCGACTTCCGCGCTCGCCCGCCCTCGCAGCACGTCCCCCATTGCATCGCGGCCTCCCTCGCAGCACAGCGCACGCATTCCCCCTTCGGCCTCCATCCGGCGCCCCTTCGGATCCCCGCTCAGACGCACCACGTGCCACCCAGGCGCGACAGCGCGCGCATCCCCCTCCGTAGCAGCGTGCAGCCCCTTGCCCAGCGACCCTGCGTCGCTCCGACCCCGCATCTCGCGGCCTCACTCGTGCATCGCAGCGCTCCGCAGTGCAGCAGCCGCAGAGCTGCACCACACACGCGCATTCGCCCGTAGAGCACACATCCAGCAGTGCCCTATCCCCGGCTGCGCCATCCTCCTCCCCGCAGCAAAGCCGTGCGGCCCTCGCGTGTTCATCGTACCCTAGCTGCTACTCTCGCGTGCAACGATCACCCCGGTAGCGTAGAGCATCTCCCCGTAACGGTTAGTGATCATTCGTTATGGTATTTTAATTTCAGTTTGTATACGGATTTTGGACAGCGATGTTGATCATGTTTTTGGACCCTAATAATATGAGAATGGCATGCTATATGTAGATTAGCTAGTGGACTTAATTAATAACATTGCTAATAAGTTTAAAACCAGATAACTAGCAGGTATCTTTATCATTAAGAGTGACATCAACTTATTACTAGCCTAGGTTGCTATTATACATGGTTGTGTACTTGTTCTTTTAACAACTTTATATGGTTGACATGTTTGTAACATAATATTAATGTGGACCCGGGTCAGACTAGTGAACCTAATTAAAATTGGGATATTAGACGTTTTAGGTTGCCTACTAACTTTTGGTTCCGTCAATGAACTTATTGAACCCGTGTTTTATCAACAGAGAACCGTTTGTCCCAAAACATTCGTGATACCGGATCCAACCCCCGACGTCGCTACTCGACGTCAGAGTAGCTCTCGCGTCGTGTTGAGGTAAGATCTGCCCCGTAGGAATCACCACTTGCCTGTTAAACAACTAAAACTGGTAAATTCTGCTTTGTAACTCACTAATCCAACTTAATAATACCGGACTGTAGGCTGATTGTTGGACTGAGCGTAGGAGCTCTGGACGTTGTAAATCTGTGATTGGACTTTGAGAATTGTGATACCAGCACTTATTTCAGGCAAGTGAAACTTGCCAACTTGTGTTTTAGGCCATGTTTTAGGTTATCCCTCGTTTTTAGCGTAAAAGAGACTAGGCGACGAAATGATACTCGCCTAGACACAATTTCAAGATCTAGCTTGACAACGAAGCTAGATCTGACACCCTGCCATGTCATTCATACTTTCTGCCTGTCACATTTAATTTTCATATTTGTATGCTCTTTATTTGTACTCTGCCATGCCTGTCACGTTTAATTTCCATACCTGTACGCACTTTATTTGTACTCTTGCCATGCAATGCATCATAACATGTCATTCCTTGCTTGAATGTTTGCTTTCGTAGCACACACTACTTGTACTTCCTTGTTGAGGATAGGCACCTGCGTTGCAGGCACAACCCTAAGACAAATACACTTCTTGGCTCGTGAACCAGAAGCGGGCTACATGTGTTGGTCAAAAGCCAATGCCCGATTACACGTGGAGGGGTAGGGTTAAGCGATCACTTGAGCTTAGGAGTTGGCCCGTACAGCCACTCCAGCCAAAAGGCGTAAACTCTGTGCACGACGTGTTTACTTGGCTTGTAAATCAATGTAAATATTTTAGTAGCTTTGCTACCCTTGCCTTGTCATACTTGTTGCACTTTCTTACTTGTTGCATCCTTGCCTTAAACTGCCATGTCATCGCATATTTTAGAACTGCTAGGCTGTTTCCCTTTCTTTTAATGTCCTTGCACAAGTCTCTTGTAGACTTGTTGACATGCGCCCTCGTCTCTTTTGGGTGTCGCATGTTAGTTGCTGAGCCAGAGTCCGTTGCTGAGGACGAGGTATTTGTTTACATTGAGCATGGGTCCACGGTTGACGTGGAGTTCGAGGACACCGGCGACCAGTCATAGAGACTTCATTTGTGTTGCTTCCTGCTTAGTTCTTGTTAGGTTGTCGGTGCGTAGCGCCTTTCCTTTTCTGTACGTTCGTTTATTTCTATTGGCCATGCTTGCGGCCCTTTTTAGACTCTTTTAAGCCTGGTGGCTTTTCTGTGATGTTGAACTTTATTTGTGGACATTCTGAGATTGGAATAATATTATTATCTCTCTTTTATTATTATTTTTGTTCTGTTTCGCAATTGCAAGGACCTTTACTTGGTTATACCAGACGCTTTACATACTGGAGCCTCACAGCTTCAAGTCTGAGCGGACTTTTCATGCCTCGCCTTCCGTTTATGGGAATCGGGTCGTGACACTGAAGCCTTCCGCAGAAACAAATCTGGTGGACATATAGCCTCCAACTCGGTTCAACACTGAGGATTTAGAGAATGACGACATCCTTGACTAAAGAAAATTTATTCATCTTTTCAGCCTTTATCATTAATGTTTTAAATGTATCTTCAATTATGTCCTTCTTTATCTTAATCATGAATCCCCTTCCCATAATACGGGAGCGAGGACAAGACTACGGTCTGCATGGGACGGAGCTGTGAAGCTCGGACCTAATAAGCATCTGTAGAGGTACACCAATAAATACACAGGTTCTTGCATTTTAAAGTTCAGAACAATAAGAGTGCTAAAAAAGAAATAACATTCATTCATTAAGATAAAGTCCAGTAGTACAATGGAAAGTCTAATAAAGAAGCCTCAGCATGGTTACAACGAAAGGAAACTACCGGTGCTACGTACCCAACCTAGACAGGAAAGTAAAATGGTGCTACGCACCCAAACTAGAGAGCTAGAACTCCAAGTCAACAATGGGCGGAGAACTCTAGGACTGGTCCTCGTCCTGATCGTACTCCTGAAAAACGTCCTCCTGGTCCAAGTCTGTAGGTATGATCTCCTCGTCTATGAACTCTGTCTCGGTACCTGACATACAAACACCCAAGAGAAAAGGAGTTGTATGTCAGGCAGAGTCTACAAGTAAAGGTAAGAAAGCTCTACTGCAAGGTGTATGTAGTTTAAAGACATATATTGAAATGTTCTTTACATGACAAGTTATAAGATGCAACAGCATGATATTTTATAGCATGTTGGAAAGTAAAGACTGTGCAAGAAAGTAAACATGACATGGCAATGGCCGTAGCGTGTGCTACCGGCTACATGACAAGACAAGACAAGACGTGTGTGTCACAAGAGGGTTCACTCCTTACGGTTAGAGGGCAGCCAAACCCTCTAAACCGTGTGACAGCTCAACCCTACCCCACCCAAGCGCTCAAGACAAGTCCGTACAAGGGATCACTCACTTTGCTAGATGAGTGCCCTATTGCTCGCAGGCTGTGTATCCGTACAAGAGATCACTCTCTCTATCTTGGAGAGTGCCCTATTGCCCACAGGCTGTGTATCCGTACAAGTGATGTGTCATTATATTCCACATTTTATCGATAAGATTACACGTCAAAATGATTGCTCAATTACATATTTTATACGCTTTTACGCTATTATTTGGAATAATATGACTTTCGGAGCGTTTATGTCCATTTCAGGTATTTGAGCGATATTGGAGCAATTTGGATCCAATAAGACAGTCGGCGACGTGAGAGCACCAATGAGACTCATGATGACATGTTTGAGGTGCCAAAGAAGAATAATGGAGCAAGGAAGAGGCAAGAGAGAAGGAATCGAGCGACCCGAAGTGCTGAAAACAGGACAACAGTGCACTATTTCTAAATCTTCTATCACCTGGGATTTTTCACTATTTTTCTGATATTTTTCCCAGATAATAGACTTCAAGAAGGTTTCAACGCCACTAAGAACACGTCAATCAGAGGTCGGATGAGCCCTGGATAATTTCTGCAAGTTGATGGTGCAGAGCTGAAACTGTTCTCAGCAGCCTACTTGGTCGAGCAGTATTCTACTCGGTCCGAGCTATGTACTACTTGACCGAAATGCTGTTTTTGATGTCCGACTCGACCGAGCAACCTCCTGCTCGGTCCGAGCAACCTCCTGCTCGGTCCGAGTAGTGTGCAAATGAGGCTGAAGTGCGTTTTTAGTCTCCAATCTGCCGAGAAACCTTCAACTCGACCGAGCAACTACTTGCTCGGTCCGAGCAACCTCCAACTCGACCGAGCAGTACTGAATCAGTCTGAGTTGGCAGAGCGACATATTTTGGAAGTGGTCGATTCTCTATGCAACTCGACCGAGCAGCCGAATGACTCGATCGAGCTGCCGAACGACTCAACCGAGCAGCTTTGTGCTCGAACCGAGTCGTCGTGGGCCTACGCCTGCATCCAGATCGCTTTTGGAGGGTTTTTGGAGGAAAAAGGAGGCGGCCGCCAGAGAGGCCTGTAGAGAGTTTGGGGATACGTTTTTTAGGGAGCGAAAATTGTAGAGAATTTTTGTTAGATTTAGATTAAATTTCTGAAGACATTTTGGATCGAATTCTATTGAAGCTTGTTGGCTATTTTCTTGCGTTCTTGGAATCTGAATTTCCTTTGAGATCTGTTATTCGCTCTGTAAGTTTCTGATCTTTATTTTACCAATTGCTATGATGTTCTCATCTATAAAAATGATGTTTTTATCAGTTATTATCACCATGTATGAGAAGATCTTTCTAGGGTTGATGGGTTAGCCCTAGGATTCTAGGGGAAAATGTAGATCTGGATGCCTACGTTGAATTGTGGATTTAGGGTTGTATTTCGGTAGATCCTACCGAATCCGTAGATAACCCGTACTGAGATCATGCCTCCGATCTGTGGAATTGATGTGCTTAAGGGGTATATAGGGATTTGAATAGGGAAATTGTTGGATCCAATCAAAGTGTGTGACCATGTCCGGTCCATGCCTTGAGGGGATCCATCGACGAACTATACCGCTATGTTGACGGCTACCGCCATTGCGTCAACGAGAGCCACCGAAATACCCCGCAATTTTAACCCACGAGAGTGGTACGAATTGGGGGATTTATCCCCTAATCCCAATGCAATGCAAGGATCTTATTCCAATGTTGACCCCTGAAGATATTAGCGGCGATCCCTAACGCCCTAGCTCTTTTTATGCGACGTTGAGTGACACAACCTTCGCATCCATGACCATCATAACTCTCCATACTCCACATCCATCAATAAACCCGCAAGTCTAACTCAACCTAGGAGTAGATAGGTAGTATAGCACCGCTTCCCCGTGTTCGATACCCGCTTGCCACTATACCGTGCGCTTGCAGTAAACGACATCGTTTCGGAGTTGATTCCGGCTCGATCAAGTTTATGGCGCCGTTGTCGGGGAGGCGTTCCGCCATACTATCTATTTACCACAATTAGGTTGATTAGATTGCGTAAAAAACTATAAAAAAAGAAAGAAAACCTTAAAAAAACAAAAAAATATTAAAAAAACAAAGAGATATATTTTCCCTGCCACCTGCTTTATTATTATCTCTTTTTCTTGTACCACTGATATCTTTTCCAGGTTGTTGTTTTTGACTATTCAGGTACAATGGATCAATCATGGAATTATTCAGGCAATGATTATTCGGCACAGTATGAGGCTCCAATGGAAGGATGCAAATATTATTCACAGGACCCATAGTATCAGATGGAAGGATATGATCAATATTCAGAGAGCTATGCCCACTGCGAGTCTTGTGACAAGGAGGGACACATGCCCTACGAAAGCCGTGTCTGTCTCTTGAGCCCTGACCATCCTCTCAATTTGACACTCAAAGCATTCATGGCATCGGTAGAGGAGAGCACGGCTGTCAACGCTATGCTGAATGAGTCACATGATCGATGGCAGAAGGATAAGGAAGAAATCAACGAGTATCTTTCATCTCTTTTGCCTGTGGAGGAGATGCCTGAGCACATAGAGCCACCTCATCCTTCCACTGACACCGAGGACCACCCTCTAGAGCCTACTGCTCCCACTCAAGGAGATCTTTTTACCCACTCCATTTCTGAATCATGCATCCCATCTGAAATTTATTCTGATTCAGATCGTTTTGACACGCCGTGCCTGTTGCAGGACACTTACAATTATGGACCGGAGGTGTGCTTGAACGTGTCCTCGCTTGAAGAACCTGACGAGCATGACGAGGAGTCACCTGATGAGGTGATATATGCACCTGATCAGGATATACCTGGGAATCTAGGAGAGGACACCAAGGAGAGAGAGGACATGGTACTAGAGAGTAAAGATTTATTTCCAGGGAAGTGTTGTCAACCAGCCTTAGTTTTACATATTTATGTTGATGACCCTCTTTGGGAAACATTTATTCAAGGGAACAATCTTTCATAACGGACTGATGCATTCCGTTCTTCGCAGGATATAGGTGGACGCCTACGAAGAATGCTAGGGGATGCATCGCTGGAGTTTGTTGGCGTTAGTGGCTATACGCACCTGGCAGAGCCACAGAAAGTGCAGATAGAGCAGCTACCTGTACCGGCAAGGATATTGGGCCCGCCTTTTGCTACAGGTGGTACCAATCTAGTAGTGTAGTATTTTATGCTTTAAATAATCACGAATCCTCTCGGCAGCGAGAGGACCGTATATGATTTTATATGTTTTTTGTTTAATAAATCCACCCCATCTGATGGCTCAATTATCTTTTTCACCCAACCCACTATCTATTATCCATGCTCACCCTTATTTCTTGGCGATTATTTTGCATCTCTCCCCAATTTTTATGTGATGTTTAAGCTTGGGGGAGAGAGACTATTTTGTTGTGTGGCCCCCCTATGTTGTCATTCTCCTCTATTCATATCATACACACATTGAGGACAATGTGATGTTTAAGCTTGGGGGAGTGCATAGTGCACACACTTTGCTTCAATGTGAAATACACTTGAAATCTCCATGTGAACCATGTCCACTTCTATATTTATGTCTCATATGCTTTATTTTTTATGAAATATCGTGGATTTATTTTTTTTTATGAACTCTGATATCTGTTAGATTAGAGTTTGATTCATTGATTAGTGTATCTTTGTTAATATGCATTTACATAATAGTACCAAAGTTTCACAACCACATTCTCGAAACAGTTAAGCTAAAAACGAATGAATCAAATCTGAAAATTTTTTAACTTCTGCGTGTATTGATTGATAATTCTATTGCTTTATGGATGTTTAGTGATTCAAAAGAGATAGGATAACCACACGATAATCAAAGTAGTGATGATTAGAATTCCTGAAACCGAGCCATGTCTAAAATTCTATGGTTTTTCTTTTTTTCTTTTGTGAATATCCAATAAATGATCTGTGATCATATTTTTCATTCCATCGCGTTTACGTGAGTTTGCAAAAATCCCAAAAATGCAAAAATCAAACAAAAATCCTGAATAAAAGGCCCTAGGAGTTCTTCGTAACCCAATGCCATAAGACCTTCTGGTCTGGGATGCATCGGCCGCTTTTTGTATATATTGTGTTATCTCGTGTATACAAAGAAAAAAAATGCATATGAAATATTCATATAGCCCAAACAATATAAAACTAAACAAATCCCATATCCTTATCTCCATTTCTTTATAGAACTAAGACATGGCAAGGCTGATGGGTTCGTGGAGTCTTGAAATGGTCGTAGTGTGGTGATGCCTTATCTTGATTAAAATTGCTAAATTTATTCCATGAAGTATAACAAAATACCACGTATGCTTGAAAATGTTTGATCATGACATATTATACTGCTTAGAGAATGAGTTGTGAACTTTGGTTTCATTTCTCTGAACTTAGTATATTGCATGATAAACTATGATAAGATATAACTCTAATCTCTTTTTATTGCTTATCAAGTTCATTTTATTTATTGAAATCCACGTTATTTTAATTTGAGCGAGACTTGAATATTTGTTGTGTATATGTGTTCTAAATTTATATTGACGTGTATTTACGAGATCTTACATATCTAAACCTTCTTGTATTTTTCTGAATTTAAGATTGACCCCATTGTCTCCATTTACACATCACCACCTCACATCTTCATTGTATCCCACTCCCGTGTTAGCTTCTTACTAGTCTTCCTCGAGGACGAGTAAGAGGTAAGCTTAGGGGATTTTGATGTGTCGTTATATTCCACATTTTATCGATAAGACTACACGTCAAAATGATTGCTCAATTACATATTTTATACACTTTTACGCTATTATTTGGAATAATATGACTTTCGGAGCGTTTATATCCATTTCAGGGATTTGGACGATATTGGAGCAATTTGGAACCAATAAGACGGTCGGCGACGTGAGAGCACCAATGAGACTCATGATGACATGTTTGAGGTGCCAAAGAAGAATACTGGAGTAAGGAAGAGGTAAGAGAGAAGGTCGCTCGATCGAACTATGATGCAGTGAAGGAATCGAGCGACCCGAAGTGCTGAAAACAGGACAACCGTGCACTATTTCTAAATTTGCTGTCACCTGGGATTTTTCAATATTTTTCTGATATTTGTTCCATATACTAGACTTCAAGACGGTTCCAACGCCACTAAGAACTCGCCAATCGGAGGTCGGATGAGCCCTGGAGAATTTCTACAAATTGATGGTGCAGAGCTGAAACTGTTCTCATCAGCCTACTCTGTCGAGCAGTATTCTCCTCGGTCCGAGCTGTGTACTACTCGACCAAAATGCTGTTTTTGATGTCCGACTCGATCGAGCAACCTCCTGCTCAGTCCGAGCAACCTCCTGCTCGGTACAAATAGTGTTCAAATGAGGCTGAAGTGCGTTTTTAGTCTCCAATCCGCCGAGCAACCTTCGACTCGACCGAGCAACTACTTGCTTGGTCCGAGCAACCTCCTACTCGACCGAGCAGTTCCGAATCATCCCGGGTTGGCAGAGTGACATATTTTGGAAGCGGTCGATTCTCTGTGCAACTCGACCGAGCAACCGAACGACTCGACCGAGCTGCCGAACGACTCGACCGAGCTGCTTTGTGCTCAGACCGAGTCGACGTGGGCCCATGCCGGCGTCCAGATCGCTTTTGGAGGGTTTTTGGAGGAAAAAGGAGGCGGCCGCCAGAGAGGCCTGTAGAGAGTTTGGGGAGACGTTTTTAGGGAGCGAAAATTGTAGAGAATTTTTGTTAGATTTAGATTAAATTTCTGAAGACATTTTGGATCGAATTCTATTGAACCTTGTCGGCTATTTTCTTGCGTTCTTGGAATCTGAATTTCCCATGAGATCTGTTATTCGCTCTGTAAGTTTCTGATCTTTATTTTACCAATTGCTATGATGTTCTCATCTATAAAAATGATGTTTTTATCTGTTATTATCGCCATGTATGAGTAGATCTTTCTAGGGTTGATGGGTTAGCCCTAGAATTCTAGGGGGAAAATGTAGATCTGGATCCCTACATTGAATTGGGGATTTAGGGTTGTATTTCGGTAGATCCTACCGAATCCGTAGATAACCCGTACTGAGATCATGCCCACGGTTTGTGGAATTGATGTGCTTAATGGGTATATAGGGTTTCGAATAGGGAAATCATTGGATCCAATCAAAGCGCGTGACCATGCTCGGTCCGTGCCTTGAGGGGATCCATCGATGAACTATACTGCTACGTTGACGGCTATCGCCATTGCGTCAACGAGAGCCACCGAAATACCCCGCAATTTTAACCCACGAGAGTGGTACGAATTGGGGGATTTATCCCCTAATCCCAATGCAATGCAAGGATCCTATTCCAACGTTAACCCCTGAAGATCTTAGCGGCGATCCCTAACTCCCTAGCTCTTTTTATGCGACGTTGAGTGACACAACCTTCGCATCCATCACCATCATAACTCTCCATACTCCATATCCATCAATAAACCCGCAAGTCTAACTCAACCTAGGAGTAGATAGGTAGTATAGCACCGCTTCCCCGTGTTCGATACCCGCTTGCCACTATACCGTGCGCTTGCGGTAAACGACATCGTTTCAGAGTTGATTCCGGCTCGATCAAGTTTATGGCGCCGATGTCGGGGAGGCATTCCGCCATACTATCTATTTACCACAATTAGGTTGATTAGATTGCGTAAAAAATAGATACAAAAAAATAAAGAAAACCTTAAAAAACAAAAAAAATATTAAAAAAAACAAAGAGATATATTTTCCCTGCCACCCGCTTTATTATTATCTCTTTTTCTTGTACCACTGATAACTTTTCCAGGTTGATGTTTTTGACTATTCAGGTACAATGGATCAATCGTGGAATTATTCAGGCAATAATTATTCGGCACAGTATGAGGCTCTAAAGGAAGGATGCGAATATTATTCACATGACCCATAGTATCAGATGGAAGGATATGATCAATATTCAGAGAGCTATGCCTACTGCGATTCTTGTGACAAGGAGGGACACATGCCCTACGAAAGACGTGTTTGTCTCTTGAGCCCTAACCATCCTCTCAATTTGACACTCAAAGCATTCATGGCATCGGTAAAGGAGAGCACGGCTGTCAACGCTATTCTGAATGAGTCATATGATCGATGGCAAAAGGATAAGGACGAAATCAACGAGTATCTTTCATCTCTTGAGCCTGTGGAGGAGATGCCTGAGCACATAGAGCCACCTTATCCTTCCACTGACACTGAGGACCACCCTCCAGAGCCTACTGCTCCCACTCAGGGAGATCTTTTTACCCACTCCATTTCTGAATCATGTATCCCATCTGAAATTTATTCTGATTCAGATCTTTTTGACACGCCGTGCCTGTTGCAGGACACTTACAATTATGGACCGGAGGTATGCTTGAACGTGTCCTAGCTTGAAGAACCTGACGAGCATGACGAGGAGTCACCTGATGAGGTGATATATGCACCTGATCAGGATATACCTGGGAATCTAGGAGAGGACACCGAGGAGAGAGAGGACATGGTACTTAAGAGTAGAGATTTATTTCCAGGGAAGTGTTGTCAATTAGCCTTAGTTTTAAATATTTATGTTGATGACCCTCTTTGGGATTCATTTATTCAGGGGAACAATCTTTCACAACGGACGGATGCATTCCGTTATTCGCAGGATACATGTGGACGCCTACGAAGAATGCTAGGGGATGCATCGCTGGAGTTCGTTGGCGTTAGTGGCTATACGCACCTGGCAGAGCCACAGAAAGTGCAGATAGAGCAGCTGCCTGCACCGACAAGGATATTGGACCCGCCTTTTGCTACAAGTGGTACCAATCTAGTAGTGTAGTATTTTATGCTTTAAATAATCACGAATCCTCTCGGCAGTGAGAGGACCGTATGGGATTTTATATGTTTTTTTGTTTAATAAATCCACCCCATCTGATGGCTCAATTATCTTTTGCACCCAACCCACTATCTATTATCCATGCTTACCCTTATTTTTTGGCGATTATTTTGCATATCTCCCCAATTTTTATGTGATGTTTAATCTTGGGGGAGAAAGACTATTTTGTTTTGTGGCCCCCCTATGTTGTCATTGTCCTCTATTCATATCATACACACATTGAGGACAATGTGATGTTTAATCTTGGGGGAGTGCATAGTGCACGCACTTTGCTTCATTGTGAAACACACTTCGAAATCTCCATGTGAACCATGTCCACTTCTATATGTATGTCTCATATGCTTTATTTTTTATGAAATATCGTGGATTTATTTTTTTATGAACTCTGATATCTGTTAGATTAGAGTTCGATTCATTGATTAGTGTATCTTTGTTAATATGCTTTTTCATAGTAGTACCAAAGTTTCACAACCACATTCTCGAAACAGTTAAGCTAAAAACGAATGAATCAAATCTAAAATTTTTTTAACTTCTGCGTGTATTGATTGATAATTCTATTGCTTCATGGCTGTTTAGGGATTCAAAAGAGATACGATAACCACATGATAATCAAAGTAGTGATGATTAGGATTCCTGAAACCGAGCCATGTCTAAAATTCTATGCTTTTTCTTTTTTCTTTTGTGAATAGCCAATAAATGATCTTTGATCATATTTTGCATTCCATCGCGTTTACGTGAGTTTACAAAAATCCCAAAAATGCAAAAATCAAACAAAAATCCTGACTAAAAGGCCCTAGGGGTTCTTCGTAACCCAATGCCCTAAGACCGTCTGGTCTGGGATGCATAGGCCGCTTTTTTTATATATTGAGGTATCTCGTGTATACAAAGAAAAAAAATGCATACGATATATTCACATAGCCAAAACAATATAAAACTACAAAAATCTCATATCCTTATCTCCATTTCTTTATAGAACTAAGACATGGCAAGGCTAATGGGTTCTAGGAGTCTTGAAATGGTCGTAGTGTGGTGATGCCTTATCTTGATTGAAATTACTAAATTTATTCCATGAAGTATAACAAAATACCACGCATGCTTGAAAATGTTTGATCATGACATATTATACTGCTTAGAGAATGAGTTGTGAACTTTGGTTTCATTTCTGTGAACTTAGTATATTGCATGATAAACTATGATAAGATATAACTCTAATCTCTTTTTATTGGTTATCAAGTTCATTTTATTTATTGAAATCCACGTTATTTTAATTTGAGCGAGACTTGAATATTTGTTGTGTATATGTGTTCTAAATTTATATTGACGTGTATTCACGAGACCTTGCATATCTTGGGTTCTTGTATCTTTCTGAATTTAAGATTGAACCTCTTGTCTCCATTTACACATCACCGCCTCACATCTTCATTGTATCCCACTCCCGTGTTAGCTTCTTACTAGTCTTCCTCCAGGACGAGTAAGAGGTAAGCTTGGGGGATTTTGATGTGTCATTATATTCCACATTTTATCGATAAGATTACACGTCAAAATGATTTCTCAATTACATACTTTATACGCTTTTATGCTATTATTTGGAATAATAGACTTAAGCGTTTATATCCATTTCAGGGATTTGGGCGATATTGGAGCAATTTGGAGCCAATAGGATGGTCGACGACGTGAGAGCACCAATGAGACTCGATTACATGTTTGAGGTGCCAAAGAAGAATACTGGAGCAATGAAGGGGCAAGAGAGAAGGTCGCTTGATTGAACTATGATGCGGCGAAGGAATCGAGCGACCCGAAGTGCTGAAAACAGGACAACTGTGCACTATTTCTAAATATTCTGTCACTTGGGATTTTTCACTATTTTTCTGATATATTTCCCAGATAATAGACTTTAAGACGGTTCCAACGCCACCAAGAACGTGTCAATCGGAGGTCAGATGAGCCCTGGAGAATTTCTACAAGTTAATGCTGCAGAGCTGAAACTGTTCTCAGCAGCCTACTCGGTCGAGCAGTATTCTACTCGGTCCGAGCTATGCACTACTCGACCGAAATGCTGTTTTTGATGTCCGACTCGACCGAGCAACCTCCTGCTCGGTCCGAGCAACCTCCTGCTCGGTCCGAGTAGTGTGCAAATGAGGCTGAAGTGCGTTTTTAGTCTCCAATCCGCCGAGCAACCTTCGACTCGACCGAGCAACTACTTGCTCGGTCCGAGCAACCTCCTACTCGACCGAGCAGTACCGAATCAGCCCGGGTTGGCAGAGCGACATATTTTGGAAGCGGTCGATTCTCTGTGCAACTCGACCGAGCTGCCGAACGACTCGACCGAGCAGCTTTGTGCTCGGACCGAGTCGTCGTGGGCCCACGCCTGCGTCCAGATCGCTTTTGGAGGGGTTTTGGAGGAAAAAGGAGGCGACCGCCAAATAGGCGTGTAGAGAGTTTGGGGAGACTTTTTTTAGGGAGCGATAATTGTAGAGAATTTTTGTTAGATTTAGATTAAATTCTAAAGACATTTTGGATCGAATTCTACTGAAGCTTGTTGGCTATTTTCTTGCGTTCTTGGAATCTGAATTTCCCTTGAGATCTGTTATTCGCTCTGTAAGTTTCTGATCTTTATTTTACCAATTGCTATGATGTTTTCATCTATAAAAATGATGTTTTAATCTGTTATTATCGCCATGTATGAGTAGATCTTTCTAGGGTTGATGGGTTAGCCCTAGGATTCTAGGGAGAAAATTGTAGATCTGGATCCCTACGTTGAATTGGGGATTTAGGGTTGTATTTCGGTAAATCCTATAGAATCCGTAGATAACCCGTACTGAGATCATGCACACGGTCTTTGGAATTGATGTGCTTAAGGGGTATCTAGGGATTCGAATAGGGAAATCGTTGGATCCAATCAAAGCGCGTGACCATGCCCGGTCTGTGCCTTGAGGGTATCCATCGACGAACTATACCGCTACGTTGACGGCTGCCGCCATTGCGTCAACGAGAGCCACCGAAATACCCCGCAATTTTAACCCACGAGAGTGGTATGAATTGGGGGATTTATCCCTTAGTCCCAATGTAATGCAAGGATCCTATTCCAATGTTGACCCCCGACGATCTTAGCGGCGATCCCTAACGCCCTAGCTCTTTTTATGCGACATTGAGTGACACAACCTTCGCATCCATCACCATCATAACTCTCCATACTCCACATCCATCAATAAACCCGCAAGTCTAACTCAACCTAGGAGTAGATAGGTAGTATAACACCGCTTCCCCATGTTCGATACCCGCTTGCCACTATACCGTGCGCTTGCGGTAAACGACATCGTTTCGGAGTTGATTCCGGCTCGATCAACAAGGGATCACTCTCTTTATCTTGGAGAGTGCCCTATTACCTGCAGGTTATGCAAAACATTTCAAGAACGATGTTACATGGCAAGACAAGGAAAAGTATGTTCTTTTCATTCTATCGGGTCCACACGCACACACACATAGATAGTTCCTAGCATGGTAGTTATATCAGTTTATACCTAGACTTCGTCGTCAAGTCTAGGCTGTTGTGAAGGTGTACCAGACGCTATCATTTCACACCTGGTTCTCTTGTTCAACAATTTACAAACTAAGGAAGTACTGGCATAAAACGTGGCCGTAACTACGCAAGTGAACACACTTGCCTGAAGTGGCGAGAAGTACGTCCGTCGGGAGCGTCTCGTCATGAGAAGTGTGTCAGTTATGGTTCGCTGTAATAAATTTAAGGAGACGGTGTCAGGCCCAGTTTTAGAAAGTCCTATTATGGTTTGTTTTCTAAATTGAACGTGTCTATCCTAACAGTTCCAAGTCAAGTTGTTTGAACGTTCAACCTATTCACCGATTCTATCCTATGTGCACAGTCAAAATTGTCCAATCGTCGGTCTAGATATTCACAACAGTTTAAAGGAGCGTAAAAGTAAATTTAGTGGTTTAAGTTGTCGATTTTTAGTTAGGTTTCAATGACGTATGGTGTGGGTTACTACGAGTGAGGGGAACCAACCTAGTATGACGAACACGCACGAGTATGACGTCGGATCTAAAACTGTGACGTGTCTCGTCATCTCTGGTTCCTCGACTGTGGGTAGCATAGTAAGGAAGGTCGCCTCGGGATCGTTTTGGCTGTGGGTAGCGCAGCAAAACGACGTCTACGGAGAGGGGCTGTGGCTATGTCGTCTTGCGGTAGCGAAGGAGGGCAGCAGTAAGAAGGCTTGCGGCAACGAGCTAGCGGCTTGTGGCAGCAAGGGGGCCACGACGACGATAACGTGACGTGGGGCTGTGGCCGTGGGGAAGGGAGAGGAAATGGCAGCAAGGATAGGGTCGTGGACATCTTGCGGCCCAAGATAGGCTTGGGTGCAGCTGTTGATGGAAGTGGTCGGAGGGAGAGGGGTAATCCGACGGTTTGCTTGGCTGTGATGGTGAAGGAGGCCGGCCTGTCTGTCGGAAGTGGGTGTTGCGGCCTGGAGGAGAGTCGTGCGTCAATGAAGAGGGAGGGTGTTAGGCCTGGGGTATGTGGAGGAAGGAGGCTTTCGGGTTTGGGTCATGCGCAGATAGGAGGAGGTGCTCGGAGGCTGGAGTTGGCCTTGGCTGCTGTTGCATGGATTTCTAGGGGTGCAAGGGGCGGCTGTCATTTGAGGATGCCGGCGGTGTGAGGAGATGAGGCCGGAGGAGGGTGATGCGTGCGGTTACGTGTAAAGGCGGTTGTTCATCGGATGGGGGAAGGAAGGCGACGGCCTGGGCGTTGCGTGGAGGTAGAGGAAGGGGAGAAAATGGCTGGAGCTTTGAGAGAGGAGGAGGAGAATGTCACGGGTTTTGAGTTGGGGGGAAGAGGTCGGTCACGTGAATGCCTGGGAGTTGGGTTGCTCTTTGCGTGTAGCCTAGGGGAAAAATTCTATGCGACAGAAGCTATAGGCCTGGGTTGCGTGAGTTAATGCTTGTAGGGCTCCTAGGGTTTTAATAGGATAGGTTAGAGGGGGAAGAGGTGCTGCATGTGGGATAGAGGGGGGTTTTCTGTTAGGATTAGGTAGGGTATGTTGGCCTTTAGAGAAAAAAAAGGAGAGAGAGACGCTTCGCGTGGAAGAGTGAGGGTTAGTTAGGATTTTAAAAATCAAAAGATGTTAGAAATCAAGGGAATGAGTAACCATAGCACAGCCATGGTTCTCTATTTATTCATAATAGTAGAATGCCAAGGGACATGGGATACCAAAGGTTCACATTAGTAAGCTTGATGGGGAGTAATGGGGGGATAAAGATGAGAGGAGGCCAAAGGCCTCCCTCATTCAGAACACTCCCCCTTATCCAACCATTACTTTGGTCTTAGCATATAAAGCTAAGGGGTGGATACTTCTAGATCCAGAGTAGTCGTGTTTGCCTCGTTAAAACCTTGGCTGTGGAAAACCTAGTGGGAAAAACCAACAGCTTAAGGAAAAAGAGTGCAACCCACAGGTTACTCCCCCTGATCTGTACAACCGTTATGCTTGTAGGTCTTTTCGCTTTCATTAGAGGTGGACACTTCAGGGTCCAGAGTTAAATGAGGTTGCCTCATTAAAACCTTTGGCTATGGAAAACCCAATGGAAAATCCATAGCTAAGGGAAAAAGAGTACAACTCTACTATCAACTCCCCCTATCAACTCCCCCGGATCTGTATAAGCTTCAGGTTTGCAGATCTCCTATGTATCTATACAATCATTTCCTATTCGTCTATACATCCATCATATTCTGAAAGCAAATACAATCATCACTCATCTATACAAGTTTCACTCATATCTAGCGGCTACTGGAAAACAGTGGCGCTCAGGAGTGATACGCTCTTCGAAGTTTGGTAGATGACTCCATGTATGTATTCTTTTACTCAATCTACACAGTGTCTGCAAGGTACTGCTAGACCTGGATGAGCGTATTCTAGATATACTTTTTGGATGATGAGCTTCTCAAAATATGTAGACTTTTGGAGGATGATGCGTAGATCTTTAGGAGGTGGTCGGCCATTTGTGCTTAGTCATCTCGATGTCTGTAAACCTGCATATGCGATATTTATTCCTTGGATGCTGATCCTTGACCCTTGGAAGTTGCGCAGAAGCAGCTTATCCTTGGTCCAGTGGTGCTCTCCAGGGCAGCACTGTATATAGCTAACAGCTTTACTGCAGACGTTCTATTAGAGACACGTGCAGTTGTCCAGATAAAGGAGTGTAACTAATACACTAGAGCTAGGTTCTTCAGGACCTAGGATGTCCTCCCCCTCTTCCAGCGACTGGAAGACGTCATAAATAAGCATCCATTTTTAATAGATTGTAAATGGACATTTTTCTTCATAAACTCCTGATGTATGAAGAATATGATAAGTATAAAAGGATTCCACCACGAAGGTGTTTAATCTGTAAGCCGAGACAATACCTTGTTTTGCCTAGGTATTTCATTTCGAAGGTATGCTTAAGGCTATCAGATATATCAATGGTCTCTGTTGGAGATCCTATTAGTTTTAAGTCGTCCACATAGATGGCGACTAATACAAATCATGTCCATGTTCTTTTGATAAAGATACATGGGCAGATTTCATTATTAGGGAATCCTTGGTCAGCAAGGAATTCACTAAATCTGTTATACCACATTTTTCGTGATTGCGTAAGATCATATAATGATCTTTGAAGCCTTTATAGAGGAGACGTTCATACATCTCTCTTTCATCTCTGGGGGTAGAGATACCCTTCTGGAAGTTTCATATAGATCTCTATATCTATATAGCTGTATAATAGATATGCAGTCACATCGTCCATGAGCTGCATTTATTGGCTTTTCTAGAGACGTTTAGGCTTAGTATGAAATAGGAAAATGATCACATTTCCTTCATTTCTTATTCTTATGAAATCCCAACTTATATTCCACAGGTTTTACACATTCCGGTGTATGGACTACTGGTCCAAAGACTTTGCTTTTCAAGAGTGAGTCCAGCTCTACTCTTATTGCCTCGTCCCACTTTGGCCAATCTATGCGTTTATGCAATAGAAAAGTGGGTTGACGTCATCGTCATATTCAGCGACCTGAATGGAAATATCGAAAACAAAATCGTCGACGACGACTGTGCTATATCTGTCCAGTACCTCTCCAGTACGTACATTATAAAATGATTTTTCTCCTATTGTTTCCTCTGCAGGGGAAATCGGGAGGGAAGAGGTCGCTGGTTTGAGCTCAACATCTTATGGAGGGATTATTTTAATATTTCCTGGAATCTTCCTCTTTCGAGGAACTTTATCTTTTGAACCTGGCGGACATCCTCTTTTCAATTGAGGTACATCCCATTCTGCTGCAGGTGGATTGCATCAATCTTTGGTGATGTCAATCCTAACTGGAGTGTTGGCAGCAGGGACGTGTGAACGAACAAGCTTATGGTTGTCCGTGAATTTATCCGCTAATTGATGTTCATTAGTCTGAAAGTGAAGGATCTTCTGGATCTCATCTTCACACAGAAATAGTATGCGAATCATAACGATGTCCCATGATATGGTCTCAGAAGCTTCAGGCTTCTTTATACTACGTGCATATTTTAATGAGACTTTGCAAAACCTAGGTTGCGAAAGCTTCAATCTTATTCACCCACATTATCAGCTTTTGAGAAAGCTAGGTTGCGGGTGGACAAAAAGGCACACATAAGACCATCTAGTAGATGCATCTATCAGTACAATGAAGTACCGAAATGGGCCACTTGCGGGTGAATAGGCCCACAAAGGTCACCATGTATTCTCTTAATGAAGCCAGGAGACACTAATCCCACTTTCAGGAGGGAATGTCTCTCTATATGTTTTCCCATATGACAAAGGGGGACAAGGAAACTCAACCTTTTGAAGAATCTGCAGGTTCTCCAAGGGATTCACTTGATGATACGTCCATCATCGCTGATCCAGGATGACCAAGTCTATTGTGCCAGAGTTGAAAACTTTGGCAATGAAATGCACTTCTGGTGCTCAGTCAAGTTGGCTTTTTATAGGATGAATATCTGTAATGATAGGGAACCGACGAGGGTCCAATGAATCGTTTGTAGACGGTCTTTTGGCCATCCGTTTTGACGAGTTGTATAAGGATATTCACGAAATCTCAGGCAGTTATAGCACAATCAATCAGACGCAAAGTATAGTAAAGCAGTCACAACATGCACAGGCGATATACCCTGGTTCGGTCGTCCCAATGACCTACGTCCATCCCCAAAAGCAATACTAGATTATTACAGTTAACTGGTACAACATGTAGCTAGAGCACCAACTCTACACTCACCTGGCTCTCAGTACATGCCTTCACCAAAGTGCCCAAACAATAACAATCCAAGTAAAGCTCTCTCTTGGCTGGTCCCAACTAGCCAAGTCTCCAAAAAGATAATAAATTGTTCTACAAAGATTACAACACCAATATCACAAAATATAATAAAGTATGCGTTTAGAATTGCTCAGTTGTAATGGTGTCGATGTCTCTATCGTTCAGCACGTGGTCAGATCAGCTCTGCTAAGTAGTAAACTCTGATGGCCCCTCAATTGTTTGGCTCCCCTCTCAATGAAACTTGTGCCCTCCACCAAAGGTTGAGACTTGCAGCCTTCACCCAAAATTGAAACTTGCGACACCTCACCTGAGATTGCAACTTGCACCACCCTAGGAAATTTCGTGTGGGAGATTAAGAATTCAGCCTGGCTCTTTGAAACTTGCGGCTCCCAACAAAAAGACTTTTGCGGCTCACTTCAAAGAATTGTGCGGCTGAACAAATTTGTACGCACCTGAGCTTTGAGATTTTCCAAGGAGTGAACCGAAAAAAATAATTCGGCCTTTTTGATTTTTTGATGAAGAGTGTGGCCTTTAGTTTTTTTTTGTGCGGCTCTTGGAAGTAAGGCTGCTGGCTTGGGGATTTTTGAGATTTGCAAAAAAAAACAAAACGACCTGAGGAATATTCAAAGGAGCAGAATGAAAATAGTAAAGGCCAGTGCTCTTGGGATTTTCAAAGGAAAGTGAATTAATTTTGTCCTCTTGGAATTATTTGAGTGGAGATGTTGAATCAAAACAATTCGGCTCAGCTCCCCTTGGGATTTGTTTGGATGAAAATTGCGGCAGGCTTCTTCTCTCTTTTTTTTGTTTCGGCCTGTTGCTCCTCTTGAAAACCTAGGCTTAAGGATTGTTTATATAGGTATGAGCAATAACCCTTTTACCATGGTGCCATGCACTTATCAATTTGATTAAAGTGTTTCCCTTTTGAATTCAAATGCTTGGCCCACGTGAGTGCCTTCGTATGGAGATAATTGCTCTTCCACTAATCCTTTTTGCTTGAGGATTTTAATGGCCAAATGATTTTGTTCCCAGCAAAAAAAAATAAATTAATTAGATTTGTTTGGAAGAAGTTGCATACAATTCTAAATGAAAATTTGCTTTATACAAAAATTATATAAAGTTTGCTCCAAATATATTTAAGGTTTGTATTGCATCGTATTCTTCCATTTTTGTGTGGCAAAAAATTGACTTGGTCTTCTTGCTTGATCCTCGAAGGTTTGCCTCTATTGTTCTCCGTGTTTGTTCATGTTTATTTGTACCTGAAGAACACTTAAGCCCACACGTCAAAACTGTAAGGATCGCCTTACCCTTGCAATACTAACAACACACACTAGAGGGGGGGTGAATAGTGCAATGGCAATAAAATTGTTCAATTAAAATTAAACTTGCAAATGCGGAATTATAAATGCAAGAGGAAATAATTGACACAATTAATCCAAACGTAAACACAAGAAATTACCTTGGTTCCCCAAAACTTGGATACGTCCAGCCACACCAATATCCACTATAATCCCACAAAGAGAAGTGAATACAAATATCACAAGAAGATACCACACAAAGAGGATTTTGCCCTACACAAGGACCCAACCAACCCTATACGAGGGTCAAGACTCCCACCAAGAGAATCACTAACTCCCACTCAGAGAATTAGGGTTAGCCCTACACTAGGACACTAAACTCCCACAAAGAAAGTTACTCCCACAAAGAGAGTTATTCCCACTAACAGAATATCCTAATCCCACAAAGAGATAAACTCCCACAAAGAGAGAAAGACTAATTCCCACAAAGAGAATTAGAGATACAAGAATCACCAAGTAAAATAAATACTCTTACCTATGCCTTGAGATGCTTACTCATAGATGAATGCAAGGCATGTAAGAGGATCTCCAAGTGTTGAGATATGCTTGAAATCACTTGGATGAATTCCCTTGAGCTGGATTTCAATGCATGAAGAGGAAAGAGAGCTCCAAAGAGGGAATTGAGAGAGTTTATGAGTGGCTTAAAGATCTCTTGTGATTTTCAATATCATCAAGAAGTTCTAGAGATATCATCACACCTATATATATAGGAACCCTATATTAACCCTCAAAACCAAAGAAAACAGCCATCAGCCCAAAGCTGCAACGGCTAGAAACTGGGAGAAAACGACATCAACAGTCGACTGATGATCATAAGACAGTCGACTGATCAACGGCTAGAAAATATCCAATGGCTATAATTTGAGCCAGGACAGTCGACTGACGAAGACAACACAGTCGACTGAAAACAGGACAGGCGCCTATTAAACCTTCAGCAGGCGACTGCTGCAGGGGATGGAATAAAACAGAGAGCTGCACCTTTCTCCAGATAAGCATACATGCGACTGATGTCAATAATACAGTCGACTGTCATATAGTCAGGCGACTGTAATTCCTTCATCAGTCGTCTGCTGTATAAGATGGAGAAAAGACATAGCGATGTAGAGATTGCACTTACGCTACTCAGACGACTGTTGGCCAATTCTCAGGCGACTGTAAATCTACATGTGACTGTAAACTGAGCAGCAGTCGACTGTGCGTAAAGCTCAAGTTTGAGTCAATTGAAATGTTGACTTGAGCTGTGCATATCAGTCGACTGTAGAAGGATCGACAGGTGACTGGAAATCACCCAGTCGATTGTAAACCCTTCAGCAGGCAACTGATGGAAAGCCAGAGACTCCAAATGAGTCTTTGGTCAAAATGAACCTATTGGTTTGGATTCTATGATAATCCTAAGGCTCACTAAGATGGATAAATGCATATGCATGAATGAGTAAACCATCTATCAAGGCATTACATTAACATAGACTCAAAAGAGAGAGAAAGCAATAAAGTAAATATTACATGGATTACAAGCTTTCCTTAGAGTCTAATTCTTCCATCTTGATCCCTTGATGCTCTCCATCATCTCCAAGCTTTGGCACCCCTTGAGTTCAAGCTTTGGCCCTTCTCCACTTGTTGTCCATCCTTGCACCAAGTGTTTAGTCTCCAAGAAAGATATTCTAGGAATGAAACTGTGAGACTAAAACATGAGAGTCATTAGCAACAACATAATGCTGTGATCATCATCAAAATAAGATTGGTATGAAACACCAATACTCAACAATCTCCCCCTTTTTGATGATGACGCACATTATGTAAAACACAAAGAATTAAAGCACAATGCTAATGAGCTCCCCCTACTTATATGCACCAATTATACAATGAGATACACAAAATGTAAATTCTCATTTAAACCAAATAAGATCAAGGTGACATATAATAGGCATGGATTACATAAACTAATTGCAATAGATAATATCAAGCAAACATGAATGGTTTATATAATCCCATGTATCTCTCCCCATAGAGATAACTCTCTCCATATGCATATGTATATATCTCCCCCTATATATTTACATAATGCATATATCTCTCCCCCTTGACATCGTCAAAAAGGTGGACATCAAAAATATCCCCCTTTGTCATCTTAACCAAAATGTGACAATATGCAAGAAATAAGGAGATGTATAATACCAAATTGAGAAATTTAGTGGGTATCAATCACTATCCCATGCTTCCCCTAGATCATAGAAATGGTCAAGTTTTGACTTCTAGGATCTAATAGAAATATTGGAGTCATGGGCCTAAAGTGTATCAAAGTAATAGATATGGAAAAAAAATCAAGCATCAATGATACACAATGATATTGCCAAAAAAGGAAGAATAACATGAAACATGTTGGCAATATCCAAGGGGTTTGGTTTGAGACCAAAAAATAACCAATTATAAAAATTGATCTCAATCACACCCCAAAATGAGAGTCAAAATATGTTTTAAAATATTTTAAACATACGCATATTAACTCCCCTTATTGACATACATATGGATCAAAAATGCATGCATGTCAATATCTTCCCCAAGATTCCCATTTTCATGAAAAATAAATTTGAAAAACATTTTCAAAATCATGAAACACACACAAACAATGGGTATGCTAAAATAAACATTTAAGCACAATACCCATGCAATATGCATATGTGTGAGGAACCTAAACATTAGGGAACAAAACCCAAGTGGAGTTTGATTTCCTAATGTAATCACATGAGGTGATCACATCCCTAACTAGAGAGTTGATGACTATCCCTTTATTGCGCACTAACCTTAGTAGGAATCCATAAACTCAAGGATTTCCTAGGCAAGGGTTTTGCCTTTGCAAGAGGGATGGATGTGGCATGCTTAGGTGTAGAAACTAATTTCTTGGCATGTAAAGAATGAGGATTTTGCTTCTTAGCAAAAAAATGAAGGATTTTCATTCTTCCTCATTACCTCGTGATCTACATGCTTCTTGTTGATGTTATTGTTGTACAAGAAAGCATGGTGATTCTTCTTAGGTGCTTTAGCAATATTTCTTGTATTTGCACCATAAGAGGAATTAGAGGTGGGTTTGGGTACCACATTTTGAATATAACCCAAACCTCCTCTATGATTTACCGGATTTGTTTTTCCAACAAATCGTGGAGTGAATCCCTAGAATATACAAAGCTTTTGAGCTTCAGGGATTCCTCTTCACATTTCAACGTAAGTTGTTGAATGCGAGTATATAAGTTAAGGTTTTGAGCAACAAGATTTTCATTAGTTAAGCTCAATTCCTTAAATTGAGAGAGAAGTGTATCTCTCTCACTAGTGTCACAATCATGCATTTCATTATGAATTACACTAGCAATTTCTAGTTCATGCAACCTACTCTTAGAAATCTTATATTTTTCTTTTAATTTATTGTAAGAGTTGATGCACTTACTAGCATTTTTGGAAACCATACCGAAACGATGTTCAAGCTCCTCGTATGAGATCTTCTACTCAATCTCATCATCGACTTCTTCATTGCTAGAGCTTGATGAAGACTTCTCCCCGATAGTCATGAGGCATGATTCCTCATAGGAGTTGTAAGAGTTGAGCCATGCTTCCAACTCATCTTCATTTAAGCCAGAGGTGATAGGAGTAGGAGCATTAATTGCTACAAAGCACGCATGAGCATCGTCCTTTGCGTCCTCTTCTTCGTTACTAGATATATCCTCACTTGAATCATCAAAAGTCCAGACAAGTCCCTTCTTGTGATTTTTGGACTTGGACTTCCCTTTCCAATGCTTCTTCCCTTTACCCTTGTAAGTTTCTTTGTTGGGTTTGGAAGGGCATTCGGTAGATAAGTGACCTTTTCCACTGCAAGTATAACAAGTAGGAACTTTGTTAGAATTAGAGGCAAACTTTGACAAAGACTTACCTTTCTTGCATTTGAGGAATGCCTTGAATTGCTCGGCAAGATCCTCAATCTCTTCTCCACTCGCTTCTTCTAGCTCATCTTCTTCACTAGGAGCTTCTCGATGGAATTTCTTCCTCCATTTGATTGGTGTAGTGACCCTGTGCTATGAGAAACAAACACTAGAGGGGGGGTGAATAGTGTTTTATAGAATTATAAGGAATTTACGCCAAATAAAACCCTAATTAACCAACAAATGCGAAATTAAAGAAATGATCAACAACCCAAGCAAGAATGCAATGCTAACATGCAAAGTACCCTGTTTCGATGCCACCCAAGTCTCACCGACTTGTTCCCGGTGCCCTAATCCAGCAACACCCGGATCCCCTCCGGATACTCTAGTAAAACCACTAGAGCTTTCCTTTAGCCCACTTGCGGAAACCCCACAAGTGCAATCGACCTACAATCGATGTCCGTGTATCCCACAACCCGGGAACACGCAAATACCTTAATCCCACAACTAGGGACTAAGCACACTCTCACAAAATCGAGAGCAAAACTGAAATCTTGACTCCCACAACTTGGGATCAAGCCAACCCTCTCAACAACCGAGAGTATACAACAATTAAGAAGTATAGAGAATGAAATATAAAGCTTCTTACCACAAAATCCTATGCCTTGAAAAATACTTACCGATATAGGGCAAGAATGGATTTTGAGGAAGTAGTAAGCACCAAACCCTAGCTCCACCAAGATGGACAGCAATAGATGGCTAGGGTGAAGTTGGTGACTTGGATTCAAGATCTTAGCTTGAGAAGCTCACAAGGAATGAGAATCTCTCTTGAGGAATTAGTGCTCAAAGAGTGAGGGAGAGATTCTTGTGAGAACAGAGAGCTTAGAAATGGAGTTGAATGGCTCTACTCTTGGATGTGAAAATGTCTCTAATATCAGCCTTGATTACCTGGTTTGAAGCAACTCAAACTTATATAGGAAGAGACAAAACGGTCACAAAAATCGTGGAATTAAATGCCCAATGGATCTATTTCTGAAGCTGCTTAATCGGTCTAAGAAGGATCACTGACCGATTAGTTTTGCAACTAGTCGGTCGGTGAACCTTCTTGGACCGACTAGATGGTTGACAGAGAAGATGGTGAAATCATGGGTAAGCACTAGTCGGTCTAAGAAGGATCACTGACCGATTAGTTTTAAAATTAGTCGGTCTAAGAAGGATCATCAACCGACTAGATTGACAACTAGTCGGTCGGTGAACCTTCTTGGACCGACTAGATTGGCTTTTAATCGATTAACCATCCTTCTTGAACCAACTAACTGGTCAACAGTACAAAGGCTGAATTAACAAGTATGGCTAGTCGGTTAAAGAAGGATTTCCAACCGACTAGATCGTCATCTAGTCGGTTGGTTCTTCTACTTGAACCAACTAAGATGCATAAGAAGCCGAGAAATGAGGCGATAAGCTTCGGGAAGGTTTCTAAGGGCTTCTAAGGCAGTCCTAGAGATAAGATATGATAGTTATGAAGATTTCTAGGCAAGTACTACTCAAGGCTTAACATTCTACTAAACCGAAGCTAGAAGACATAAAAGTAAACAAGACAAACCGTCTTCAAAGCTTCAACATGGAGAATCCGAATCCCTTGACTTCACGAATAACTGCTTGAGCTTCAACGAAGCTCCAGGCACAACGATCACGCATTCTGAGGAAGTCTTGGGACGTCGCTTGAGATGAACAAAGTACTTTGGCGACGATCTCCATAATTCTTCAAGGTCTTGAGTCTTTTAGTTGAATGACTTGAATTTTTCCAACGTCATAGACTTCGATGCATTTGACTCATCCATTCCTTTCTTCTCTTTGGATTGAATCTCCATTCATTTGTTGATGCCATTGGCTTGAGGTTTGAGGTAGCCTTTGAGTTCTTTCAAGCCAATGCTTCACCTTTGTTGATCTACCAATTCCTCCACTTGAATCAACACGTGTAGTCACATTTGATCTTCTTGAATCTAATTGGTGACTTTTTAGCTAACTGCAAACACATGAGTTAATCACAATGATTTGTGTTTGATCATCATCAAAATCAAGGTGGAGAGTCCAATACTCAACATTCTCCCCCCTTTTGATGATGACAAACCAAATATAAACAAAATAAATAAATGTGCATTAAATATACTTACTCCCCTGCAATGATGCCAATCAAGTTAATATCAATAATTAATAGCATCATTCATCAGTTAACAGTGTGTGTATCACATGAGGTTATGTATATAACGCATGAATGACCAGAAATAATATGCGTACACAATACAAATCATATAGGTGATACACATCATAAACACGAGCATGATTACCAATATATATATAATGTAATCAATATAAACCAAGTTAGTCACCAATGCTCCCCCTGAATCATATACATTAACGATCATACATAAAGTCTATATGATTCAAGTTATTATTTAACACTCAACATTTAATAAGCACATCCTTTGTTTATTTCTCTCCCCCTTTGGCATTATCCAAAAGACATGGGGGTATAGAAACAACAAAAGCAAAAATAGAGTGGAAAACTAAAAAGGTATATCTAATGTAAACTAGATAACTACCAATTTAAAACAAGATATCAAAATAAAGATATCAATTGCAAGAGCAAATATCCAACAACAACTCAACCACCCTCAATTATCACAAAAAGATAAACAGTAAGCATATGTGATAAAAGATTACAATAGATACTAATTGTAAAGAGAAGTGTGAGTAGTGTTAGAAAAGTGACAATAGCATAATTAACAGTAGTTACTAGCTACAAATATGATAAAGAATACGGATAACAATGCAAAAATCATGACATATGACAAGAACATGATTAAATACATAATGGTGGAATCAAAATCATCACAATGACATAGATCAACAAATAATATCAATAAATGAGATATAAGTCAAATATAAAAAATGCAACAAACATGACTATGGAAATTTTTTAACCATGTGTACAAAGTTATGTTATGAAATAATAACACAAATTAAGTATAATGGCATGTGATACCAATTGTAGGCATAACAAACCATCTCCAAAGGTATCTCCAGCTAAACTCCATAAAGCATCTCCAAAAGAAAGCATACCAAATCTAAGTGAAGTGTGCGATGTGGGCATACACAAATATCTATATCATGCAAAAGTGGTATGCCAAATAGAGATAGAAACACCATAAAACGTATGGCATACACAATTCTAGCACACTAGGATACTAATTGAAACAATGTTCAAAAGAACCATAGTACTAGCATGCATTCCAGAAGAGATACTCACAGAATGAGTCAATGATAAGCATGTAATGCCATGAGCATAAAGAAGATAAGTACTATATCATAAGCTCAAAACTAGCATCAAGTAAGAGCATGTAAAGATGATATCCAATATAAATAGTCTACCAATTGTAAAGATGATACCAATTGTAGTCTAACAAAGCATGCAAAGCAGGCAAATAACGTCAAGATCATGACATCACTTGAGAAGGAAACCAAGTCAACAAATAGAGACATGATCTCATCCTAGCTCAATTATAACAAAGGATTCAACATGAGGCATAATGTGACAAAACATTCTTTTGAGGAAAAGCATAAAGATAGTCTACGTTCAAAGTCATAAGGTAGGACATAAACGAATAAAGTTATCATGAACATCGCATGCATGCATACCAATTGTGTGAATAGAATAAAAACTTATGTAAGCACAATATAATCGGAGGTAGCATCAAAGAAGTCATAGTGCATCAAGGTATATTCATGGAAGAATATCTATGACAGAATATCCATATCATCAAACACAATATAAAGCTTATATGATCGTGTATAGCACAAGTTATCTCTAACATCTCATAAAAATAGCATAAAATATGAGCATGAGATGAGAGATGACATAGTGAGAAATATAGCTTGAAGATCACTAACTAATATGAATGAGTGTTATGTCACTTGTGAAAATATCATACATGAAATATTTAGCTAAATACATGAAAGATCTCTTGAATAAAATTATAGCTAAATATCAGTCATGAAGTAATTAAAATGACAAGTAACATACATTGATCACCCCAAATCATATCAATATGTCTCATAAAGATAATCATACAAACTATAAGAAAAGTATGAGATGTGTGGTGATACAATGAACAAATATGCATAAAGATCCTAAAACATTAATCTTATTCATAGCATGAAAAAGATATGAACATCAATAAGCAACTAACCAATTCATTATATGAATGTTATAGCTACCATGGTATATGAGTCGTAATAAGACATATATGACATACATGAACAAGGTAGTCACATAAACAAACAATCTTCATGGGGGTGTGACAAGAATGAGCTAATGAAGAAGTATGCTATATTACACAAATCGAATATATTAAAATACCAATTGTAAACATGGTAGTCAAAACCAATATATTAAAATACCAATTGTACAAAACACATACTTACAACCATTTAGCTCTCCCTATATGTGTGCATCTCCAATGCACCATCCTTTCCTTTGAATTGATCCATCATTTGTAAACCAAGGAGTGTGTAGAGTAGGCATCTTGCACAACAATCTGACAATTCAACAATTGGTGGTATCCAAAAACTTTTTGGATCCAATAGGTTAAGGAACAAAATCAAGTAGACCAATAACCAATCATTTACCAATTGTAAATAACACTCATCAATAGAAATGCATGACATGCATTAATAGGAGTTATTATAATCACGAAAATCATACATATAAGGAATTAACAATTCTCAACCATTAGAAATTAGATACACCTAGACTAATAATTCCTATGCATATGATTTAATCACAATACATTATACAAGCAATCATCATTATGAATACACACATCTAATACAATAGTGTGTGCAAGAAAGATTCCCCATTCAATATGCATATGTGCACAAAATAAACATTCACGGCACAACACATATTAATGGAAGGCATGAAAAGTAATACCATAAAGAGTGTGCATGAAAAGCATAAAGTATTAATTTTCAAAACCAAATTTCTCTTTTCTTTGGCATATCAACAAGATAGGAAGGTGCAAATTGATAATAAATCACCAAGGGTTAGAGAAATCAACTAATCTATATGCACAACCATAATACGAATGAAATGCAATGACATATAGATGAACATAACATGATAGCAATCAAAACATGTCATACTCCCACACAATCATACAAACTATGCAAACTTGGGAGTAGTGGACGAACTCACATATATATATATGTGTACAAAAAGTAATCATACAAGCATGGTACCCAAGCAATGAAGTGCAATAAGAGTGAGTAAGCAAGGTGGAAATCAAATAAAGACTGAGTTTGATTTTTATATATATAGTCGCATGAGAATTTCTCATTCCTAATATACGATTCTATATGTGTGTTCATACCATGCTTAGAAACAATCTTAGGAATCCAAAAGATAGATATTTGGGATTCTTAAGAAGAGGTTGTGTAGTGGCATGAGTAAGAAGTTGGGATGCACGCTTGTGAAGTGGAACATAAATATAAGTGTATCCCGTGTGTGAAACATGAATATGAGCATTAGTTCTAACATGAAATTTTTTAAGCTACATGTTATAAATAATCCTCAAATACACATATAAGTAATGATTATGAATACACAATGCACATCAGTCAAGAATTTGACACACGCGAAATACATAGACATGAATGACATACAAGACACACAATATGCAAACATAGGATATGCATGAGATAGTCTCAAACACAAAGTGACATCTACATGCATCCAACACACATGGATACCAAATGTAAGAATATACTTACAACATTAAGCTCCCCCTACTTTGGTGCATCACTTAAGCACCATCAACTCCATTTGAATGAAAATCTTTGCCAATCAAGGAGTTGGTAGGGTTGGCATCCCAATGTGGATTGAACCTAGAAAACATAATTTTGGTATCTAAAAACCTTTTTGGATCCTATGGGTTAGGCAACAAATTTAACAAACTAAATTCAAATTATTGTAACCCATATCCTAATGTAATCATACACAATATTAATGAAACATGTAATCATTTTACTAGATAAATATATAACCATATACTTCCATGTACCAAATGTACCAAAAGTAAATATGTATATTAATCCAAAAGAATCACATGCATCATATGCAACAAAACATAAATATGAACCAAAGCATGTGTTGCATAACCCTTTGGAAACCAAGTCCAAGAGGACCATGATTTCCCAACATAATCATCATTCAAAATAATATCATGAATATAAGATTGCACATACATATCCTTAGCATGATTACTAGTGTTCTTAGGACCCCAAATAGTGTATGATTTGGGTATCCTCTTCCTAGTGGTTGCATGCACAAAAGGTTGATCTCTACGTGGTGCATGTGGCCTAGGAACATGAGATGTAGCAAGAGCATGAGGAAATGTGTATGGAACATTGTGTTGTGCTAAATCATGATGATAGGCCTATGGTCCATGGTGTGGTGTTGCATACATACGTGGATGAATATGAGGTGTGTATGCATGAGGATGATCATAAGAATAAGCATGCATATGTGGATGTGATGTGTGATCATAAGCATGTGAAGGTGCATGATCATGAGTACGTGCATGAGAGTGTCTCAAATGAGTGTTTGCACGTGCTCGTGGGTGTGGAGCATAAAACCCATCATTTGTAGGAATGTGAGGAGTGGAGGCATTCCTACGAGTATTGGTGTACATGAATGCATGTCCCTTCCTTTGGTGTCCACCCTTGGTGGGTTTCTTTGCAAAGGAGGGAGGAATAGAAGTGGTGGTCTCCTTAGTAGTAGAACTACACAAGTTGTTATAGACACCACTCGTGGATGCACCGGAGGATGGCCTCACAAAATCTACAGTTACTTCACTATAGGAGGTGCGTGCATTGGATGCACTTGCCTTAGAATAACCAGGGCCAACACGACGTTTGCCGGTAGTTGATCATTTAGCAAATCATCCAACTTGTCCTTTCCCTTATTAAATCTCTCGACACTGGAGGACATGAGCTCATATTTCTTTGAAATTGAATTCAAGGTGGATGCATGTGTGGTGAGCTCGTGCACTTGGGATTTGAGATCCTCATTCTCAATGCCCAAACTAGTGTTTTGAGATTGAAAATTTTCAATCTCAAGATCGTTACTATCCACAATGGAAACACGATCAAGTTGAGATTTGAGGGACTCCACCTCTTTTCTCAACATGCCATTTTGAGTAAGCAAACTTGCTTTCTCAATATCGAGTGTCTCAACAATGGTGTCATTGTTTGAGGTGCTACATGTAGACGTGTTAGTGTGACTAGCAATCTTATCTTTAGCATCACAATATCTATGCAAAAGCTTTTGATATTTATCAAATAATTGTTCATTTGCAATTCTAAGATCATCCATTGTTACCTCTTCATCGTCGCTATCACTTTCACTTGAATCACTTGATTCGTCACTAGAGTCACCCATAGTGGCATCCTCTCGTCCCATCAAACCCATGAATGAATCTCTTTCATCATTGGAGGAAGAACACTCCGAGGTGGACTCTTCTTGCTCCGCTAGCATGTGCCATATTTGATATGTTGTTGTTGCCTTGGACACACGCATAAGAATGTCATAAGTTAAAAAATCAAGCAAGATATTCATTACCTCTTCATGTTTCTCCATCAATTCTTTTTGCTTATTTATCCATTCATGTTTGGAAGTGGTAGGTGCGTGAAGGGGCTTTTCCACAAGCTACCAATAATCATCATCGATGGATTGAATATATGCCTTCATCTTTACACTCCAAATTTGATAGTTGGGCCCAAGGAGATATGGTGGAAAAAGCTTTCGTGTGTTGTTGTTGTTGGTTTTCATAGCTATTACCTCGCTCTGATACCAATTGTAGTGACCCTGTGCTATGAGGAACAAACACTAGAGGGGGGTGAATAGTGTTTTATAGAATTATAAGGAATTTACGCCAAATAAAACCCTAATTAACCAACAAATGCGGAATGAAAGAAATGATCAACAACCCAAGCAAGAATGCAATGCTAACATGCAAAGTACCCTGGTTCGATGCCACCCAAGTCTCCCTAACTTGTTCCCGGTGTCCTAATCCAGCAACACCCGGATCCCCTCCGGATACTCTAGTAAAACCACTAGAGCTTTCCTTTAGCCCACTTGCGGAAACCCCACAAGTGCAATCGACCTACAATCGATGTCCGTGTATCCCATAACCCGGGAACACACAAATACCTTAATCCCACAACTAGGGACTAAGCACACTCTCACAAAATCGAGAGCAAAACTGAAATCTTGACTCCCACAACTTGGAATCAATCCAACCCTCTCAACAACCGAGAGTATACAACAATTAAGAAGTATAGAGAATGAAATATAAAGCTTCTTAC
This sequence comes from Scilla litardierei, assembly GCA_030789695.1. NCBI lineage: Eukaryota > Viridiplantae > Streptophyta > Magnoliopsida > Asparagales > Asparagaceae > Scilla > Scilla litardierei. The sequence goes on along the minus strand of CM061142.1, from coordinate 269,833,657 downwards.
CACAAAATCATATGCCTTGAGAAATACTTACCGATATAGGGCAAGAATGGATTTTGAGGAAGTAGTAAACACCAAACCCTAGCTCCACCAAGATGGACAGCAATAGATGGCTAGGGTAAAGTTGGTGACTTGGATTCAAGCTCTTAGCTTAAGAAGCTCACAAGGAATGAGAATCTCTCTTGAGGAATTAGTGCTTAAAGAGTGAGGGAGAGATTCTTGTGAGAAGAGAGAGCTTAGAAATGGAGTTGAATGGCTCTACTCTTGGATGTGAAAATGTCTCTAATATCAGCCTTGATTACCTGGTTTGAAGCAACTCAAACTTATATAGGAAGAGACAAAACAGTCACAAAAATCGTGGCATTAAATGCCCAACGGATCTATTTCTGAAGCTGCTTAATCGGTCTAAGAAGGATCACTGACCGATTAGTTTTGCAACTAGTCGGTCGGTGAACCTTCTTGGACCGACTAGATGGTTGACAGAGAAGATGGTGAAATCATGGGTAAGCACTAGTCGGTCTAAGAAGGATCACTGACCGATTAGTTTTGAAACTAGTCGGTCTAAGAAGGATCATCAACCGACTAGATTGACAACTAGTCGATCAGTGATCCTTCTTGGACCGACTAGATTGGCTTTTAATTGATTAACCATCCTTCTTGAACCAACTAACTGGTCAACAGTACAAAGGCTGAATTAACAAGTATGGCTAGTCGGTTAAAGAAGGATTTCCAACCGACTAGATCGTCATCTAGTCGGTTGGTTCTTCTACTTGAACCAACTAAGATGCATAAGAAGCCGAGAAATGAGGTGATAAGCTTCGGGAAGATTTCGAAGGGCTTCTAAGGCAATCCTAGAGATAAGATATGATAGTTATGAAGATTTTTAGGCAAGTACTACTCAAGGCTTAACATTCTACTAAACCGAAGTTAGAAGACATAAAAGTAAACACGACAAACCGTCTTCAAAGCTTCAACATGGAGAATCCGAATCCCTTGACTTCACGAATAACTGCTTGAGCTTCAACGAAGCTCCAGGCACAACGATCACGCGTTCTGAGGAAGTCTTGGGACGTCGCTTGAGATGAACAAAGTACTTTGGCGACGATCTCCATAATTCTTCAAGGTCTTGAGTCTTTTCGTTGAATGACTTGAATTTTTCCAACGTCATAGACTTCGAAGCATTTGACTCATCCATTCCTTTCTTCTCTTTGGATTGAATCTCCATTCATTTGTTGATGCCATTGGCTTGAGGTTTGAGGTAGCCTTTGAGTTCTTCAAGCCAATACTTCACCTTTGTTGATCTACCAATTCCTCCACTTGAATCAACACGTGTAGTCACTTTTGATCTTCTTGAATCTAATTGGTGACTTTTTAGCTAACTGCAAACACATGAGTTAATCACAATGATTTGTGTTTGATCATCATCAAAATCAAGGTGAAGAGTCCAATACTCAACAATTGGCTCCTCCTTGACATGGAATGCAATCCCCTTTTGCTTCTCTGGCTTCTCGGGCTTTGATGGTTGAATCTCCTTCTTGTGTTGAAGTTTCACGTCATACGCCATGAGATTACCAATGCACTCCTCAACGGTGTATTTGGACGTGTCATATGACTCCAAAATTCCGTTGGCCTTTGACTCCCAATGAGGTGTGTGTGAGTCAAGGATCTTCTCTACACGATCCTCTTGGGAAATCGTCTTCCCGAGTCCCTCCAAAGCGATCACGATATCAGTGAACCTTGTGAACTTCTCTGAAATATTTCTCCTTCCTGCATCTTAAATATTTCATATTTAGATCTAAACACAGTTTGTTGAGATTTATGTACCTTTGTAGTCCCTTCATGACATATCTCCAAAGTATGCCAAATATCGTTGGCCGTTTTGCACATGGAGAAGCGGTTGAACTCATTTGCTGAGAGGGCGCAATGTAATGCATTCATAGCCCTCGCATTGAACTTGATCGAGTCCTTCTCCGCCTTTGTCCTTGAAGCCTTCGGTGTAGTGGGCTTCTCAAATGGCACCTCCGCGATGTCCCATAGGTCTTGACCCTCCATGTAGATCATCATTCTGATCTTCCAACTTGGGTAGTTGGTTCCGTTGAAGAGCGGGGGTCGAACGGTTGAATGACCTTCTTCATGAGACGCAGATGAGGCGTTGAATGCCATCGTTGCAGTATGCTATAACCTCACTCTGATACCAATTGTAAGGATCGCCTTACCCTTGCAATACTAAAAACACACACTAGATGGGGGTGAATAGTGTAATGGCAATAAAATTGTCCAATTAAAATTAAACTTGCAAAGGCGGAATTATAAATGCAAGATAAAATAATTGACACAATTAATCCAAACGCAAACACAAGAAATTACCCTGGTTCCCCAAAACTTGGGTACGTCCAGCCACGCCAATATTCACTATAATCCCACAAAGAGAAGTAAATACAAATCTCACAAGGAGATACCCCACAAAGAGGATTTTGCCCTACACAAGGACCCAACCAACCCTACACGAGGGTCAAGACTCCCACCAAGAGAATCACTAACTCCCACTCAGAGGATTAGGGTTAGCCCTACACTAGGACACTAAACTCCCACAAAGAAAGTTACTCCCACAAAGAGAGTTATTCCCACTAAGAGAATATCCTAATCCCACAAAGAGATAAACTCCCACAAAGAGAGAAAGACTAATTCCCACAAAGAGAATTAGAGATACAAGAATCACCAAGTAAAATAAATACTCTTACTTATGCCTTGAGATGCTTACTCATAGATGAATGCAAGGCATGGAAGAGGATCTCCAAGTGTTGAGATATGCTTGAAAGCACTTGGATGAATTCCCTTGAGCTGGACTTCAATGCATGAAGAGGAATGAGAGCTCCAAAGAGGGAATTGAGAGAGTTTATGAGTGGCTTAAAGATCTCTTGTGATTTTCAATAGCATCAAGAAGTTCTAGAGATATCAGGACACATATATATATATAGGAACCCTATATCAACCCTCAAAACCCAAGAAAACAGCCATCAGCCCAAAGCTGCAATGGCTAGAAACTGGGCGAAAACGACATCAACAGTCGACTGATGATCATAAGACAGTCGACTGATCAACGGCTAGAAAATATCCAACGGCTATAATCTGAGCCAGGACAGTCGACTGACGAAGACAACACAGTCGATTGAAAACAGGACAGGTGCCTGTTAAACCTTCAGCAGGCGACTGCTGCAGGGGATGGAATAAAACAGAGAGCTGCACTCTTTCTCCAGATAAGCATACAGGCGACTGATGTCAATAATACAGTCGACTGTCATATAGTTAGGCGACTGTAATTCCTTCATCAGTCGTCTGCTGTATAAGATGGAGAAAAGACAGAGAGATGCGGAGATAGCACTTACGCTACTCAGACGACTGTTGGCCAATTCTCAGGTGACTGTAAACTGAGCAGCAGTCGACTGTGCATATGTCACGCCCCGCTTCCCTAAAATGGAGGCGAGACGTGAAAAGGTCCGCACGAGAGTGGAGCTGTGAAGCCCCAAACCCGATCAGCGTCAATAAAACATAAGCAGGTCCATGTAACCACAAACGGAACAACAATAATAACACAAGGAGAGACAGAAATAAAATCTCAAATCTCAGAATTTGTCCAACATGAAAATTAAGTTCAACATCCAGAAAAGCCACCAGGCTAAAAGGAAAGAGTCTAAAGGCCCAGAACAAGGCCAACAAGGACAAACATAACAAAGTATGGGTGCTACGCACCGATAACTTAAAGCAGTCTAAGACAAAAAGGAAAGCTCTACGAGGACACTAAGACTGATCTCCAGTGTTCACGAAGTCCTCGATCAACGCGGGTTCTGACTCAGTGTCACGCCCCGCTTCCTGGAAATGTGGAGTCGAGACGTGAGTAGGTCCGCTCAGACTTGAAGCCGTGAAGCCCCAAGTCCGATAAGCGTCAAAAGAAACTTCAAATGGAAAGTCCTTGCAAATGCGATACGAAACAAAGATAACAATAAGAAAATGAGACAATAAGCAATTTATTGAATCCCTGAATATCCATAAATAAATTACAATATCACAGAAAAGCCACCAGGCTAAAAGGAAAGACTAAGGCCCAACATGGCCAACAAGGTGCAACTCACAAACAAGGGTGCCACGCACCAACAACTAACAGCAAACCTAAACAATGAACCAACTCATCCAGCAAACATGGGCTCTGGCACAATGTCAGCAACAACCATGTCCTCTGCAACAACTCTGGCTCAGGGTCTAACATGTGACACCCAAAAGAGAGAGGGGCACATGTCATCAAGTCTGAAAAGACTTGAGCAAGGAAACTGAAAAGAAGGTAAACTAGCAACCTAGCAGTTAAAGTATGATGCATGGCATGGCAAGTATGGTATGGAAGTGACAAGTAAAGTAAAGTACAAGTAGCAAGTAACAAGTGGTAGGTGTGACAAGTATTGTCAAGTAACAAGTACAAGGGATCACACACACACGGGTGCCCTATTGCCCGCAGGCTGTGTTCAAGTACAAGGGATCACTCACACAAAGGTGAGTGCCCTATTGCTCGCAGGCTGTGTTCAAGTACAAGGGATCACCCACATATGGATGCCCTATTGCCCGCAGGCTGTGTTGAGCTCGTTTTCTGGAACACGAGCCAGAATTGTAATTGGCCTAGGGTTGTGCCCGCAGGACGGGTGCCTAGCCGGAACAAATAGTACAAGTATGTAGCGAAGCTACGCAATCACGATGAGTGTTCAAGCATGCAATGACATGAGCAGATATTCGCGTACCATTAATTGAAATTAAACATGGCAGTTAAAATGCAATGACATGAACGTATTCGCGTGTCGTTAATTTAAATTAAACATGGCAGTTAAAATGCAATAGCAGTTAAGGATGCATGGATGACATGAACAGTTAATACGCGTACCGTTAAGGGAAAGTAAACGTGACATACAATCATGATGAAGGTGACGGACCAAGCTTCGTTGTCAAGCTAGGTCAATGGCGTCCAGACGGCTATCCTTTCACCGTCTAGTCTCTTTTACGCTAAAGCAAGGTAATGGCCTAAGACATGGCCCAAATCAAGAGATGCAAGTTTCACTTGCCTAGCACCGAGGAAGACGATCACGAAGGTTCGTCTCACGAACGCTAATCTACGGGGAAGGGAATCGCTGTCAGGGAGAAACAATCATCAAACAACATCCATTATTATTAGGGTTTCACAAATCATAATTGGGGGGTTATGAAAATATTAAAGGAAGAATACTACCCGATAGAGTAGCGGAAGAAAGGCGCCACAGCAACGAAGGAATGATCCGGGAGAACTACCACTCAGATCTGGAACGACGGGGAAAACTGGAGAAAGGGAGATTTGAGGGTTTGAGGTCGGCCGGCGGCTAGAGGGGAGATGGCCGGCGCAATATGAGGGTGAGAAGGGTTCGGGAGGATGAAGGAATGGCTTGGGATGAAGGAGGAAGGGTTTGAGATGAAGGGGGATTAATGGGGAAAAGAAGACGCTAAGAGATGAGAAGAAGGAGAATGAAAACGATCGGCCGCTTAAATAGAGAATGAAATGGCGGCTGGGACAAACCTAGGGTTTCGGGGGTCGTTAGTCGGTCAAAGAAGGGTGGTCGACCGACTAGTTGAGGATCTAGTCGGTCGGTCGTTCAACATGGACCGACTAAACGCAAACAGTTGCTCCTGAAGGAAAATGAACTAAGAGTTAGTCGATCAACGAAGAAGCATTGACCGACTAGTTTGGAATCTAGTCGGTCGGTGAGTGTTCATAGACCGACTAAGAGTAAACAGTAACTCGTCTGGGAAAATGATCAATGAACTAGTCGGTTGAAGAACAATGGCTGACCGACTAGTTTGAGATCTAGTCGGTCGAAAGATGTTCTTAGACCGACTAAAGATAAACAGTAACTCCTGAATTATAATCAAAGCCCACTAGTCGGTCCATTAAGGATTGCCGACCGACTAGATTGAGATCTAGTCGGTTGGTTCTCCTTCTTGAACCAACTAGCGTGCACGAAAAGTGTCGATTCAAAGCGCGAAGCTTCGAGAAGACTTCTATGGCTTCTAGGATCGATTTATACTCTAAGATATGAGCGATAAGAAGCTCGTCATGAGTGACTCACCTCAAGCTCGACGATCTAAGGAAGGAAGCTAGAAAGTCACGACGATACGAACGAAATCAAAAGCTACGGAGATGGAAAATCACACGTAAAGAGAAAATCCACCAAGACTCATATAATACTCATATATAACATCGAAAACCCAAACACATGAAAAACCAATCGTTACATCCTCCCCAACTTAAAATAAAGTCCGTCCTCGGACTTTCTAACATATCTAGTCGCTCTAGTAACTACCCTCAATCAATATCACATTATCATTCAACCACGTATAGTCATTTTAAACGCTTATACATATGCACTAGGTAGTCAATCATTTATTCTACAATCATGTATTTATTCACGCACATTATACTCCTATACCTATCATTGCCAGACAATTTCATACACGTATTTCAATCATTCATATAGTCACAACATCCTTATAGAACTATTAAATACTTATCACATACCATGGTGCACATACTCACAAACAACCAAATAGTTCACGCCACATTTAGATAACTACCTATGAACCAAATAATAAGGATACACTACTCCCTATATCTCCTAGTGCACATCCAATACCAAACAATCAATATGTGTAATCACACCATACCATTATTAAAACAAGTTCACTATATCTAATATACATTCACCATCATTATAATTTCACAATTTATAGTCATTCAGAAGCATGCACACATTTCACCATATTATCACTTCATATATAGTCATATAGCTATAATCACGACACACCACACATACCATAGTCACCAATTCCTATAACTATCACATACTTACCCGTGCATGGTGCACATCCACGCACGATAATGTAACATTCATATATACCACTATATACTCAGCACATATACACACTTAGCTTTAGCTAGCACACATATATTCACGCAACCAAGTCCTTAGTGAATAACTATACCACAAGACCAACTCATATAACTATATATTGGTATAGCCACCCACAATCGTGTGCGTAACACAACCAGGCACAAACAATCCAAACATTATACATACATCATCCATCACTACACACCAACCACATACAATACACCAATGTACATAGAGTATACCCACTCAAGCTTGAGTGAGACTCAAATCATAGCAGAGTATTCTATATACATAACACAACATCCATTCATATATCAATACCAACACACATACAACTTCATAAGCACCATGAAATTAAATACACTATGACGACATATCAAATTACACTAATGGGGTCCACCAAACTATATTAAGGTTGACACTGCGACGACAAGCTCTATTGGCTAGACAAAAGGAAAGAAACCGAAATCAAAAGCGTGACGAATGGAAAGATCGAAAAGCACGAGTTCATCTAGGACGAAGGTAAGGAGCCAGATTGGTTAGATGAACTAGGGTAAAACTGTGATTGCTTAGGTGGGAAGAGTAAGAGGTAAGGATACCCTTATGGAATAGAGAAAATAGTATGTAAAAGTTTTAAGTTAAAATACGAAAAAGTTTGAAAACTGTTGTACTTCAAAAGTTGATGTCCCTTTTCGTATAAAAATATTTAGAGGTCGATAAAACAAATTGTTCGAAATAAGCTTGAGTCGAATATACATGATAGGAGAAAACGGTTTATTGGTTTATATAAAATCATTATAAAAGGAAGTAAATCATTTACACGAATATTAAGGTCGTAGTTTAGGAAAAATATTACACGGTTGTAATTTAATAACGTTTGCAAAGTTTAAAATGAAATTAAATTAACTGAAGAATTTAAACTCAGGTTAAATGCTTTCAAAGTCTTTAAGTCAGGGGAAATTTAAAATAATCAATATTGAAACTACTTTTAGAGGAATCAAGAATGGCCAAAAAGAACTGTTTTATACAAAGCTCTTAACATATGAGCTAACGAGCCTCGTACGGATATATAAATATATTTGAAATTCAAGTTAGTTTAGAAATTATTCTAATAGCATGTATGGTAAACGGAAAGATAATAATAGCTTATTAGTAGTATTATCAAAATTGGTGGTAAAACTTTAAAATCAAATTATGGAAGGTCTAGATCAGGAAATGGTTTTGAAAAGTAATTTTACGAAAATCGGAACTAGGAAAAACATTGAGCTTAAAATCGACTTGCTGAAATCATATGCGACTTGAAAAGTATATTAAAGGAAGCGCGACGAGTCATTTGAACCGCATAAATAAGAAAGGAAAATTATAAATCGAATTGGGAAAAATAGAAATACGGCTCAGAATACAATTAATATGTGAAAAGGAACAAGATATTTAAATAGGTATGAAAAGTATAGGCTGGAAAAACATTATAAAACAGTAATCAAAATCTCGTCAAAACTTTCGAAATTTCAAAATGAATTTAAGTCAACGGAAAAGCATGAAGTCCAAATACATATATTAAAAGTTTTCGAATGAGTTTAAACCTTGCGAATAAGGGAATCGAAAATACTTCCAAAGATTCAGCATTTCTGATAAAGAGATTTTAAAGTATGTATGCTAAACGGTTAGAATAAATCTCATAGTTTAGAAAAATGGTATATCGAATTTTCAAAATAGTATTAGAGTCCTTAAACCGAAATGCGAAAAAAATATAGATTAGAAAATGGATACAAGATAGTAATTTAAAATTACGACCAAATAGACTTTGAAATCTAAGAATTGCTTTAACTTAACCGAAGGTAAGGGAAATATACGAGAAGGGGATTTAAAACAAAATTTAAATTGAGTAAAAACTTTAAATAAGGAAAGCATTTGAAAATGACTTGGAAGATTCAAGATTTGCAACGGAGAAGATTTGAAAGGTCAACGATTATCGAAACGTGGTGGTCATGGGGATCGAGGCAAGGAATTTGTCACATGATCGAAACATAAACACGCCTAGGATATGACTCAGGAACCTACGGGAAACTCATATGGTCGACCACCTAAAGATTAGGAAACTTAGCGCTAAGACTTTCTAAGGAACTAGACAATAATGAAATGCGTTCAGCTTGGTCCGAAATCGATGAACCCAAACGAACGACCAAAGAAATCCTAGGAATCTATCATGGTCAGAGCTAGACAAGAACCACTAAGGTAACTCTTAGGACTATCAAATCAATCATTAACATGGAGTCTAACTAACAATCAAGGATCCCTAACTAGCAAGCACAAACTTCTAACTAAGTCTCACTATGGTCCTGATCTAATGGATTTCCTACCAAGCTGGGACAGATGCTCTAACACGCCTACCAGCCACCTAAGACATTGGAACGCTAAAAACCTAGACTCCGGGCTTATAACTTGGATGTTCTAATTTATTTAATGGACATTCTATAATTATTATCGTTGTTCCGATAGTTTGCATTTGCAAATAGACCTGCATGGGCCACCACTAAAACCTGTCACGCCCCGCTTCCCGGAAATGTGGAGGCGAGACGTGAGTACGTCCGCTCAGACTTGAAGCCGTGAAGCCCCAAGTCCGATAAGCGTCAAAAGAAACTTCAAATGGCAAGTCCTTGCAAATGCGATACGAAACAAAGATAACAATAAGAAAATGAGACAATAAGCAATTTATTGAATCCCTGAATATCCATAAATAAATTACAATATCACAGAAAAGCCACCAGGCTAAAAGGAAAGACTAAGGCCCAACATGGCCAACAAGGTGCAACTCACAAACAAGGGTGCCACGCACCAACAACTAACAGCAAACCTAAACAATGAACCAACTCATCCAACAAACATGGGCTCTGGCACAACGTCAGCAACAACCACGTCCTCTGCAACAACTCTCGCTCAGGGTCTAACATGTGACACCCAAAAGAGAGAGGGGCACATGTCATCAAGTCTGAAAAGACTTGAGCAAGGAAACTGAAAAGAAGGTAAACTAACAACCTAGCAGTTAAAGTATGATGCATGGCATGGCAAGTATGGTATGGAAGTGACAAGTAAAGTAAAGTACAAGTAGCAAGTAACAAGTGGTAGGTGTGACAAGTATTGTCAAGTAACAAGTACAAGGGATCGCCCACACACGGGTGCCCTATTGCCCGCAGGCTGTGTTCAAGTACAAGGGATCACTCACACACAGGTGAGTGCCCTATTGCCCGCAGGCTGTGTTCAAGTACAAGGGATCACCCACATATGGATGCCCTATTTCCTGCAGGCTGTGTTGAGCTCGTTTTTTGGAACACGAGCCAGAATTGTAATTGGCCTAGGGTTGTGCCCGCAGGACGGGTGCCTAGCCGGAACAAATAGTACAAGTATGTAGCGAAGCTACGCAATCACGATGAGTGTTCAAGCATGCAATGACATGAGCAGATATTCGCGTACCATTAATTGAAATTAAACATGGCAGTTAAAATGCAATGACATGAACATATTCGCGTGCCGTTAATTTAAATTAAACATGGCAGTTAAAATGCAATAGCAGTTAAGGATGCAAGGATGACATGAACAGTTAATACGCGTACCGTTAAGGGAAAGTAAACGTGACATACAATCATGATGAAGGTGACGGACCAAGCTTCGTTGTCAAGCTAGGTCAATGGCGTCCAGACGGCTATCCTTTCACCGTCTAGTCTCTTTTTCGCTAAAGCAAGGTAATGGCCTAAGACATGGCCCAAATCAAGAGACGCAAGTTTCACTTGCCTTGCACCGAGGAAGACGATCACGAAGGTTCGTCTCATGAACGCTAATCTACGGGGAAGGGAATCGCTGTCATGGAGAAACAATCATCAAACAACATCCATTATTATTAGGGTTTCACAAATCATAATGGGGGGGTTATGAGAATATTAAAGGAAGAATACTACCCGATAGCGTAGCGGAAGAAAGGCGCCACGACAACGGAGGAACGATCCGGGAGAACTACCATTCAGATCTGGAACGACGGGGAAAACTGGAGAAAGGGAGATTTGAGGGTTTGAGGTCGGCCGGCGGCTAGAGGGGAGATGGCCGGCGTAATATGAGGGTGAGAGGGGTTCGGGAGGATGAAGGAATGGCTTGGGATGAAGGAGGAAGGGTTTGAGATGAAGGGGGATTAATGGGGAAAAGAAGACGCTAAGAGATGAGAAGAAGGAGAATGAAAACGATCGGCCGCTTAAATAGAGAATGAAACGGCGGCTGGGACAAACCTAGGGTTTCGGGGGTCGTTAGTCGGTCAAAGAAGGGTGGTCGACCGACTAGTTGAGGATCTAGTCGATCGGTCGTTCTACATGGACCGACTAAACGCAAACAGTAGCTCCTGAAGGAAAATGAACTAAGAGTTAGTCGGTCAACGAAGAAGCATTGACCGACTAGTTTGGAATCTAGTCGGTCGGTGAGTGTTCATAGACCGACTAAGAGTAAACAGTAACTCGGCTGGGAAAATGATCAATGAACTAGTCGGTTGAAGAACAATGGCTGACCGACTAGTTTGAGATCTAGTCGGTCGAAAGATGTTCTTAGACCGACTAAAGATAAACAGTAACTCCTGAATTATAATCAAAGCCCACTAGTCGGTCCATTAAGGATTGCCGACCGACTAGATTGAGATCTAGTCGGTTGGTTCTCCTTCTTGAACCAACTAACGTGCACGAAAAGTGTCGATTCGAAGCGCGAAGCTTCGAGAAGACTTCTATGGCTTCTAGGATCAATTTATACTCTAAGATATGAGGGATAAGAAGCTCGTCATGAGTGAATCACCTCAAGCTCGACGATCTAAGGAAGGAAGCTAGAAAGTCACGACGATACGCACGAAATCGAAAGCTACGGAGATGGAAAATCACACGTAAAGAGAAAATCCACCAAGACGCATATAATACTCATATATAACATCGAAAACCCAAACACATGAAAAACCAGTCGTTACACTCAGCGTCAGCAACCACCACGTCCTCAGCGACAAACTCAGGCTCGGGATCTAACATGTGTCACCCAAAAGAGAAAAGGGGCACATGTCAGCAAGTCGAAAGACTTGTGCAAGGAAACTGAAAGAAAGGTAACTAACAACCTAGCAGTTAAAGTATGGTGCATGGCATGGCAAGTATCGTATGGAAGTAACAAGTGAAGTACAAGTAGCAAGTAACAAGTGGTAGGTGTGACATGTATTGTCAAGTAACAAGTACAAGGGATCACCCACACACATGTGAGCGCCCTATTGCCCGCAGGCTGTATTCAAGTACAAGGGATCACTCACACACAGGCGAGTGCCCTATTGCCCGCAGGCTGTATTGAGCTCGTTTTCTAGACCACGAGCCAGATTTGTAAGTGGCCTAGGGTTGTGCCTGCAAAACGGGTGCCTAGCCGGAACAAGTAGCACTAGTATGTAGCGATGCTACGCAATCACGTTGAGTGTTCAAGCATGCAATGACATGAGCAGATATTCACGTACCGTTAATTGAATTTAAACATGATAGGCAAAATGCAATGACATGAACAGTTATTCGCGTACCGTTAATTTAAATTAAACATGGCAGTTAAAGATGCATGGATGACATGAACAGTTAATACGCGTACCGTTAATTTAAAATTAAACGTGACATACAAGCATGATGAAGGTGACGGACCAAGCTTCGTTGGCAAGCTAGGTCAATAGCGTCCAGACGGCTATCCTTTCACCGTCTAGTCTCTTTTATGCTAAAGCAAGGCAATGGCCTAAGACATGGCCCAAATCAAGTGATGCAAGTTTCACATGCCTGATACCGACGAGGACGGTCGACAAGCACGTCACACAAATGTTATATACGGTGAATGGACCACTGCTATAGAGAAACAACATTAGGAAAGATATCTAGAACTGGTTTCTTAATTGAATCCTATGATGTCTAATAACCATTTTTATTAGGGTTTCACAATATCAATATGGGTTGTGAAAACATTAAAGGATCGAACACTACCGTATAGAAGCGGAAGATCGACGCCAAGCAACCACGGCAACGGATGAACGATCCGGGAACCACGGGTCAGATCTGAAATGATGGAGAAAATCTGGAGAAAAATGGATTAAATGGGGTTTTGAAGAGGAGATTGAAGCTTGGCCAATGGAGGTGAGATGGAGCTTGGGATGGTGGAGACAGGCTCGAGATGAAGGAGGAAGGGTTTGGGGAAGATGGTGAAGGATTTGGGGAAGACAATGGCTCAGGAGAAAAGAAAGAAAGTGAAAGTGATCGGGTCTATTTATAGGAAGAATCCGGCGGCTGCCCAGAAATTAGGGTTTCGACACTGATTAGTCGGTCAAAGAGCAACCACTGACCGACTAGTTTGGGAACTAGTCGGTCGGTTGACCAACGCAGACCGACTAAGTGTAAACAGTAACTCCTGTACAAAAATAGAATTTAGATTTAGTCGGTCAAAGAACAACTACTGACCGACTAGTTTCTCATCTAGTCGGTCGATGAACGTTCTTAGACCGATTAAGAATGAATAGTACTTGGTATCAAAAATGATCATAGAGCTAGTCGGTTAAAGAACGATTGCTGACCGACTAGTTTGCAACCTAGTCGGTCGACAAATGTTCTTAGACCGACTAACGATAAACAGTAACTCCTGAATAATTAACAAAGCCCACTAGTCGGTCCATGAAGGTTTGCCGACCGACTAAATCGTCATCTAGTCGGTCGGTTCCCCTTCTTGTACCGGCTAACGTGCACAGAAAGTTCCGAAATGGAGCGCAAAGCTCCGGGATCGATTCCTAAGACTCCTAGGCTTGATCTAACAATAATATATGACCGATATGAAGCCCATCACGAATGACTTAATCCAAGACCAACGATCGAAAGTGAAAGCCACGGAGACGAAAACCACGCATAAGGAGAAAATCCACCAAAACATATATATAATATAAATAATCCAGATACATGAAAACCAGTCGTTACATCCTCTCCAACTTAAGGAAAATTCCGTCCTCGGAATTTCCCAACACTCACGTGTCCGGAAACAAAAGTGGGAAATGCTCTCGCATCTCATCCTCATTCTCCCAAGTAGACTCTCCAGGCGAGCCGTGTCGCCACATCACCCTCACAAGATTGACAACCTTGTTCCGAAGTGACTTCTGACGCATGTCCAGAATCTGCACTGGCTGCTGGTCATACGTCATATCAGGGCGAACGGCGATCTCCGAGAAATCCACATCATGAGATGGATCGCTGATGTATCGACGAAGCTGCGACACATGGAAAACATTGTGAACTCCCTCCAAAGACGGCAAAGACGGCGGCAAGGCTAAGCGGTAGGCTACCTCGCCAACTCTCTCCAGAATGTCAAACGGTCCAATGTATCGCGGGCTCAACTTCCCTTGCTTCCCAATGCGAATCACTCCACGATTCGAGGAAATCCTCAGAAACACATGATCCCCAGGCTGAAACTCCAAAGGACGACGTTTAGCATCCGTCCATTGCTTAAAACGGTCCTGAGCAATCCTCAACCTCTCCCGAATGTTCCTGACAACATCCACAGCCACCACAATCATCTCAGGTCCCAACAGCTCCCTATCACAAACGTCATCCCAACTCAATGGCGATCGACATTTCCTCCCATACAATGCGGCGAAAGGCGACATGCCAATGGATGTCTGGTAGCTGTTGTTGTAAGAGAACTCTACCAAGTGTAGATGGTCCTCCCACGAACCCTTGAAATCTAACATGCACGCCTTCAGCATGTCCTCCAAGATCTGAATCGTCATCTCGGACTGGCCATCCGTCTGCGGATGGCACACCGTACTTAAACTCAGACGCGTACCCAAACTCTTCTACAAACTCTGCCAGAACTGAGATGTGAACCTCATGTCTCTGTCCGACACGATACTCACGGGGACTCCGTGAAGTCGTACGATCTCCTCCATGTATCTCCTCGCTAGCGCCTCAGTGGACTGTCCTACTCGGAATGGAATAGAGTGCGCGGATTTGGTCAATCGGTCTACGATCACCCAAATCACGTCATTCTGCTTCGGACTCCGAGGCAGTCCAGTCACAAAGTCCATAGTGATGTGTTGCCACTTCCACTCCGGAATCGGAAGCGGTTACAACAACCCTGTCGTACGCTGATGCTCCGCCTTCACTTGCTGGAAAACCAAACACTTGGCTACACTCCAAGCCACACTCCTCTTCATGCCATGCCACCAAAAGTTCAGACGAAGATCCTTGTACATCTTGGTCCCACCAGGATGCACAGAATACGGCGAACTGTGTGCCTCCACCAACAACTCCTCTCTGATATCCCCAGCTGGCACACACAACCTGGCTCCAAACCTCAGCGAGCCATCCTCATGAATCAAAAAGTCAGTCCACAGACCGGCTTCCACCTGCTCCCGAATCTTCACCAGCTTCGGATCCTCAGCCTGGCCAGCCTTGATCTGATCCATGGTCGTCGACTGTACATGCATACACATCAACGAAAAAGCCTCCCCAGGAAGAACAATCTCCACACCAGACTCGCAAAAATCCTGCTGCAATCTCCACTGCGAAGTCAATATCATCATCGCTGGAAGCCTACTCAGTGCATCAGGAACCACATTCACCTTGCCAGGGTGATACTGCAAATCAATCTCATAATCCACCATGAGCTCCAACCATCGACGTTGTCGCATGTTGAGCTCCTTCTGAGTGAAAATATACTTCAAGCTTTTGTGATCGGTGAAGATCTTCACTTTCTCACTCAGCAGGAAGTACCTCCAAATCTTGAGCGCAAACACGACAGCAGCCAACTCCAAATCGTGCCTCGGGTAATTCTTCTCATGAGTCTTGAGCTGACGCGAAGCATACGCCACAACATGCCCGTGCTGATGCAACACACTACCGAGACCCTTGCCAGAAGCATCGCAAAAGATCTCAAATCCACCGCTGCGATCAGGCACATCAAGAACAGGGGCAGTCATCAGTCTCTCCCTCAGAACACCAGAGGCATCCTCACAATCACCCGACCAAACAAAAGGTACATCCTTCCGCGTCAATCAGGTCATCAGCTCCGCAATACGGGAAAAGTCATTAATGAAGCGCCGAAAATATCCCGCCAAACCAAGGAAACTCTGAATCTCAGATGCTGACAGCAGAACAGGCAACTCCCTGATGGCCCTAATCTTCTCGGGATCCACTGAAATACCATCTTCAGTCACCACATGCCCAAGAAAGGCAACTCTGTCCAACCAAAACTCGCACTTGGAAAACTTAGCATACAACCGATGCTTCCTCAAAATCTCCAACACTGTCCTCAAGTGCGAGGCATGCTACTCCTCCGACTTTGAATAGATCAGAATGTCGTCAATAAAGATAACGACAAACTTATCCAAAAAGTCGTAGAAAATAAGGTTCATCATATTCATGAAAACTGCGGGTGCGTTAGTTACGCCGAAGGGCATAACCATAAACTCATAGTGTCCATACTTCGTCCTGAAAGCTGTCTTCGGAACATCATCCTTCTTCACCTTCAACTGATGGTAACCACTTCTCAAATCCAATTTAGAAAACACCCTCGATCCTCCAAGCTGATCAAAGATATCATCGATGCGAGGCAACGGGTATTTATTCTTAATGGTCACCGCATTCAACTCCCGATAGTCCACGCACATGCGACGCAAACCATCCTTCTTCTTCACCAGCAAGACCGGTGCTCCCCACGGAGACACACTAGGGTTGATGTAACCCTTCTGCATAAGCTCATCCAACTGCCTACGCAACTCTTCCAACTCTGCTGGCGCCATACGATATGGTGCCTTCGAAATGGGCTGCGCTCCCGGAATAAGATCAATAAAAAATTCTAGAGCTCGATCAGGTGGCAATCCAGACATCTCCTCGGGGAAGACGTCATCAAAATCTCGCACCACAACCGGCCTCTCCAACTCCATCTGCATAGCCACAATCTCCACCGGCCTGGCCCGAAATCTGACAGGACCAAGCGACCTGCTATCACGGCTGAACTCAAACACTGGGTGTCTGGGAATCTCGAACACGACCTTCTTCCTCCGACAGTCGATCGTAGCATAGAAGCTCGCAAGCCAGTCCATCCCAAGAACTGCATCGTAGTTTATGATGTCGTGGACAATGAAATCAGCATAAAGCTTGTCACGCCCCGCTTCCCAAAAATATGGAGGCGAAGCGTGAGAAGGTCCGCTCAGACTTGAAGCTACAAAGCTGCAAGTCCGATAAGCGTCAATCAAATTTAAAACTGCAGGTCCTTGCAACGCGAGCAAAACAAGATAATAATAATGAAATGAGACAAAAGAATAATCTCAGAATATCCATAAATATAAATTCCAACATCGCAGAAAAGCCACCAGGCTGAAATAAAAGAGAGTCTAAAGGCCCAACATGGCCAACAAAAGCACAACGTACAAAACAACGGTGCTACGCACCGACAACTAACAACAAACCTAAAACAAAAGAAAGCTCAGCAAAAGTCACCAAGAAAGATCACTGACATCCACAAAACTCCTCCTAGGCAGACATGGACTCAGGCTCAGCGTCAGCAACTCATCACGTACACAACAACGGTCTCTGGCTCAGGTCTAACATGTGACACCCAAAAGAGCAAGGGGCACATGTCAGCAAGTATACAAGAGACTTGTTCAAGGAAACTGGAAGTATGCAAAAGTAAAGCAACCTAGCAGTTCTAGCATGAATGCAATGACATGACAGTTAAAGTATGAGTGCAACAGGTAAAGTAAAGTAAAGTAAAGTAAAGTAAAGTACGAGCATGGCATGGCATGAATCATTCACAAGACAAGTACAAGACAAGTAAGGTAAACACCTCGTGCACAGAGATTCCGTCTTTTGGCTAGAGTGGCTGATCGGGCCAACTCCTAAGCTCAAGTGACCGTTTATCCCTACCCCTCCACGTGTATCGGGCATTGGTTTTCAGCCAACACATGAGGCCCGCTTCTGGACCACGAGCCAGGAAGTGTTTTAAACAAGTATGGCGTAGGGGTGCACCTAGCCGGAAACACGGAAACACGGATTGTACAAGTATTTTGTAGCGTGTGCTACGATGCAACAATCAATTTGAATGACATGTAAGATGCAATGCATGGCAGTTAAAAGTGCGTACAGGTAGGGAAAGTAAACGTGACAGTTTAGTATGCATGAACAACAAGTTTAAAGGGTTGGATCTAGCTTCGTTGTCAAGCTAGATCAATTAGGTGACGGATCTAGTTTCGTTGTCAAACTAGATCAAGTAGGCGTCTAGCCAGCTATCATTTCACTGACTAGTCTCTTTTACGCTGAAAACAATGAAGTGGCCTAAAAACATGGCCCTACACAAGAGTTGGCAAGTTTCACTTGCCTGCAAGTACGACGTCCGAGCACACCGTCCGATGAGTCCAAAAATCACAATTATCCTACGTGCACAAGTCCACCGGCCTAAAGTCCATATTATTAATCTTCATTAGTGAATTTAAAACATTTAAAATACTTTAAAAATACTGATTTTAGTCTTGATTAGCAGGCAATGGGTTGGGGGTCATAGGGGTGCAAAGCGTTACCTCAACACGACGTGAAAGCTACACCGGCGTCGGGTAGCGATGCCGGGGGTTGGAATAAGAGAACGCGCTCCAAGTCCAGATTCCAAATTAGTTTCCTTGCTGGAAAGTTCAGAGCATCAACCGGAGCAACGGTTCCAGATTCCAAAGCTAGCACGTGCGACGACGGGCTACGACGTGTCACAACGTCGTGCACGGCGAATCGTCGGAGGGAAGGCACCTAGGTGGGGCCCACAGTAGTCCTAGGGACCTTTGGGGGACCCATAATACCTCTAGAGAACTTGGGGGGCCCACGGTGGCAAGTGGTGCGACGGGTGCGGGGTTGCGACGAATGGCCCTCGGTCGTACACAGCCAATGCGGGGAATTCCATCGGTCGGGCTCATGCAGCGGGGCTGTGCAGCGCTTGGGGTGTGCAGCAGTGCGAGGGAGCGCTTGATGCGGGGCTTTGCTTCGGTCGGAGCGGGGGACAGTGCCGGTCGGGCGCTTGGGCGGGTCGTTGCAACGTTGCAGCCGTTGCAACATTGCAGCCTTCGGTCGGTGCGGGCGATGGCCTCGGTCAGACGCGGGCGATGCGGGGCGACAGCTGCGGGCTTGGTGCGGTGCGGTGAAGCGGGCGTGAGCGGGGGCGGCCATCGGTCTGACCGAGAGAATCTCTCGGTCAGGCACGGTAAAGCGGGGTGATGGCTGTGCGGAGCGGGCGGGGCTTGGTGCGGGTGGAGCTGCCGGTCGGAGCGGGGAAAATAAGGCTGTTTCCTCGGTCGGTGCGGAGCTGCTTCGTCGCAACGTTGCGACGATTCGTCGCAACGTAAAATTTGGGTTTTGGAAGTGGCTATGGTTATTTTCTTGTGAAAATAGGTCTTCCTAGGGGTTGTTTATATAGTGTAGATGGGTTGACTTGGTCTAGGGCTAAATCTAATAGGATTAGAAGTTTAAAATAATTTAAAATTTGAAATTCAACTTCTCCACCTCACCCAAGGATTTGACTTGGTCCAAATGAGCTGGAAATTGGCTCAAAAATTCTTTAATACGTTTAAAACTCAAATAAATTTTATTTGGCCGAAAATAATTTAAAAATTAATTATTAAAAATAATATAAAACTTGTTAAAAATATAAAAGTGGTCAAATAAACTCCAAAAATTATAAAATAAATATTGGGGTGATCGTGATGACGAGAGTGAGCTAACTAAGAAGACGGATCTCAATTTTGACGTCAGACGACAAAACTAAAAATAGAAACGTCTCCCGTCAAAAGTGAAAAATCGCCACGTCTCATCGAATAAGTTTAAATTGTGGGAAAACGACTCGAGAAATGTCGTTCCAAAATAGTGCCACTATTTAACATTCTCAGAGACGTTCACAACGGCATATCACACGAAAGTGTTCACAAACGAACAAAGTCTAAAACAAACACGTGCACGGCCAAAAGCACGTGCACGAAAAACGTACAACGAAAAGTGGTCGTTACAAAGCTCATGTCCACAAACCACCAACGGGCAAGAATTGCACCCATGATGCACCGAGACCACACCATTCCCTGTAACGATGTTCCAACTCTTGGGAAGAGAGGACGTCGACAAGGAATGCTTCTCCACGAAGCTCCGGGCCAAAATGCACATCGACGCACCTGAGTCAAAGAGAACTCGTGCAGGAAATGTGCACACCAAAACCACACCTAACAAGCAATTTAACAATCAAACCCTCGTCTAGCAAACAAACATGAGCAAGCAACCAAACATAATCTAACAATCAAACATAACTAAGGAAGAAACAGCTAGGAGGGAAGTTACCTGTGATAACCTCATCCATGGCCATGCTCTCCTCCTCAGTCATCAGGAAAGCCTGCCCTCTCGACGGAACAGCCTGCTGAAAGGCCTGTCTCTGTGGAACAAGGGGTGCTCCACGTCCAGCGGGCACAGGAGCTCACTGCTGCAATGGCTGTGCTGCAATAGGTGCTCGCCAAGGCTGCTTCGACTTGGGGCACTCCCTGATGGTATGGGCAGGATCTCCGCAGACAATACACTGCCCCAGGAACCTCCTACACTGATCCCTGAGGTGCCCGGTCTTGCCGCAGAAATGGCAAGTCTTCAGAATAGGCCCTCTCGGCCTCTTGAACTGAACAGTCTGGATAGGCCTGAATCCAGGTCTAACCGCCGCTCTGACCTGCTCCACAGGCCTCTTCCCAGCACCAGAAACATGTCCTCTCCTCTGGCTCAGGTTCAACTCCTGCCTCCTCGCAGCGACCAGAACCTTCTGGTAAGATTCCAAATCAGAGGAAGAAACAAAACTCTGAAGCTCCAAAGCAAGTCCCTGCAGGAACCGCTGAGCTTTCTCATCGGCATCTTGCACCATCTTTGGTGCAAACCGACTGAGCCTTGTGAACTCTTGGTGGTACTGATCCACCGACAAGCTCCCCTGCTTCAGATCTATGAAGCGCTGCTGCATCACCTACCTAGCAGCCTTCGGGAAGAACTCTCCATCAAATCTGGTCTTGAAGGTAGCCCAAACTATAGGCACCTCCAACATCTTCTCCTCAGCATCCCACCAGTTTCTGGCATTATCCT
Source organism: Scilla litardierei (assembly GCA_030789695.1). NCBI lineage: Eukaryota > Viridiplantae > Streptophyta > Magnoliopsida > Asparagales > Asparagaceae > Scilla > Scilla litardierei. The sequence continues at coordinate 269,812,551 of CM061142.1, read as the reverse complement.
TCAGCTGCCTCTTAGCCAAATCAACCCATCCAGCCGGGTTAATCTTCGCCATCGCCAGGTTATCCTCAATGTTCCTCATCCACTCATCCGCAGCCAAAGGACCTTCAGAACCATCAAAATAAGCAGGACCCAGCTCCCGAAACTGCTTCGCTCCCGGCTCGGAGCAAGGGGCATCCTGGATTGCCCGACCAGCTCGAGCAAGTGGAGTATTCTGGACTTGCAGGAGCACGCCCTGCTGCACCTGCATCATCTGAAGCATCATCCGCATCATCTCTCCATTGGTGGGTTCCCACTCACGCTCCTCGTCATGAGGGGGCGCACCACTACCACCACCACGGGTGAATCGCCTTCCTGCCATCTAATGACACAGAAAACGAAACAAATTAGACTCATAGCTTATGACTCGGATGTCGAACTTAGTTTATTGGACATTCTAATATTATTATCGTTATTCCGACAATCGCAGTTACAGAAGGGACCTGCATGGGCCACCAACAAAACCTGTCACGCCCCGCTTCCCTAAAATGGAGGCGAGACGTGAAAAGGTCCGCACGAGAGTGGAGCTGTGAAGTCCCAAACCTGATCAGCGTCAATAAAACATAAGCAGGTCCCTGTAACCACAAACGGAACAACAATAATAACACAAGGAGAGACAGAAATAAAATCTCAAATCTCAGAATTTGTCCAACATGAAAATTTAGTTCAACATCCAGAAAAGCCACCAGGCTAAAAGAAAAGAGTCTAAAGGCCTAGAACAAGGCCAACAAGGACAAACATAACAAAGTATGGGTGCTACGCACCGATAACTGAAAGCAGTCTAAGACAAAAGGGAAAGCTCTACGAGGACACTAAGACTGATCTCCAGTGTCCACTAAGTCCTCGATCAACGCGGGTTCTGACTCAGCGTCAGCAAACACCACGTCCTCAGCGACAAACTCAGGCTCAGGATCTAACATGTGTCACCCAAAAGAGAAAAGGGGCACATGTCAGCAAGTCGAAAGACTTGTGCAAGGAAACTGAAAGAAAGGTAACTAACAACCGAGCAGTTAAAGTATGGTGCATGGCATGGCAAGTATCGTATGGAAGTAACAAGTGAAGTACAAGTAGCAAGTAACAAGTGGTAGGTGTGACATGTATTGTCAAGTAACAAGTACAAGGGATCACCCACACACATGTGAGCGCCCTATTGCCCGCAGGCTGTATTCAAGTACAAGGGATCACTCATACATAGGCGAGTGCCCTATTGCCCGCAGGCTGTATTGAGCTCGTTTTCTGGACCACGAGCCAGATTTGTAAGTGGCCTAGGGTTGTGCCCGCAAAACGGGTGCCTAGCCGGAACAAGTAGCACTAGTATGTAGCAATACTACGCAATCACGTTTAGTGTTCAAGAATGCAATGACATGAGCAGATATTCGCATACCGTTAATTGAATTTAAACATGACAGGCAAAATGCAATGACATGAACAGTTATTCGCGTACCGTTAACTTAAATTAAACATGGCAGTTAAAGTTGCATGGATGACATGAACAGTTAATACGCGTACCGTTAATTTAAAATTAAACGTGACATACAAGCATGATGAAGGTGACAGACCAAGCTTCGTTGTCAAGCTAGGTCAATGGCGTCCAGACGGCTATCCTTTCACCGTCTAGTCTCTTTTACGCTAAAGCAAGGCAATGGCCTAAGACATGGCCCAAATCAAGAGATGCAAGTTTCATTTGCCTGATACCGACGAGGACGGTCGACAAGCACGTCACACAAATGTTATCTACGGTGAATGGACCACTGCTATAGAGAAACAACATTAGGAAAGATATCTAGAACCGGTTTCTTAATTGAATCCTATGATGTCTAATAACCATTTTTATTAGGGTTTCACAATATCAATGTGGGTTGTGAAAACATTAAAAGATCGAACACTACCGTATAGAAGCGGAAGATCGACGCCGAGCAACCACGGCAACGGATGAACGATCCGGGAACCACGGGTCAGATCTGAAATGATGGAGAAAATCTGGAGAAAAATGGATTAAAGGGGGTTTTGAAGAGGAGATTGAAGCTTGGCCAATGGAGGTGAGATGGAGCTTGGGATGGTGGAGATAGGCTCGAGATGAAGGAGGAAGGGTTTGGGGAAGATGGGGAAGGATTTGGGGAAGACAATGGCTCAGGAGAAAAGAAAGAAAGTGAAAGTGATCGGGTCTATTTATAGGAAGAATCCGGCGGCTGCCCTGAAATTAGGGTTTCGACACTGATTAGTCGGTCAAAGAGCAACCACTGACCGACTAGTTTGGGAACTAGTCGGTCGGTTGACCAACGCAGACCGACTAAGTGTAAACAGTAACTCCTGTACAAAAATAGGATTTAGATTTAGTCGGTCAAAGAACAACTACTGACCGACTAGTTTCTCATCTAGTCGGTTGATGAACGTTCTTAGACCGATTAAGAATGAATAGTACTTGGTATCAAAAATGATCATAGAGCTAGTCGGTTAAAGAACGATTGCTGACCGACTAGTTTGCAACCTAGTCGGTCGACAAATGTTCTTAGACCGACTAACGATAAACAGTAACTCCTGAATAATTAACAAAGCCCACTAGTCGGTCCATGAAGGTTTGCCGACCGACTAAATCGTCATCTAGTCGGTCGGTTCCCCTTCTTGTACCAGCTAACGTGCACAGAAAGTTCCGAAATGGAGCGCGAAGCTCCGGGATCGATTCCTAAGACTCCTAGGCTTGATCTAACAATATGATATGACCGATATGAAGCCCGTCACGAATGACTTACTCCAAGACCAACGATTTTAAGGAAGAAGCTAGAAAATCACGACGAAACGATCAAAAGTGAAAGCTACGGAGACGAAAACCACGCATAAGGAGAAAATCCACCAAAACATATATATAATATAAGTAATCCAGATACATGAAAACCAGTCGTTACAGCGTAAAGCTCAAGTTTGAGTCAATTGAAATGTTGACTTGAGCTGTGCATATCAGTCGACTGTAGAAGGATCTACAGGCGACTGGAAATCACCCAGTCGACTGTAAACCCTTCAGCAGGCGACTGATGGAAAGCAAGAGACTCCAAATGAGTCTTTGATCAAAGTGAACCTATTAGTTTGGATTCTATGATAATCCTAAGGCTCACTAAGATGGCTAAATGCATATGCATAAACGAGTAAACCATCTACCAAGGCATTACATTAACCTAGACTCAAAAGGGAGAGAAAGCATTAAAGTAAATATTACATGGATTACAATCTTTCCTTAGAGTCTAAGTCTTCCATCTTGATCCCTTGATGCTCTCCATCATCTCCAAGCCTTGGCACCCCTTGAGTTCAAGCTTTGGCCCTTCTCCACTTGATGTCCATCCTTGCACCAAGTGTTTAGTCTCCAAGAAAGATATTCTAGGAATGAAACTGTGAGACTAAAACATGAGAGTCATTAGCAACAACATAATGGTGTGATCATCATCAAAATAATATTGGTATGAAACACCAATACTCAACGACGTTCACACTCGTCAAAACATTCACACACGTTTGTTATCATCAAACACGAAGTTCATAGATCGTTGCTACCAACAGGGCCAACTTTTGTTCTCAGGAAATTTTGACAGGCTGAACTAGTCGAATATAGTTCAAAGTACTAGTCGACTAGTGGACAACTAGTGGACTAGTCATTTGTGTAGTAGTCTACTAGTCAGTAGCTGTCAGCTTACAACAGTCATATTTTTAGCCTTTTTTCTGCCCGTAGGAAGACGGTTTTAGGGTTTTTTTCTTGACCAGTTTTCATCCCATATATAAGTGAATGATCTCATATCATTAGGCAAGATTTCTAGATGAAAACGAAACGGAAAAAGAAGAAGAAGAAGCCAAAGCCCTTCGTGGCTCTTGATTTCTTACTCCATTTGAGCTATCTTCTACTCTTCCAACGACAAAACCTTATAGAGTAGAACCTAAATCCCTAGCCACACAAAAATACATTGTGCTTCATCTTCAAGGCTTAGGGAAGGTTGTAATTAAAAGTGTAAATCTCATGAAGAAGGTATTGCTCTCAAAAGGAAAGGTGTTGTACTGCTCTCGTTTGAGAGGTGCTCTCAAGAGGAGGTGTGGTCTTAAGAAATTATTGTAAGTCCATTCATTAGCTTATGGTGAAGTGGACGTGTTATAACTATTCAAGGGATAGTAGATTTGTTCCAGGGTGGACATAAGGCTGGATGTAGGGCCACAGTGTGCTTGAACCAGGATAAATCTCATTGCTTGTTTTTGCCTTGTTTGGTTTGCACTCTCTATTGCCTTATTATCTTGAATATTTGTGTTTGTATTCTGTTGTGCTTAATTGTATTATTGAAAGATATTGTTGATTAAGATAAAATTAGGTAACTCTAATTTTGATCTTAGGAAGAATTTTTTAGAGAATTATATTATTTCATATACACTATTCATCATCTCTCTAGTGTCTACTTGCCATCATAAGGATCCCAATAGAATTCACCCCTGAGTTTCTTCATTTTCTTCAATAGGGCTTCCATTTGAGTCTCCAAGGTAGCATTCCTTCGTTTCACGGTATCATCCTGTTGTTGGAGCTTATCGATGGTAGAGTTCAAGACCATTTGCATCTCCTCCTGAATCTCGTTTCTTCTCGACTTTGGCTCCTCAATGCATTCCTCCATGGTCTTGAGTTTGTCCTTCACCTCAGCCACGGTGAGCTCTGCCTTGCCCAACTGTACCTCGATCGATGACATGATGTCCCTGGATTTCTCTTTGCAAGGTGGCCTAGTGATGGCCTTTTCCATCTCGGAGTCGCTTGGAATCTCACTGGCCGACATCTTCTTTCCCACAAACCGTAAGCTTTCCTAAACCGCAAGTTCTGATACCAATTGTCACGGGCAGATTATTTAGCTATTTGACTTTTCCAATCCCATGATCTACTTAGCTCACTCTCACTCTATAAGAATGACTAAGTCAAACTTTCCACAAATTCTCACACTCAGAATGCAATCAAGAAGACGAGAAGAACTCGAAAGTAGAAAACTATATAACATTTATTACGCTATTGATTGTTAATGTTGTTGGATACAAATGGCCGCTCCTTACCCCTTTTATAAGCGAGTATCTCCTACAATGAATGATTGAGATCTGGGTTCTAGAGAATTTCATGATCCATTGGTTTAGAATGAGTCTCTAGAAATTCCTTATAGATGTACTTAATAGCATCTTATTAAAGAGTCCATTTGAATGTACAAGAACATTTAAGATTCATTATTTACAAAAGTACCCTTACGACTAGAGAATGCCAACTCACTTTGCTAAGTAAATGCCAACTAGAGCACACTAAACAATAACGTGACAACTGCGACACAAGCACCTTTACCCCTTTCCCGCATAGTATGCATCATATGGCCGTGTTGATTCCCTTACGTTAGGAAGTAGCCTTTTGTCCATTTTTGGAGCCTTCTACCTATTTCGTTTGCTACCCTCCGTGTTGCTCGACTGTGCTTTTACTCTATGTTTTATTGCTGCTATAGGTATCTAGACTATTTTAGTTTCGTTAAATGCTTGTTAATGAAATGTCCAGAGTGTTCTCACTCGCCTTCTTTATCCAAAAAAAATATTTAACCATTTTGAACTTCCATTAGAAAGGGACACGTCATGCCGCGTGGTGCTAAGCGCAGTTTGTAGAACTTTTTTGATTGGCACGTTAAATTAACGATGAGGATCACCTTAATTTTGAAAGTCTTTTTTAAATCTTTGTCCTACATGACATCAAATTATGATTAGGACAAAATATTTGGGAGATTGGGGGGTCCATTGGAGCATGGGTGAGTGGTTGGGTGTGGAGTTGGGTGTTTTGGTGGAACCCCCAAACAAAAGCCCACGACATTCTCCTTATTTGCAAGTTTGCCATTGTTTTTTCATAAAACCCAAAGACCCATCATCTCCCTTCTATTTACGGATTTGCAATCGCTCTTTTTCCGCTTTTCACCCGTATTTTTTGCGATGTATTCCCTTCTTTTGTGCCCCTGCGACGACTGACCCAGTGTTTCTTTTCGCCGTCTGTATTTCGTCCAAGAGACGATTGTTCTTGTCGTTCTTGCGCTCGGGAGACAACTGCCCCCGTCGCCATTTCGACCATGAACCGGCTGTCCCCTTGGGTTCGCACCCGAGAGACGATCTTCGACGTTCCCTCCGGACACGGGCATTCACTAGTCTATTATACAAATGATGCATTTGTCCTAGGTGGAGGGGGAAAATATGACTAGGACAAATATCTCATCACAACCCTCCACCTGACCAATCTCACCCCCAATCCCACTTATCACATGTTTGCCATCCCCTAAAAAACCCACTTATTTACGTGTTTGCCAACCCACGGTTTTTTGCGTTTTGACCCCAGACTTTGCACTTTTTCCCCCCGATAATACCGACGCACCCACCCACATTTCTCGCTCCTTTTTGGTTGCGTGCGTCCATTGCATCCTCTTTGCGGGGGCTTTTTGCTCCGTATATTGTGTGCACATGCAATTTCTAGTACACCTCTAAATGAGGTGTATGGATGTGATGTTTAAAATTTTTGGTAAGAAAATTGAAAGATATGAAAAGATAAGACTCACGATGTGATTTGTTTTGCCATTTTTGACAAAATACCTCTTCGTTACACCTCAATTTGAGGTGTAGATAGCAATTCTCCATATCTATCTCCCCGTGTTGGCAAGGTCAATGATTGTTATGAATCCATTGCAAACAACATTACATTAGTTATTAGATTGGTATTGAGAATCAATCTTTATGGTAGAAACCACATGTCATATATATATATATACTAGTCATAACACGTGACCGCAGGCACGATTCACTTAAGATTTTTCCCCGCGTAATATTTGTTCCCCAAAAAAATTTCTACAATCAAAATTTAAAAGAACAACAAATTAGCGTAAAAATATGTAGGGACACGGGTGCCTTCGGCGTGGGCGCCTTCGGCGTGGGCGCCTTCGGTGCGGAATAACAAATTCGGTGCAGGCGCCATCGACATAGAACAACAATTTCGGCGTGAGCGCCTTCGTCACGGAACAACAAATTTGGCGTAGAACAACAATTTTGGCGTGTGCGTTTTCAGTGCGGAACAACAAATTCGACGTAGAACAACAAATTTGGCGTGGGCGTCTTCGGCGCAGAACAACAAATTCGGGCGCATTGATGCAGAACAACAAATTCGACGTGGGCGCCTTCGGTGCGGAACACCAATTTCGGCATAGAACAACAATTTTGGCGCGGGTGCATTTGGTATGGAACAACAAATTAGCGTTAAAAAAATTTAGCAGGCGCCTTCGCCGCTGGCACCTTTAAATAATTTTTTTATTTTTATAAGATAAATTCCCGGATGTGTTCCCAAGCATGAAGCAAGCATCTAGGCTGGACTTAAAATTTTAAGTTTTCCAACCAAATTGATTCCCCCCTAAACTTTTTCAAAACTCTTCTCAACCTTCAATTCTTCAAGAACAAATCCGAGCCACTCTTTATCTTGTCCTAGTCAGCCCTAGAATTCAAAAACACTTGTGTGTGTGTGTGTGTGTGTGTGTGTGTGTGTGTATACATATATATACATATATATACTAGTTATAACACGTGCCCGCGGGCACGATTCATTTAAGATTTTCCCCCGCGAAATCTTTGTTTCCCCAAAAATTATTTCTACAGCCAAAATTTAAAAGAACAACAATTAGCGCAAAAATATTTAGCAGCATGGGCACCTTCGGCGTGGAACAACAAATATCGTGCGCACCTTCGGCATGAAACAACAAATTCGATGTGGGCGCCTTCGGCTCGAAACAACAATTTCGGTGCTGGTGCCTTCTGTGCGGAACAATACGCGAGCGCCTTCAGTGCGGAACAATAAATTCGGCGCATACTCCTTCGACGTGAAACAAATTCGGCACAGAACAACATATTAGCGTAAAAAATTTAGTGGAACAACAAATTCGACGCAGAACAACGCGCGAGCGCTTTCGGCGCGAAACAACAAATTCGGTGCTGGCGTCTTTGGCGTAAAACAACAAATTAGCGTAAAAAATTGCCCTGGCGCTGTTTGTTGGCACGGAACAACGCGTGAGCACATTCGGTGTAACGGCCGCTTTCTGGCCGTTCGTATTTTCTACGTGCACTTACTTTTTCGTGCACGTATTTTATTTGGCTCTTTCTTGGTTTCGGTATATACGATGTGATATGCCGTTGAGACCATATGGAAGTGTAGAATTTTATAGTAATTTTTGGAAACGTCATTTCATGGCTCGTTTTCTCGCAAAACAGCTTTGAATGGAAGGGCGTTTTGGTCTTTTGGCACCAATACTCAGTTCCCGATTTTACAATAATTTTTGGTAGGTGTAACACGCGGCCAGACCTCGTAGCCCCGTTCTTCTCATCTCCATGATCGTCCTGGTATTTTCGGATTAATTTTTCGATGCCCGTAGTGTAAATTATCTCCCAATCATTTTTCGACCATTGATTAGCCCTTAATCATTTTGAATTTCAAATTGAAAACAAATCTTAACCATTCCCTCAATTCACTCATACATATGAAGAGGATAGAATTTTTCCACTAATTGCACCCCTTCTTTTCCCTAAGTGCACTCATCATATCCCTATCTCTCTCACCCAATTACCCAATATTCTATAGCCAAATAGCATTCAAAATTCATTTTTATAACCTAACTTACTCACCCATTCACGTTAAACCTAGGGCTTGGAGTATTTTTCCCAGCAGCCGCTTGTAGTCTTCCCCCAAACGAAACCCTATCTCCCTCTCCTCCTTCCTCCAAGATCTGATCGTCGAGCGGCCGTGCCGTCAGCCTCCTCCGCCGGAGAGCACCTCCCGCCGACGCCAGCAGCCGCCCTCGACCGCCAAGACAGCCTCGCCGGCGGTTTTCTTGTGCGAAGATCAGCACAACAGCAGCCACTGCTGTTGATCCCTTCCGACCGCCGACCGGCAGTCGGGCACCACCCACGCGGCCTCACCAACTCCGGCCGTCGCGCTGCAACATCCCCCGACACCTTGCTTCACGCGCAGCCACCGCCAGGCCACGCCCCAAACTTCCAGATAGTTGGAAGAAGCCCAGACCATCGGAGACAGCTTCCACTTCGCCGTGAGCGCCGCGCCAGCCACCAGTTGGCCCATGCCTTCGACTGCACCTCCCTCCCCTCTCTAGAACCACCGCTTGCCTCTTTTTCCCGACAGCCTTGTGCCCGCTCCGCCGATAGCCGCTGTCGCAGGCATTCGTCAGCCGCCCTGCTGCTGCCGTGGGCTATCCGAGTCGAGCTCCTCTCCCCTTTTGGCAGCCTCCGACTTTCCCCTGCAAACAAAAAGGAAAGAAAGAAGAACGTAAACCAAGTAAGTTTTTATAACCCTTCTTTATAGCAGCATGTATATAGTAGGTATCACATGCTAACAGTACCCTAGGATGACTTGTAGAACGAATGGATTGTAAATAAATGTGAGTTTCAATGGAAGTGGTATATTATAGTTGTCATGCTAACAGTATCCTATGCCATATGTACTTATATAAATGGGCTATGGAGCTGTGAACTTCAATACAACCATGGGTTTATAAACTATATATTTTAGTAATATTTATATATGTATAGTCATCATGCTATTGAGTACTGCTAAACTTCTGATTATAACATGTAACAACTAATCTCACAGTACTTATAAAATTATAATGCTTATAATACTATTGTAACCTATTATGGCAGTACGTATACGATGCATATGTAAAACTTGTATAGGTAGTATATGTTATGTATATGAGCTTTTGTTATATAGGTTAGTTATAACGTGTTAATAAGTATGTTAATAACCAGTGGGTATGAACATTAATTTTGATTATTAGAGAATTCTTTAAGCTTGATGTCATAAATCTATCGTCGTAGATATACCATATATATCATCGCGATCACCAAGGACCGTGACGAGACGTTCCAGGAGCGGAGGTGACCGATCCATTACCGTTTTCAGACCCGACGTCTGATCTATGATCAAACGCTGAAAAGGTTAGCCCCCTAACGTGTAGTAAGAACCCACACGTAGCGAAATGTAAAACCTAATCTAAAATTTGTCAACGTGAACTAAAGTTATTTTCTGCATCTTTAAAACGTTGTCCACCGTAGGAAAGATCGACGAACGAACTAAATTTCTGTGCACATAGGGTAGACGTCGATCTAGACTGAACAAAATCATCAAAAGGCGTGAATTTTTGACTGTTAGGGTAATCCCGCCAAATTTAGAAACAAACCATAATAGGACTTACGAAAAGCGCGATCTGACATCACCGTTATCCCGTTTCAGACGGACTACCGCAGACGCGACGCTTGGACGGGACGCTCCGGACGGACGACACACTCGTCATCGCAGGCAAGTGTACTCATTTGTACTTTCGGCCGTGTTCAAGCCATAGATTCTTAGAACTGTTAAAATGTAAACAAAGAGAACCGGACGTGAAATGATAGCGTCCGGGACACCCCTTGACAGCTTAGACTTGACGACGAAGTCTAAGCGCAACAACAACAACTTTTGACACCTTAGGGCTTTTCTTGTGTGTGCATGCGTGTGGACCCCCTAGAAGAACCATCCATGTCTTGTCTTGTCTTGTCTTTTCATGCACAGCATGCGAGCTATAGGGCACTCACCGAGTGATCCCTTGTACTGATACACAGCCTGCGAGCAATATGGCACTCACCAGTGGGGGAGTGATCCCTTGTACTGATGCACAGCCGCTGGCAATAGGGCACTCAACAGTGGGCGAGTGATCCCTTGTGCTGATGCACGGCCTGAGGGCAATAGGGCACTCACCAGTGGGCGAGTGATCCCTTGTACGGATACACAGCCTGCGGACAATAGGGCACTCTCCGAGTGATCCCTTGTACGGATAAACAGCCTGCGGGCAATAGGGAACTCTCCGAGTGATCCCTTGTACGGACTTTTCTTGTCTTGAGCACTGGGGTTGGGGTAGGGTTGAGCGTACGCACGGGGAGAGGGTCTGATCCCCCTCGAACCATAAGGCGTGAACCCTTCGAGTCACACGTGTCTTGTCGTGTCGTGTCTTGTCTTGTCTTGTCTCGTCTTATCTTGACCCGTTTAGGTTAGTCTCGTAGTCGGTAGCACACGCTACGGCTACTACTTGACGTGTTTACTTTCCCTGCTCCGTTTACTTTCTATACCTGTCATGTATAACATCGGCATGTTAATCAACCAGTAAACTGTTGCTTTAAATTAAAATACACTTGCAGTGGAGTCTAACATTTCTATGTAGACTTTACCTGACGTACAGTTCCTTTTCTCTTGGGTGTTGTACGTCAGGTGTTGAGCTGGAGTTCGTGGACAATGCAGACTTATCGGAGTACGTGGAGCCCGAGGACGTCGACCCAGAGTACGTGCGTGGACGAGGAACAGACCTAGAGGTCTTCTCCGTCGCTGCCTTTCAGAGGTTACTATTTTTAGTTTGCTCTCTTTCGGTAGTTTGTTGCCATGCTTAGGCTTCTTCTTTAGACTTTTGTACGTGCTGGATATTATCTCTTTTTTTAATGAATTTAACTTTCTTTCTGTACTTTCTGTTGTTCCGGATTTTATAAATGCAAGAACCTAAAAATTTTAAAATGGTACCCCTACAGACGCTTATTGGGTCCGAGCTTCACAGCTCCGGCCCAAGCGGGCCTTAGTCACGCTTTGGCTCCGTAGTTTTGGGAAGCGGGGCGTGACAGGTTTTAGTGGTGGCCTATGCAGGTCATGCAAAAGTTCGGAACAATAAGAGTGTCGCATTCATTTAATATCCATGTACAAGTCTAAATTAGGTTTTCCCAGTCTTACATAGTAGGAAGATTTAGATAGACGTTCAGGTTTGATAGTCAGACGCCTTGGTTAAGATTTAGACATACTCGTCTCAGGATACCCTAGTGGCCTCTCACCCGGTTCTGACCATGTTAGATTCCTAGAGTCCTTCTATTAGTCGTTCGCTCGGTCCATCGACTTCGGGCCCAGCAGAACATAACCTTGATTCTCTTAGGAACCTTCCTCTAGATCCTGATTACAGTCTAACTCATTAGGAAGTCTTAGTGCCGAGTTCTCCTGATCTTTAGACGGCCCGATAATTAGAATCCCTGACTTCTAGCATTTTTCTGATCATTACCCTTCTGTGCCATTGACTGTAGGATTCCACCATGGCTTTTCATGGTTCATCTCCTAGTCATATTTACGTTTGGATCATTCGATTCTTTTCCTTGCCCTTAAATCACGTGATCCGTTCATCGTTAGTCGACAATCGTTGAATCTTTACCATTCAGCCTCCCGATCCTTCTAAAGAATTTTCAATATTATATTTTTTTCGAATTCCTCCCCCAGTTTCAATTCTTTAAAAAAAGCATGAACTTAGATTTCCTACCTTTCGGTTAACTTGAATGCATTCTTTGAATTTCGAAATTTCTCATCAAAAATCTTTAATTACCATCTTATAATGTTTCTAACCTATATCTTTCGAATTTCAGTTTATATATACATATATATCTATTATACATTTGACAGTGTTTTTTGAATCCTAGGGATGACTAGGACAAGATAAAAGACGGCTGAGATTTGATCTTTGTAAATCAACGGTTGATATGGGTTGATGTAATTTAGATGGGTTCAGCTCAAAAACCCCCACATCAGGCTTGGGTTTCTTTGGGTTGTGGGGTCAGCTGGCAACAGAGATGGTTAATATTTGGGTAAGCCTGTTTCTCGATCCCAAATAGTATACAGGGTCAAAAAACGCCTCGACTCCTCCCCAGATCTCCTCGGCTCCTCCCCAAATACGCATCGAATCCAGCGCATCTGCCTCTTCGACCGTTCCATCTGCCTCTTCGACCCGATGACCCCTCAAACCCCAAATCTCCTCGGACCCGAAACACGCATCTACTCCCCGCCGTTCCATCTGCCTCTTCGACCCGATGACCCCTCAAACCCCCTGCAACCGCCAAGAAATCGGACAGGATCATCACAAGCTCCGCCAAGAAATCGGACCCCATCTTCGAGAGCATATGCCATCATCAAGAGCTATGGCATAACCACATCTTCATCTATTCAATCTTGCAGGTAACCCCATCGTAGGTACTGTTAATTTTATCTTCGAGAGCATATGCCATCCTCAAGAGCTAGGGCATAACCCCATCTTCATTTCTCATCCCAATTTCTTCAATCTTGCAGGCAACCCCTTGGAGCAATTCATTTCCACCTTTAAAAAAAGGTACTGTTAATTTTTTTTGTCCGGTTAATTTTTCCGATTCTTTGTATTGAAATCATGTGTACTCATATATCAATAATATTTGATTCTATTCTTTTGGTTCATTTTTGTTGCAGTAATCATGGTTCTATTCTTCAGTATTTTCATATATCATTTAATGGATCATTTTGATTACAGCAAGCTTTTTGATGATATCATTGGTAGATTGTTGGTATGAATATTTGATTAGACCAAAGAATCGTCCTGGGTGGCAATACAAGGGTGCTGATAAATTTGTCGTTTTTCTGAAAATTATAGTAATATGTACAATAATCTGAAAGTGATTGGGTTTATTATTGTGGAATGCGATAGAATTTTGAACAGTTTAAGTAAGCGAGGGAGGGTGGATGTTAGTATGATGAATGCTTGAAATGTTAAAGGATTCATTGAAGAGTATTGTAAGTGGAGAGAGGCAAGGTGTGTGGAGTGTTATTTTAGGATTGTCCATTTTGTTCATGTTTTTTGTATTATGCTGTATTGTATTAAATTAATGACACAAAATTTCTCAATGACATTATTCTTGATTTTAATCATATAAGATGACACTGCTCTATATGTGGATTACCGCACCTAAACAAATTTTATTGTTGGTCTGGTGCAAAAAGTTCATAATGGGATATGAACTTGTGTTTCCTATGAAATTAATGTTGGGTTTCTTGGTAATGAAACTCAAGGATCAGCATCAGAGATAACTGAACATAAGCATATCGATAGGGTGGTGATCTGCAATAGACTTAAGGGAGGTGTCAAGGAGGGGTGAATTAACTTTACCTGTCATACACAAAAGGTGCACATGGAAGCAAAGGTGTTAAGCTGGTATGACTTGCCAAATACAGGGTGACAAATGAGTCAAGTTCATGAGGTTTAGCCTTTGTATAAGCAGGCTTATGACGTCCTCATTTCCATTACCGAGCCAGTGTGCAGGTAAATTATGTGCTTCTTCTAAATCTATGATACATTGTTTCAGTTTGGGCTTAGTATAACTTAGGTGTTCCCTCGCAATATCACAATCTTACACTTTCTATGTTTCGTTGGATATTCTTTATTTGTGATTGTCGTATCATTTTTTTCTTCTCTTCTTTGTTCATATGGAAGACGTTGTGCCATGAATATGATTTTGACATTTTTTTGTTGGTTTGGGTGTAGACCGGAATCTATGCATGAGTATAACCTCACATCGCACTCCCTCTATACTGCTATGTCAATCGGGCTTAAGACTGAAACCATCATAAACATTTTAAACAAGCGGTCGAAGACCAAGCAGCCTAAGGAGATGATAGATTTCATACATGCTTCCACCGCAAACTATGGAAAGGTGAAGAGTGTTGAAGAAGAATCGATACATTGTGGAGTCACCTTTTCCCGATGCAATCATCTTGAACACTGATTTTAACTTTCATTTGCATTATGATTAGCCTAATCAAAATTGTGTTCATTGATTGTTGAGGAAGGTGATGAGATCATGTAAGTGTTAAAGGCATTGCTCAAGGATGAGGTGATATCTGGTGCAGGGATGTCTTTTGAGGTATGGTGTTTCATGTTTTGTATTCTAAAATTCATTTCTCAAGCTTTCACATGGTACCAATTTCATTGAGAGCTTTTTTTGGTTCTTCTGAACTTTTTTAAGGCCACTATTATTTGTTTTATCATTTATCCTATGGAGGGCTGATTCCTGTTGGCCCCATGATTCTCATCGTGATCACCTTGAAAGTGTTTCCCTCGCATATTGTTACTCATAAATCTAGAATTGGAAGATGAATAAAAATTACAGGAAAAAGAAAGAAAGGAGAGAATGACACAGATATACTGATCAATGGGAAAATACTGTACAGTGGAGAAACAACTAACAATCTTATACATGCATACTGATATGACGGATGTAATATTTCATTTCATATCAAGCATGTACCCTTTCATCCTGAAATAACATGCATGTATATTGAGCATTCTTCAAATCATGTGAACTGGTTCATTAGGAATTGTCTTTCAGGTGTTGGAATTTCATCATTTATTTGGTTTGTGACGATGAAGAAAATCTGATTTTTGGCTTAATATGGTGGGTATTTTGTTATAGGCTAAATGCTTGGAAACTTGGGAGACTGTTGCCATAAAGGTGTTGCAGGATAAGAGATACAAGAACATGAAGCTTCAATTGATGTGCACGATGGATCATCCAAATGTGGTTTGTTTGAAGCACTGCTTCTTTTCAACCTCGAGCAGAGACGAGCTTTTACTTAATCTGGTTATGAAATACGTGCCGAAATCTTTGTACCTGGTTTTGAAGCACTATAGTGGTATAAACCAGAGGATGCCCCTTATATTTGTGAAGCTATACACTTATCAGGTATCCTTTGGCTTTTCTTTAGTGGTTCTGTGGATTTTTAGAGCACTTGCTTATATTCATGCATTTCCAGGAGTTTTTCATTGGGATGTGAAGCCACAAAACGTTTTGGTATGCTCATGGAAGTTTTGTATTTCACGAACATGTATCAAGAAATGTGTTGTGTTTCTTTTGACCTTCTGTTGTAAATTTGCTTCTCTATGTCGATCCTCTTACTCATCAAGTCAAGCTTTGTGATTTTGGACATACTAAAATTTTGGTATGCCATGCACATTTAGAGAGTACATCCCTAACAAATTTTGTGATTTTGATGTGATACTTCTGAACGTGCAAACTATAAGCTGAGTGCTGATTGCTACGATCTTGGAGAGCAAGTTGACAGTTCTGAAGTCATGTTTCTTTCTCAAGTTCTATGACACAAAGGCAATGCATTTAATCTTCTACAACAAGAAGTGTGATGCATTGTTATACACTTACAATGGTTATGGTTCCTAGGCACATCAAATTCAAGAATTTGCTTAGTGTTTACATGCTTCACATAACAATAGATCATGTAATTATGTAAACATTCATTCATTATTAAAACCACATGGTATCTGTTACTTTGATATTGATTTGCATCTACAATCCACTACTATGCTTTCCTCCGAACCCTAAAGTCATAGTTCTGCCAAATAAAGAGGTAAAAATTTGTTCTTTAACAAAATTTTTGTAATATGTTGAAAAAATACACATGTTCATGTTGTACAATTTTTTTTGTAGCTTGAAAATAGATGTAGCGGGTGTAAAATGTTTTGCAGAGAATGGTGGGGAGTTTTAAGCTTTTGTTACTAAAATCTCTATGACTTAGTCAGAAATAACAATTTTAAGATATAAAATTGAATGGTGCGCTGATTTTAACTCCTTTCTCGATGCCAGGAAATGCGAATACAGAACACAGAGAACTAAACATTATCAGTGGAACTAAAATTTAAAATTTTTTGGGAATTAAATAATGGGGAATAACATTTTGGAGAGGAGCTAAATTTCTTGGGGTAATTAAAATTTTAAATTTTGGTGGAAGTAAATTTTTGGGAAAACTAAAATTTAAAATTTATGGGGAACTAAAATATATAGGTAATCAAATTTTTAGATGGAACTTTTTGGGAAACTAAATCTGGTAGGAATTAATATTTGTGGTGAACTAAAATTTTTTGGGAACTAAATTCTCTTTGGAAACTAAATTTTGTGGGAAACTAA
The DNA here is from genome assembly GCA_030789695.1 of Scilla litardierei. Classification (NCBI taxonomy): domain Eukaryota; kingdom Viridiplantae; phylum Streptophyta; class Magnoliopsida; order Asparagales; family Asparagaceae; genus Scilla; species Scilla litardierei. The sequence continues at coordinate 269,795,664 of CM061142.1, read as the reverse complement.
AATTTTTGGAAAGTGAAAATTTAGCATGAAAACCCTAAAATTTTTTAGCGTAACTAAATTTGGAGGGTACTAAATTTTGGGAGGAACTAAGATTTTTGGGGGAACTAAATTTCTTGGGATGTGCTAATATTTCGGGGGAACCAAGATTTTGAGGGGGAATATCTAAAATGAACCGTGCCCCACGGGCACGGGTTATGACTAGTATATATATATATATATATAACTTTATTTCCATTTTGATAATTTAATATATTATCCATTTCTTTCTATACTATTAAATTTATTTTAACCACTTATCGTACAATACTTTTAGGATATTTTTGGAGCTTTTAAAAAAAGAAGACTTCAATTTTTAGTATATCTGTTTTCTAATCATCATATCTGTATTTCAAAAATCTGCTATAAATCTATTTACATATGTAAAACAATCACTATCTCACCCTACTCATTATTTTCTTAGTCTAACACTTTTCCGTATTTTAAAATTTTACCATCTGCTCATTTTTCTACATATTTTTATAAGTATAAAAGTATATGATACCATACTTTACACATAATTTTTCTTTCATCTATTTCAATATTTTGAGCAATATTTTTGTCCCATCCAACTGGCTATCTTCTCATCCTCTCCTTATCTGACCTCGTTCTTTTCGATCTTGTTTCGTTTCGCTTTTGGTTTCGGTTTCCTTTCTTTTATGTAGACATCAGTGCCTGCAGTTGCCTATGTCATATCTAGTTAGTAGTGGGCCCATTGGTTTGTGATGTCGTCATGGTGTATATATATATGTAGAGTGTGTGGACCTGTATGAGTGTGTTACCTTTAGGATCTTAATGTATGTCCCTTGTGTCATGTGGCATACTGTCACGCCCCATTTCCCAAAAATATGGAGGCGAAGCGTGAGGAGGCCCGCTCAGACTTGAAGCTACAAAGCCGCAAGTCCGATAAGCGTCAATCAACATTAAATAGCAGGTCCCTGTAATGTGACACGGAACAAAGATAACAGTAATATAAAGAGGCAAATAAATAAATTATTCATCTCAATGTCCAATAAAATTGTCCAACAACCAGAAAAGCCACTAGGCTAACAAAAGAGTCTAAAAAGAAAAGGCTCAGCCTGGCCAACAAAAGTACAACGAACGGAAGGTAAAGGTGCTACGCACCGACAACTAACAGCAACCTAAAAAGAAGTAAATCTGAACAGTCTCTAAGACTGGTCACCGGTGTCCAGAAACTCCTCGTCAAACGTAGGCTCAGGCTCAGCGTCAGCAAACACCTCGTCCTCAGCAACGGTCCCTGGCTCAGGGTCTAACATGTGACACCCAAAAGAGCAAGGGACACATGTCAGCAAGTCTAAAAGACTTGTGCAAGGAAACTGAAAGTAAAGCAAGACAACCTAGCAGTTCTAGCATAATGCAATGTCATGACAGTTAAAGTAAGAGTGCAACAGGTAAAGTAAAGTACAACCACAAGTACAAGAGGACAACTAGCATGGCATGGCAAGAGTAGCAACCTACTATCATTCACAAGTCACGTTTCATGTCGTGCACAGAGTTCACGCCTTACAGCTGAAGTGGCTGTACGGGCACACTTCTACGCTGAGTGCTCGCTCAACCCTACCCCTCCACGTGTATTGAGCCAGGGCCTTCCCCCCGAACGTGCATGCTCGCTTCTGGATCACGAGCCAGGAAGTGTTTTTCATGATGGCATAGGGGTGCACCTAGCCGGGAACACGGATTGTACAAGTATTTTGTAGCGTGTGCTACGATGCAACATACAAATCAAATGTCATGTAAGAATGCAAATGCATGACAGATATTCAATTAAAAATGTGTACCGTTAGAGAAATTAAACGTGACAGGCAAATGTATGACATGACATGACAAAAGGCACTTCTAGCTTCGTTGTCAAGCTAGAACTTGAAATTGCGCCTAGACCGCTATCATTTCACGGTCTAGTCTCTTTCACGCTAAAGCAAGGAAATGGCCTAGAGCATGGCCTAAAACAAGGTTGGCAAGTTTCACTTGCCTGGTACCGGGGTTGTTGATCGATGAGAGTCGTCCCACAAACGCTATTCTACGGGGATGGGTCACTGTTAGGGCAAAACAAAAAATCAGAATTGGATGATCTAATTCCGGATTTGTAGTGGAATCCTACAACGTCTAGTAATCCATTTTTATTAGGTTTTCTAAATTATAGTGTGGGTTATGGGAAAATTAAGGGTGGAACACTAACCGTATGTGAAGCGAAAGAATCGACGATCCAAGACGCCTACGAATCTACAGGTAGGAGAGGATCTCGACGTATCCGGATTGTCGTCGCCAAATCCGATCTAGCACGGCAACGGAAGAAGCGATCCCGGGAAACTACGGCTGAAATGATCTCCTTGCGGCTGAGATACAACAGATTTGGAGGTCGGAGAATGAATGGGAAAAACTGGAGCAAAAGGAAAATTTGGGGTTTTTGGGGTCGGCCGGCGGCCTACGGGTAGTTGCTGACGCAATGGGGGGCTGAGAGAGAGCACGGGAGGATGAAGAAAGGCAAGAGGAAGGTTAGGGGATGATTGGGGAAGAAGGTTGGCTAGGAGAAGTGAAAGAAGAAGTGAAACGTATAGGGTTTAAATAGAAAGAAATAGCGGTGGCTACAACTTAACCTAGGGTTTCTGGGACAACTAGCCGGTCAGTGAAGAGTGGTTGACCGACTAGTTTGGGAACTAGTAGGTCGGTCGTCCAACTGTGACCGACTAAAAGGCAAACAGTGAACAGGGTCAACACATGGTAGACAGATTTAGTCGGTCTGTGAAGGCTCGTCAACCGACTAGTTTGGAAATTAGTCGGTCGGTGAATGTTCATTGACTGACTAAAGGTTGGATAAGATAGACAATAAGTACTGAGAGTTAGTTGGTCTGAGAAGAAACTCTAACCGACTAGTTTATCAACTAGTCGGTCGATAGTCATTCTTTGACCGACTAACCGTAAACAGTAACTCGGCTGTCAGACAGAACTCAGAATTAGTCGGTCTGAGAACAAGTTCTAACCGACTAGTTTAGGAACTAGTCGGTCGATAGATGTGCTTAGACCGACTAAGTGGAAACAGTAACTCAGCTGAAATAATCAAGATGAACAAGTCGGTTCCTGAAGAGTTGCCGACCGACTAGATTGCAATCTAGTCAGTTGGTTCTCCTTCTTGAACCAACTAAAATGCACGAAAATTCTTGAAATGAAGCGCGAAGCTTCGGGAAAGATTCATATGGCTTCTAGGATCACTCAAGCTCTAAGATACGGTCAAGATGAAGTTCATCGTGAATGACTTACTCCAAGCTCAGCGTTCTATGGACAGGAACTAGAAGACTAAAATGATTGAGCGAAAACGCCCAACTACAGAAACAGAAAAAAACATACAAAGGAGAGAACAACCAACACATATATAATAGATAAAAACCAGTCGTTATACATACTCAATGTTATCCGTGATATAGGTATGAGTTGTCTGAACAATAGTATTCATATAGGTGTGAATAGCGTCATTGCAAGCAATTCCTTAGACTTATTCTTTCGTCCTATTGAATAGCTTATCTTGGCTGCATGTGATTGTATTAAAATTTTTTTTTTCTTTTAAGCCAAATCTTTAAAGTTTTTGAAACTAGCTCACAAGATCATAAATCATTTACCTCCCTCATCCATTACCACAACTCCACACGTTTTTCTGAATGTTTTAAAAATATGTCAGTGGCCTTAAGTTTTCCTCTCTCTTCTCTTCTTTCTCCCTTAGAAATGTTATGCTTATTATTGTTATATTATTGGGACTAACTATTATTGTTATAGGGTGATGCTTGCGGGTAGGCTTAGAGTGAGATGAGATATGCTGTACCGGTGGATAGTTGATTTTGGAACACAAAGATATTAGATTAGATTTCTTTCGGATGAAAAGAATGAGGTGTTCAAGGCTTATTTATAATACCGATGTGTAACGGACTCAATGGAGAATTTTGGTTGGATGAAATTGTTTGCGGGAGATGAGAACTTATTAGACCTGAAACTTGGACGAGTGATAGATATGAATTAGCTAGGACGGGATAGTACGAGTTAGGGTGATCATGAGGATGAGTAGAGCACTTAAAGCAACAAGATTTGACTATAGGTTGGCGTGGTAAGGCATCGGAGATAACACGATATGTTGAGATGAATGGGATGTTAAGAAGATGGATTCTATATGGTTAGGAGATTAGATGATAGGGGTAAGGATAGATGTAGTTCGATGGTTTATAGATTATGGAGGAGGAATTCATGAGTTAATATGATGGATGATATATTGGGGATGAGATGATTGATGACTAGTAGATGATAAGGTGGATTTATAAATTAAGTGCCAGGGTGTGATTCCAGTTGTAGCATTAGCCAGTGGAGAGACGGGTTATGATGGATTATTTGAGGAACGTTGTTGAAGTTATAGGATTAGCGATCACTATGTGTAGATATGGGAGTTGTAGGAATAAGTGTTTATAGATATTATTATTACTATTAGTATAATTGATTCCAAGGACGGAATCATTTCTAAGGTGGGTAGAATGTAACGGCCGCTTTTCGGCTGTTCGTATTTTCTACGTGCACGTACTTTTTCGTGCACGTATTTCTTTGGCTCTTTCTTGGTTTTGGTATATACGATGTGATATGCCGATGAGACCGTATAGAAGTGTAGAATTTTATAGTAATTTTTGGAAACGTCATTTCACGGCTCGTTTTCTCGCAAAATAGCTTTGAATGGAAGGGTGTTTTGGTCTTTTGGCACCAATACTCAGTTCTCGATTTTACAATAATTTTTGGTAGGTGTAACACGTGGCCAAACCCCGTAGCCACGTACTTCTCGTCTCCACGATCGTCCCGGTATTTTCGGATTATTTTTCCGATGCCCGTAGTGTAACTTATCCCCTAATCATTTTTCGACCATTGATTAGCCCTTAATCATTTTGAATTTCAAATTGAAAACAAATCTTAACCATTCCCTCAATTCACTCATACATATGAAGAGGATAGAATTCTGCCACTAATTGCAACCCTTATTTTCCCTAAGTGCACTCATCATATCCCTATCTCTCTCACCCAATTACCCAATATTCTATAGCCAAATAGCATTTAATATTCATTTTTATAACCTAACTTACTCACCCATTCACGTTAAACCTAGGGCTTGGAGTATTTTTCCCAGCCGTCGCTTGTAGTCTTCCCCAAACGAAACCCTATCTCCCTCTCCTCCTTCCCCAAGACCTGATCGTCGAGCGACCGCGCCGTCAGCCTCCTCCGCCGGAGAGCACCTCCCGCCGATGCCAGCAGCCCCCTTTGACCGCCAGGACAGCCCCGCCGGCGGGTTTCTTGCACGAAGAGCAGCACAGCAACAACCGCTGCTGCTCCCTTCCGACCGCCGCCCGGCAGTCGGGCAACACCCCCGCGGCCTCACCAACTCCGGCTACCGCGCTAAAACATCCCCCGACGCCTTGCTTCACGCGCACCAGCCGCCATGCCACGCCCCAAACTTCCAGATCGCCAGAAGAAGCCTAGACCACCGGAGACAACTTCCACTTCGTCGTGAGCACCGCGCCAGCCACCAGTTGGCACATGCCTCCGACTGCACCTCACTCCCCTCTCTAGAACCACCGCTTGCCTCTTTTTCCCGACAGCCTTGTGCCCGCTCCGCCGGTAGCTGCTGTCGCAGGCAGTCATCAACCGCCCTACTACCGCCGTGGGCTATCCGAGTCGAACTCCTCTCCCCTTTTGGCAGCCTCCGACTTTCCCCTGCAAACATAAATGAAAGAAAGAAGAACGTAAACCAAGTAAGTTTTTATAACCCTTCTTTATAGCAGCATGTATATAGTAGGTATCACATGCTAACAGTACCCTAGGATGACTTGTATAACGAATGGATTGTAAATAAACGTGAGTTTCAATGCAAGTGGTATATTATAGTTGTCATGCTAACAGTACCCTATGCCCTATGTACTTATATAAATGGGCTATGGAGCTGTGAACTTCAATACAACCATGGGTTTATAAACTATATATTTTAGTAATATATATATGTATAGTCATCATGATATTGAGTACTGCTAAACTTCTGATTATAACATGTAACAACTAATCTCACAGTACTTATAAAGTTATAATGCTTATAATACTATTGTAAACTATTATGGAAGTACGTATAAGATGCACTATATGTAAAACTTGTATAGGTAGTATATGTTATGTATATGAGCTTTTGTTATATAGGTTAGTTATAACGTGTTAATATGTATGTTAGTAACCAGTGGGTATGAACGTTAATTTTGATTATTAGAGAATTCTTTAAGCTTGATGTCATAAATCTATCGTCGCAGATATATTATATCTATCATCGCGATCACCAAGGACCGTGACGAGACGTTCCGAGAGCGGAGGTGACCGATCCGTTGCTGTTTTCAGACCCGACGTCCGATCTACGATCAAACGCCGAAAAGGTTAGCCCCCTAACGTGTAGTAAGAACCCACACGTAGCGAAACGTAAAATCTAATCTAAAATTTGTCAACATGAACTAAAGTTATTTTCTGCATCTTTAAAACGTTGTCCACCGTAGGAAAGATCGACGAACGAACTAAATTTCTGTGCACATAGGGTAGACGTCTATCTAGACTTAACAAAATCATCAAAAGACATGACTTTTTGACTGTTAGGGTAGTCCCGCCAAATTTAGAAACAAACCGTAATAGGACTGACGAAAAGCGCGATCTGACATCACCGTTATCCTGTTTCAGTCGGACTACCACAGACGCCACGCTTGGACGGGACGCTCCGGACAGACGACACACTCGCCATCGCAGGCAAGTGTACTCACTTGTACTTTCGGCCGTGTTTAGGCCATAGACTCTTAGAACTTTTAAAACGTAAACAAAGAGAACCGGACGTGAAATGATAGCGTCCGGGACACCCCTTGACAGCTTAGACTTGACGACGAAGTCTAAGCGCAACAACAACTTTTGACACCTTAGGGCTTTTCCTGTGTATGCGTGGGTGTGGACCCCCTAGAAGAACCATCCATGTCTTGTCATGTCGTGTCTTGTCATGCACATCCTGCAGGTAATAGGGCACTCACCGAGTGATCCCTTGTACTGATACACAGCCTGCGGGTAATAGGGCACTCACCAGTGGGGGAGTGATCCCTTGTACTGATGCACAGCCTGCGGGTAATAGGGCACTCACCAGTGGGCAAGTGATCCCTTGTACTGATGCACAGCCTGCGGGCAATAGGGCACTCACCAGTGGGCGAGTGATCCTTTGTACGGATACACAGCCTGCGGGCAATAGGGCACTCTCCGAGTGATCCCTTGTACAGATACACAGCCTGCGGGCAATAGGGCACTCTCCGAGTGATCCCTTGTACGGACTTGACTTGTCTTGAGCACTGGGGTTGGGGTAGGGTTGAGCGTGCGCACGGGGAGAGGGTCTGATCCCGCTCGAACCGTAAGGCGTGAACCCTTCGAGTCACACGTGTCTTGTCTTGTCTTGTCTTATCACGTCTTGTCTCATCTTGTCTTGACCCGTTTAGGTTAGTCCCGTAGTCGGTAGCACACGCTACGGCTACTGCTTGACGTGTTTACTTTCCCTGCTCCGTTTACTTTCTATACCTGTCATGTATAACCTCAGCATGTTAATCAACCAGTAAACTGTTGCTTTAAATTAAAATACACTTGCAGTAGAGTCTAACATTTCTGTGTAGACTTTACCTGACGTACAGTTCTTTTTCTATTGGGTGCTGTACGGCAGGTGTTGAGCCGGAGTTCGTGGACGATGCAGACTTACCAGAGTACGTGGAGCCCGAGGACGTCGACCCAGAGTACGTGCGTGGACGAGGACCAGACCTAGAGGTCTTCTCCTTCGCCGCCTTTCAGAGGTTACTATTTTTAGTTTGCTCTCTTTCGGTAGTTTGTTTCCATGCTTAGGCTTCTCCTTTAGACTTTTGTACTCGCTGGATATTATCTCTTTTTTTAATGAATGCAACTTTCTTTCTGTACTTTCTGTTGTTCCGGATTTTATAAATGCAAGAACCTGAGAATTTTAAAATAGTACCCCTACAGACGCTTACTGGGTTCGAGCTTCACAGCTCCGGCCCAAGCGGGCCTCAGTCACGCTTCGCCTCCGTAGTTTTGGGAAGCAGGGCGGACATTCGGTGCGGAACAACAAATTCGACACGGGCGCCTTTGGCGCTGAAGAACAAATTAGTGTACAAAAATTTAGCGGGCGCCTTCGGCACCGTTCATTTAAGATTTTTCCCCATGAAATTTTTGTTCCCCCAAAAATTATTTTCACATCCAAAATTTAAAAGAACAACAAATTAGCATAAAAATATTTAGCAGTATGGGCACCTTCGGCGTGGGCACCTTCGGCGCGGAACAACAAATATGATGCTAGCGCCTTTGACGCGGAACAACAAATATGGCGCGCGCCTTCGGCGTGGAATAACAACTTCGACGTGGGCGCCTTGGCACGAAACAACAAATTCGGTGTGGATGCCTTCGGTGCGGAACAACGCGCGAGCGCCTTTAGTACAGAACAACAAATTCGACGAGGGCGCCTTTGGCGCGGAACAACAAATTCGCGTAAAAAATTTAGTGGAAAAACAAATTCTACGCGGAACAACGCGCGAGCGCATTCGGCATGGAACAACAAATTCGGAGCTGGCGCCTTTGGCGCAAAACAACAAATTAGCATAAAAAATTGCACTTGCGCCATTTGTTGGCATGGAACAACACGCGAGCGCATTCAGTGTGGAACAACAAATTTGGCACGGGCGCCTTTGATGCGAAACAACAAATTAGTGTAGGGTGCATTCGGCGCAGACGAACCTCGGGGTATTTTTCGTTGACGACAGTAACTTAAAATTTTTACGCCTTCGGCGCGGAACAACAAACCTCAGGGTATTTTCGGTGACTGTATTAACTTAAATTTTTTATGCTAGTTTGTTCTTCCGCTGAATTTTTTTACACTCATTTTTTACTTTGTTTAATTTAATGGATCATGTTTCTCTACAATCATTCCCAAGATACTTTTAATTTCAAAGTTTTGGTTTCCAAGACAATTTTCCCCCCAAATTTAATTTCCATAATCTTTCCCAATACACTTTTAATTTCAAAGTTTTGGTTCTCAAGACACTTTTCCCCCAAAATTTAAGTTTTCCCACTAAAATTTTCACAAAATCCAATCTCATACATTGATTTACCAAGATCAAATCTCTGCCACTCTTTATCTTGTCCTAGTCAGCCCTAGAATTCAAAAAAGGTTGTCAAATGTATAATAGATATATATATATAGTCATTACATATGCCCTTAGGGCATGATTCATTTAAAATATTCCAGTCTCAATGTCTTAGATCCCCCAATTAATTAAACTGCAATAATTGTTATTAAGTTTCCATAAAAAGTTTTAGTTCCCACTAAAATTTAGTTCTTTCCAAATTTAGTTGCCCCAAAATTTTATGATTTCTCCCAAATTTTTTTCGCAAATTCGCATCTTACTTATTGATTCATTAAGATTCAATCCCAACAGTCTTTCTACTCACCTCTTTGTTCCAGTCAGTAACCCCATTTAAAAAACATAACTTGTTTGTATAATAAATTTGTTTAAGTAAATAATTTGTCTAAAAGAAATTGGAATGTGGTACATAGATATAACACCAATCATTTATACAGATCGTAATAACACCCACTTTTTTGTGAGATGTGATCTTAACCATTTCATTATAGATGGTAAACATTTGAGGTATTTTCTATCAATATCATCATATTTGATGAACTCTTTAAAATAGGAGGCCAAACATAATATAAAACATAAGTATAGAAGAACAAATTTTGAAATAAATCCTATCATTGATCTTAATACAAAATTTTACATTTTGTACAGTATTTGATCTCCTTAGCTTCAAAAGATCCAAAAAAACAAAAGGGTCTTCATATACCTATGGTATCTGATCTGAACAAAATTGGAGTGCTTTCACTTAATTTTTTTACTAGTTAATGTAGAGAGATTTTTTTTGAGTATTCACTTCAGTGTCAGGTTATATGTGTTTAATCCTGGCCATTGTCTTCTCAGGCAAAACTCTCTTCATTCATTGCCTTTCTATTGATGATGATGTTGTTGTCACAAATGTTGTTGCTACTTGTGTCGCTGCTGCTATCATCAGGTTCATGCTGTTCATGCTGTTGCTGTTGTTCTGCTACTGATACTGATCCTTCTCTTCTCTGCCATTCAATAGATGAGGCCTCGGACTGTTCCTAACTGCAGGGCATCTACTTTCCTCTTGAAGTCACGCTTTGACCCATTAGCGACATTTAACTACTGATGTAGCTCAACCAACTTATCCTCAATTGACATCAACTGCTCCCAAGAAAACTTGAACTGATTTTTATATTCAGCCAAAGCCAGGTCCACATCTAGTTTCTCAATTGGCATCTTGTTATATTTCTCCTCCAACCCACCCACCTTGCATTGCAAAGCTTCAAACTCAGTTCTTGATGATTTTTCTTTAGCCAAAGTAAAGTCAGCATGAGCATCAAGCTCATAGTTAGAGCCTACCGTATTGGCCTCAGGAAATGCATCAAGCATGTCCATATCAAGAAATTCATCCATCAGGTCATTCCCCACAGAAGAATGAATTTTTATGGTGACTTGTCATTTTTGGACTGATCAAGTTCTGAAGCCCAGGAGTCAATGCAGCGGATCTCATTATCTGCATCAAATAGCCCCTCCCTACTATCTGATTGGCAATTTGTATGGCTTTCAACATAAATTGAATTAGTTGATAGCTTGTAATCTTTAAATGGTAATGATCACTTCATTGCTGCGTGTTGACACTTAGTTTCAAGCCGAGTTTTTATTAAGGTCATGGCTAGTGGCTTTGGTTTTTTGGCTTCTAGTTGAGGTTGGAGCTCAGTGACATGTGTTTCAAGCTCGGGCTTTTGGGACTCCCAGTCAGTCTTCTTAAAGTGCATGCATTGAAGCTTTTGATCTTGCTCTTCCCTTGATTGCCGAATCTGCTTGACACATTCCTTGAGGGCACCATCAAGATGGCCAATCATGTCATGTGGTTTAGAGTTCTTCTTAAATGCAACTTTAAGCTGTTGCTACAGAGCTGCAACCTCGTTTATGCCTTCTCCCACCCTATCAAGAATTAGTTTAAAATTTCACCATTTCATTATACAGAATCTTCGGCTTAACTTTTAAGTATTAAAAACACATCGCTAACAGGTAAATAAAAAATAAAAACATGATAATGACAATAAAATGAATTCTTTAGTTGATGAAGATGATATTGACATAAAAAAGTTCCTGAATCTCGTGAGGATCATAGAAGATTTTACGTACAAAGAAGTTGCCAGAGAAATCTAAAGCCACTGGACAGTCCATTGCACATTAGTAATTCGATTTACCATAATGTATTTAATCAAAATTTTATTTAAGTGTAGGGTGTAGCCTGGAACAGGCAGTATTTGAAAAATCAGACCTTTTCCCACCGACAAAAAGGCTTTCCATTACAAAGGCATATTCACATAATAAATTCTGATGTCCAAATTTCAGTGTCCAAATCAAAATAAGAAAAAAAAACAATCCATACCATGCTTGGATCAGAATAAGTAAATGGAGGATTATTAGTTTTTTCATAGATCAAACAGATATAATTAGCTTGGATTCAATCTCTACTAAGATGCGGAATAGCACAGGTGTTCTGAAAGCATACTGAAATCTCCCAGTTATGCTAATGTCGTCCAATTATTTCTTAACATTTTTTTACATTTTTATGCAACTTTGAATTATAATAAACACAACACTGAAGGTTTCCATGGACACCTCTAAGTGTCAAAGCAAAACAAAATGAAGGCAATTTTAACTTGCAGATGCAAAATTATGCATGGGGGTCCTTTGGTGCAAGTTGAGAATCATAAACAACAACAAAGGATGGAGGTTTGGGTCCTTTGGTGCAGACAAAAAATTTATGCAAAATTTGGGTCTGTTGCTGCAGACGCAAAATCATGCAAAATTTGGCGACATTTGGTGCAAGTTGAGAAGTATAAACAGAAAAAAATGTAAGATCCCAAAATGTACATTTAGTCAATTTCAACTATTTTTATAAACATCAAAATAGAAGTTAATTAGAAAAATTTATTCGTAAGAAGCAAAAAAGCAGAACCAAAAACAGAATTATCTACCAAAAACATAAGATATTCGCAAAATTTAATTAGCAAAATTTTCTATCAATATACATCAAAATAGAATCAATAAGAAAAAAGTAGAACCAAAAACGAAAAAAAATACCTTAAGAAATCATACCACTTCTCGCTGCTCTGGGATAAACCCCAAGAATCCACTCTCGATGTCTCCCCTACTCCAATGGAACACAAAGTTCATGATTGCAGGCCACAAAATCTTCAAACTCTGCAAAAACAAACAAAATTTATTCAAAAGTTCTGTTAGGTCTCGTACATGACTTTGTTGTCAATAGTGGCACCAAGATATTGTGGTATCTGTTCATAATTATCTTGAAGAAGAAAGACGACGTAGCTTGCTCTTGTTGGAAGAATTGTTGAACATTATGTTGTATCATAATGTTCAACACGCTGTGTCATCATGTTCAACACGATGTATCTGTTTGCGGTAATGTTTGTTCGCTATATATGGGATCCCGTTCTGGTAATTCGTGATCCTAGCTTTCTATCTTTAACGGTATCAGGTATTTATATTGATTGAATACTGTTAAAGATTTATTTGGAAGTCTATATCTCTCGGTTATTCTTTTAAAGACAGTTGGAGAGATTTTTGCTCACATTATCTTCTGCAACGGGCTCTTGAAGATTTGCAGGATCTCATGTTGTTGGTTGCAGATTTTGTGGGTTGCCTAGCTGGAGCTGCTTTGATTAGAGATTTGCCATTTGACCCGCGGGAGTCAGAGGGAGCGTGGGTTATTAGGGTTTGGAAGCAGCGACGACTAGTGTACAACTTTTGGGAAAAAGTTCTGTGATACTCCAGGAGGGAGGCCGACAGCTACGCACGTAGGATCAAGGGAGTTGATCTAGTCGGTGGTGCAAGGGGAGCTTACTGGCAAGGGGAGCTTACCGAGAATACTCCACTTGGTTGATGGTTATCACTCTTCATGGTTTGTATTAAGGGAGGAGCATGTTCCTCCTAGTAGAAACGTGGTATTAGAGTTTGTACTATTTGAATATATTAGTGGAGTATGTTGTTTTTCTGGGCGTGGCCCCACAGATGTAGGTGTGCGCACCGAACTACGTTACCAAGTCTTGTGTGTCTCTGATTGACTTGTGTTGTTTCCTTGGATTTGTGTTTTATTACTGCGTACTAAATTTCATTTGGTATCAGAGCAGGTCATCTGTGTAACTTTGTCTTGTCAAAGTGGGTGTGATCTTGTGTGTCAGTACGCAAATCATGAATACGAAAGAAGACGCCTCTGTTACACGTCCTCCTTTACTTACCGAATCAAATTACACATACTGGAAGTCCCGTATGCGAGCTTTATCAAGTCTCTAGATGAGAAAGCATGGGTCGCCACGATTGAAGGATGGAGCCCTCCAACTAAAGTTGACAAGGACGGTAAGGAATACCTCAAACCAGCGAGAGATTGGGACCCAGAAGAAGAGCGTGCGGCATTAGGAAACTCGAAGGCGGAGAATTCCATCTTCACTGCAGTCGATGAAGAGCAGTTCAAGATGATATCCACATGTGAGCATGCAAAAGAAGCTTGGGACATTCTTCAAAACGTTCATGAGGGAACAAGTACAGTTAAGGCTTCTAAACTTCAAATGCTCCTATCACAGTTTGAAAATCTTAGAATGAATGAAAATAAGACGGTGGCTGAATTTAATGGTAGATTAAGGGACATAGCCAACCAGGCCTTTCAACTGGGCAAGAAATACTCTCAAAAGAAGTTGGTAGAGAAGACGCTGAGGTCTCTTCCCGAAAAGTTTTCTGCGAAAATTGTGGCTATTGAAGAAGCAAGAAATACTTCCACCATGAGACTGGATGAACTCATGAGTTCTCTGTAAACCTGTGAGATGAACCTCAAGAAAAACAGAAGGGAGAAGGGGGTGGCATTAAAGGCAGATGCAGGTGAAGCTTCTAAATCGAATAATGAGTCAGAGCTTGATGACGACATTGCATTGCTAACCAATAATTTCAGTAGGATGATGAGGAAGATTAGTAACAGAGGTCAGAATTTCAAACCTGCAAATAGGATGTTGCGTTCAGGTCCTCCCGCTGTTGAAAAGACTACTAGCCGCCCTACCCAGAGGTATGATTCAAAAACCAAAGGAAAGGGAATTCAATGCCGAGAGTGTGAAGGATTTGGTCATATACAAGCTGAGTGTGTCAATGCTCTTAAGAAGCAAAAGGGAAATCTCTAGCCAGTACTTGGAGTGATGAAGATTCTGAAGGAAGTGCAGAAGATGAAGACATAACCAGCAACTATGTTGCCTTCACTGCAACTCTGAAAAGTAAGTCTGAGTATGACACATCTAGAAATGTTGAACACAATGTTGCAACATCTGCTACAACATTGGGTACCAGACGAGGAACTGTGATACATGATGTTGAAACAGATAGTACAACATTCAGCACCGAGGTCGACTCTGAAGGTGATAGTGAGGAAGGTGTTGGTGAAGAAGATATTCGGTCAACATATCAGATTATGTTCAACAAATGGATGGATATCTGCAAAGTAAACAAGAATTTGAAGGATGAATGTTCCACACTGAGGAGCGAGAAGGATGAGACCAGGGCTAAACTGTTGAAGACAGAGCTGAGTCTCAGAAATCTTGAGAATAGTTTTAAGAGAACACTGCTTAGAGCTGAGAAGGCAGAAAGCATCCTCAACAGATGGAACTCCGGGAAGTCTAAACTTGATGATATTCTCAACATAGGGAAGGTGTCTGGAGACCAAACAGGAGTCGGATAAAACAGAGGGGGCCACTTACATACTTCCAAGACAAGGCGCGTTCTCATTACTAAAGAGCATGAAAAACGGAGTCAGCACAACAGGGATGAGCCAAAGGGGAAGAAAAGAAAAGGTTCAACATCCAGGTGTCATGTATGTAATTACTGTAGGCAAGTAGGGCACAATGACTGGAGTTGCTTCAGACGCATGAAGCATTGGAATGAAGGCAGTAGTGTTAGCCATCCCAATAAAAGGACAACGATGAAATGGGTTAAGATATCTGAGCTGGTAAGCATGGTGGCATACACTTCATTGGTTACATTCTCAGAAAATCTGTGGTACCTTGACAGTGGGTGCTCTCGACACATGACTGGCAATAAGGGACTTCTTACTGAGTACTCTGCTGGCAACAAAGGTCATGTAACCTTTGGCGATGATCAGAGAAGCAAGGTAGTTGGAAAAGGGAACCTAAATGTGACAGGGTCCCTGAAGTTGAAGGACATGATGCATGTAGAAGATTTGAAGGCAAACCGCATCAGCATAAGTCAGTTGTGTAATCAAGGCTTCCTCGTCCGATTCACCAAAGATGAATGTCTTGTCTACAATAGAGATGCCGTATGTATCCTTACTGGAAAAAGGTCCAATGACAACTGTTACCTATTGCAAGATTCCAACAAGTACCTCAATATAACCACTGATGTTTCATAGCAGTGGCATCAAAACTGGGTCATTTAAATTTCAAGACCTTAATGAAGATATCTCAAGCCAGAGCTGTACGTGGGATACCAATTCTAACCAAGAAGAAAGAAGGTGTATGTGGACCATGTCAACTGGGAAAGCAGAAGAAGACGAGCCATAAGCAAATCCAGATGATTACTACCTCGAAAAATCTGGAGCTATTACACATGGATCTGATCGGAGCCACATTAGAAACTAGCGTGGGAGGTAAGAAATATATTTACGTATGTGTTGATGATTTTTCTCGGTTTACCTGGGTAGATTTTCTTAAGGAGAAATCAGACACATTTGAAGCTTTCAAGAGACTGTGCACTCATCTTCAAGTTGAAAAAGGTGATAGCATTGGCAAAATTGTCAGGATCCGGAGTGATCATGGAAAGGAGTTTGAGAATCATTCCTTCTCTGAATACTGTGAATCTCACGGTATTGGACATGAATTTTCGGCTCCAAAGACCCCTCAACAAAACAGAGTGGTTGAAAGGAAAAACCGCACACTTCAAGAAATCGCATGTGTAATGTTGAATGCTCGGAGGGGTCAATGTTAAGTGGTGGGCTGAAGCTGTCAACACAACCTGCTACACTATTAATAGGGTTTATCTTCGGCCAAGAACTGAGAAACCCCCTTATGAGATCTGGAAAGGCAGGAAACCTAATGTATCATACTTTCACATCTTTGGAAGCAAATGTTATATCCTGCAAGACCGTACTCCCAGGCGAAAGTTTGAAGCTAAGAGTGAAAATGGTATATTTCTTGGGTATTCCATGAAGAGTCGTGCCTTCAGAGTTCTGAATCAACGCACAGATGTTATGATGGAATCTATCAATGTAGTTGTTGACGATTTTGACGAGGGAGAGGCTGTCTTAGGTGAAGGATGGGTGCTTCAAGAAGACGTCACTGATGAGGAAGATCGTGTTGAAGACAATGTTGCAATAAGCAAGACAAATCAGGATAATGTTGAACAAAATGTTGCAACACAGGATACAACTACAGTTGAAATACCACAGGCTGAGGCTGAAAACGCTCATGGTGCTAAAGGAATCACTAAAGTCACACGTAATCATCCTCCTGAGTTGATCATTGGTGATGTGCATGACAGCCCCCGGACAAGAGGCACTAGTCGTGTCAACTATAGAGATCTAGCTGGGTATGCTTGCTTTCTTTCTGTTGTTAAACCCAAAAATGTGAAGGAAGATATTGTTGATGAATTCTAGGTTTCGGCCATGCAAGAAGAGTTGAACCAATTTCAAGGTAATGATGTCTGGAGCCTCGTTGAGAGACCTAAAGGGATAAATGTCATCGGGACAAAATGGATCTTCAAGAATAAAACTGATGAGAAGGGAAATGTTACTCGCAACAAAGCACGTCTAGTGGCTCAAGGATACACCCAGGTGGAAGGCATCGACTTTGATGAAACATTTGCCCCAGTCACTCGGTTGGAATCCATCAGATTATTGTTGGCTGTTGCCTGTAGTCTAAACTTCAAGCTCCATCAGATGGATGTAAAGAGTGCATTCCTAAATGGGTTATTGAATGAAGAAGTTTATGTCGAACAACCAAAAGGTTTTGCAGATCCCTTTCTTCCGAATCATGTCTACCGGTTGAAGAAGGCTCTCTACGGATTGAAACAAGCTCCAAGGGCTTGGTACGAGAGGTTGACTACGTATCTCCTTCAAAAGGGATATGAACGAGGAGGAGCCGACAAGACATTGTTTGTCCAAAGGACCAGGTCAAGTGTTATAGTTGCTCAGATCTACGTAGATATAGTTTTCGGATCAACCTCACAATAATTGGTGCGTGAGTTCATTGCCCTCATGCAGAAGGAGTTTGAAATGAGCATGGTTGGTGAGTTGAACTTATTTCTTGGACTTCAAGTTAAGCAGTGTACTGATGGTTTATTCATCTCCCAAAGCAAATATGCTAAGAATCTAGTCAAGAGATTTGGTCTGGAAAATGCTAGACATGTTCGTACCCTTATGTCCACCACTGATAAACTTTCCAAGGACGATGGAGGAAAATCAGTCGAGGTTACTTTATACAGAAGTATGATAGGCAGCCTATTGTATTTGACAGCTAGCAGGCCGGATATCAGCTTCAGTGTAGGAGTTTGTGCACGTTATCAATCTTGCCCTAAAGAATCTCATATCACAACAGTTAAGAGGATTATCAGATATGTCAGTGGAACGACAGATTATGGCATATGGTATACCAAGGATACAAACACACCTGTTTCAGGGTACAGTGATGCAGACTGTGCAGGGAATACTGATGATAGAAAGAGCACTACATGAGGATGTTTCTACGTGGGCAATAATCTAGTCTCCTGGTACAGCAAAAAGCAAAACTCCATATCGTTATCTACGGCAGAGGCTGAGTATATCGCAGCAGGGAGTTGTTGTATTCAACTCTTATGGATGAAGCAAATGCTGACGGACTATGGGTTGGAACAGGGGATACTAACTATCCTATGTGATAATCAGAGTGCAATAAAAATCTCCAAGAACCCAGTTCAGCACTCCAGAACGAAACACATAGATATCCAACATCATTTCATCAGAGAGTTGGTCGAGAAGAAATCCCTTAACATGGAATATATTGCTACTGCAAATCAACTAGCTGACATCTTCACAAAACCATTAGACTCGGGCAAATTTGAAGAACTGCGACCAGCCCTAGGGCTGTGTCGTATCTGATGTTGATCTTTTTGTTGAGAAGAATGTTGCAACATCTGGTTGCAACATAAGGTGGAATGGAGCGGCTTTTTGTTATTGGGGCGGATGTCTCCCAGTCATATTTTCCTTTCACATGTTATTTATGTTCTCACATTCCACTCTTTTCTTCACGGCGCTCTTTTATCTCTCAAATTATTTCAAGATTCTCTGAGCGGTCCTTCTAGGGTTCTTGATTTCGTGTGAGGAATTCTTCTTCTTCTTCTGAAATGGCGCGAGATCGAAAGGAGAAATCATCACAGCCCCCTCGATGCTACTCTCGTCGGACCTCTTCATCTCAAAAGAGTGCTTCTTCGTCTTCTCCTCCACCAACCAAGCGGAAGGGAGTGGCTCCATGAACTTCGCGTGCCTCATCCTTTGGTAATTCTCCCTCTTTTCCATCTCCTGTATCATTCAAAGACAGGCACTCTCCAGTTGGTTCGAATTTGGAAATTATGAGGTTTTCCCCAATTTTGGAAATTCCTCTTTTGCGAGAACCCTTGGTGCCTGATTCTTGTGAGGATTAAGTTTATCCAGTCCCTATCACTGTTCAGGACTGGTTCTGGCACTTACGAAGAACTGGACGGAGATTGGATCTCTCTTGGGTAAATGTTTCTGATATTCATGTGGATCAGCTCATGCGTAAGAAGATTCGTGGTAAAATAATGAGTTTTGAAGTGCCTCGGGATAACAAGATCATCATCCATACCTGGAATCCTAAAATTTTCGTGAAAATTTCTGAAATTGTTGAAATCTCTGATTCAGACTCATCTGTTTCTGCTGAGAAGTCTAGGACATGGGGAGTTGATGAAGCTTCATCTTGCCCCAAGGTTACCGAGGAATCAGGTGGCATTAATGCGGAGAAGTCAGGTGTGTGTGCTGATCCTGAGGATAGGGTCAATGTTGATACTGCACGTGATGTCCCATCCTAGGAGGGTGATCATGTCACACCGTCTCCTATGTGTATGGATGAAAGTGTTCAGAATTTGCCTGAGGGTGGTAATGGCTCCTTAAGTGGATCGAATGTAAATGACTGTGCTCATAATGTCTGCCCTAAAGATATTTCTCTAATGGATCAAGATGATCATTTGTTGAATGTGCATCATGTCGATGTCCCTCCTGAAAAGCTTCAGTCACTTGGTGTTGAAGAAGAGCCTGATGTGGAATTCGATGGAGGTGCTCAGGATCCCCCTTCTCATCCTATCGAGACTGAATGTTGTGTGTTGCCTGATGTTCCTACTGATCTAGGCACAGCTGATGTTGGTGCTAATGTTGAAGTTGTAGTCGAGTATGGCTCACTACCGACAGGAGTTGAATCCTGTAATGTTGCATAAAATGTTGCAACATTTGATTCAACTTGTGAGGCTGTTGCTCTTGACACCTCGTCCCAGATCTCTCCAGAAGATATCTTGTTTTCCTCTCCTGTGCGGAAGGCCAGGTCTGCCCCAAGGAAACGTAAAGCATCATCATATCATGACTCTGCTTCTCCCTCTAAGAGGTCTAAAGTATCGACCCCTACGTCAGGTCCCTCTCGTTCCTCATTTTTTACTTCATCTGATGCTCTCAGTAGAGTTTTCTTTGACAAAGCCCGTAAGAATAGATGGAGTTCATATTCTGACCGATCTATTTTACCTGAGAAAGTCTTGAATGTCGCATCTTTTGAAAAGACTCAATTGGTTGATATTCTGAAAGACCTAGGCTTGCTTCATGCTGCCTCATGCTTTAGAACTTTTTATCCTGCTTTGGTGCGTGAGTTCTACTGCAATCTATCCAAGTCTGCTGGTGATGCGTCTTCATGCTGGGTATTCAGGAACTATGTTAGAGGAAAGATCCTCACTTTTTCTCCATCTGTGTTGAACAAGATTTTAAAGTGGTCCTGCTCTCAATCACAGCCTCATTTTGGAGAGTCTGTAGGAGAGGATTTTAATAAATTCATAAGTGTCGTCACTGCAGGAAAATTAAAGAGTTGGCCCAAGTCGTCCTCTTTTCCTTCCTCAGCTCTTACTGCTAAGTACTTTGTGTTGTACAGAATTGCTACGAGGAACTGGCTCCCAACTTCCAATATCTCTGTTGTTACCAAGGATATGTGCAAGCTCTTATTTTCGGCTGGAACTAAGCAGCCTTTCAACTTGAGGAGAATTATTTTTAATTCTATTCGGTCTCTTTCAGAATTATCATCACCGGCTTCGTCTCTTCCTCACGCTAGTCTCATTTCTTTAATGCTCTTGGGACAGAAAGTACCTCTTACTGCATCCGATCTGTCTATCTCATGTGACAGCATATCTTACAATGCAAAGTCTGTGGTTGGAAAGTGTGACAATAGATCCAAGATGATCCCATCTTTACCTGATTCATCTACTACTCCTCCTCCTAGTGGTGTTTCTACTTCGTCTGTGGGCCAGACTCCGTCTACGCTCCCCTCTGCACCGTCTTCTGATGCTATACCTTCAGCTCGTTTGGAAGATGTCCAATTCTTAGAGAGGGCTATTACAAATGCTGATGATCAGCTGTTAATGCTTTAGAGTCAGAAGACTCTGCTAGAGTCACACAAGCTTATGTTGCAGGAAAGACTTTCTGCACTGAAGTCAGGATCTTTGAGAGCAGCCTCTGGTGTTGATGACTAATTGAGGTATGTTTCTAGCCTTAAGTGGCCCAAAGGGGGACGTAAAATTGTGATATTTGCTGCTCTTGTTGATAGCATGTATCTTGTTGGTTGGGGTGCCTGTTGAGGTTCAGACTGCTGGGTTACTGCTCTTGTTTTGGGGGACTTGGTTACTACTCTTGTTTTGGGGGTGTTAGTCTGAATGTAGTTATCTTCAAGTTCTGAAAGTTGTCCTCTATCTTGATATTTCTTGTTTAATCTGTTCTCTTCATTCTGTTTCTGCTTCGTATTTGAGATTGTGCCACTAAATGCCAAAAGGGGAGATTGTTAGGTCTCGTACGTGACTTTGTTGTCAATAGTGGCACCAAGATATTGTGGTATCTGTTCATAATTATCTTGAAGAAGAAAGACGATGTAGCTTGCTCTTGTTGGAAGAATTGTTGAACATTATGTTGTATCATAATGTTCAACACGCTGTGTCATCATGTTCAACACGCTGTATGTGTTTGCGGCAATGTTTGTTTGCTATATATGGGATCTCGTTCTGGTAATTCGTGATCCTAGCTTTCTATCTTTAACGGTATCAGGTATTTATGTTGATTGAATACTGTTAAAGATTTATGTGGAAGTCTATATCTCTCGGTTATTCTGTTAAAGACGGTTGGAGAGATTTTTGCTCACTTTATCTTCCGCAACGGGCTCTTGAAGATTTGCGGGATCTCATACTGTTGGTGGTTGTGGATTTTGTGGGTTACCTAGCTGGAGCTGCTTTGATTGGAGATTTGCCATTTAACCCGCAGGATTCAGGGGGAGCGTGGGTTCTTAGGGTTTGGCAGCGGCGACGGTTAGTGTACAACTTTTGGGAAAAAGTTCTGTGATACTCCGGGAGGGAAGCCGACAGCTACGCACGTAGGATCAAGGGAGTTGATCTAGTCGGTGGTGCAAGGGGAGCTTGCTGGCAAGGGGAGCTTGCCGACAATACTCCACGGGGTTGATGGTTATCACCCTTCATGGTTTGTATTAAGGGGGAGCATGTTCCTCCTAGTAGAAACGTGGTATTAGAGTTTTTACTCTTTGAATATATTAGTGGAGTATTCTGTTTTTCTGGGCGTGGCCCCGCAGATGTAGGTGTGCGTACCGAACTGCGTTACCAAGTCTTGTGTGTCTCTGATTGACTTGTGTTGTTTCCTTGGATTTGTGTTTTATTTCTACGTACTGAATTTCAAGTTCTATCCTTTAGAAACCCGAGAATCAGAAAATGAGGGAAACTGTAGAGATGAAGAGCCTACGTGATTCACAGAAGAAGCTCCATGATTTGTTGAAGCATGAGGTGGTGCAACTCTGTCAAAACTTTAAATTTCCCAGTGTGCATTCATTCTTAACTCCAATTTCTTCTCAACCGTGTTAAATATTACTTACATCACCTATAAGTTCATGCTCAAACTTCGAAGTTACAAACGAAGGCTTTAAGGGCTCATCCAAGAGTATTATCAATTAAATTTATACACGTAGGCTTTAAGTGCTCATCCATATTCAGAATGAATCAACTAACATTTTAGGTAATATTTTTATCTCCATAATCTGATAAGAATGTAATTACGCACTAACTCCCTACAAAAAATAATCCATATTACCAGTAAGCCTAAGTACTGCAACTCATCAGATCAAAAC